>JACEVL010001168.1:0-97579 GCA_020284085.1 Aporrectodea caliginosa
CCATGCATTGCAGATGCATGTAACAAAAGCACTAAATGGCCAACAGCCAGCCTCATTCTGCCATCATAACTCCTCTGCACATTTGTTGGTATGTCACTAGATAAGCATAACTTATGATAAAAACATGCCCCGAAGAATATGAAATGTTTTTATGAAATCATCACACCGTCACTCTGAGTCAGGCACGTAGCGAGACTTAAATTCAGGAGGAGGCAACTTCACAGACCATTGGCAAAATCCTGGTCATTGGGGTCATTAGTCAATCAAAGTTCCAGTATATAAAAAGCAAGAGGAGGCAACTGCCTCCTCAATGCCTCAATGTAGCTACGCCTATGCTCTGAGTAGGCTCAAAAATCTCTATTTGTAGCTGTGGCTGGGAGAGCCTCTGAGTAGGTATCCTGAAGGGGTGCTATATAAATTCTCAGAACGAATGACTGAATAATGTTTTCTAGGGACATCTGGACAAATGTTATGTCACTTTAACAAAGTCTTCCATACTAGCAGAGGGTTTGAGCAAATTGAGCAACTGAGCAAAGTCTATCCAATGAGAAGACAAATGACGGCAACTGCTGATGTGGCTAAATATCGGTGAGTTTGGTTAACAGCAAACAAGCAAGCATTAGTCTGATCATAGCCAAGTGTCACATGGAAATCATTCCGATTTGACTCAGCATCATACCAGAAACAGGTGCCTCTGTCGGTGCTGTTGAGTCTAATTGAGAGAAAAACAAACATTTATCAAATATAAGACAGTCGCCAAGTGCAACATCTCATAACAGAGTTTCATCTCAGAACTTCTACAGGTCTTCCCAACTGGGACATTCATATCGATTAGGGAATGCAAACCAGGGTTTATGGTACCAGGGTTACCCGGCTTTTTTTCAAACCCGAAACCCGGGTTTAAACGTGATTGAAACCCGGGTTCGATGGGTTTGAAAATCGTCACTTTCACCGTCGTTCACGCTGTGAAACTCACAAATGCAGAGTAGGCCTAATGGAAATATAACGATTATTAGGCCTATAGTTTTTGATAACGGGTTTACGTAATAGAACTTCTAACTACTTAGATTTATCGGCTCATGCCAGATCTTTATTGATGACTTCGTATGAGTGTGGCTTTATATTTCACACGACCAGTGACTAATGTTGATTTTTTTACACGTCGGCATCGTAGCTTCGAATTCGTAAATAATAGCGATAAACTGTTTTTATTTAAATTTAGTGATTTAAGACACAATTCCAAACAGTGTCTAAATCAGCAAATGTAAAGAGTGGTGTTTGGGAACATTTCATTCGCGATTCTCTGGGCCAGACGGCTCAGTGCAAGTTATGTAAATCGCAGCTGAAAATTGCCGGCGGTTCAACAAGAAGTAGGCCTATGCATATTCATCTCCGGTCCAATTAAGCAAAAGATAAACCTGCTAAAATTAAGCAAAAGATAAACCTGCTAAAAGACAAGGACGTTGGTGACCAGTGCGACCACTCTCCATTTTCTGAAATCCCAAGCTCTTGCCAGAAAAATCCCAAGATTGTCCAAAAGGGTACCAAATATCCCAAGTTACCGACAAGGAAAAAGTTGTGATGAAATATGAAATGCGTTTTAACTTTTAACAATCACAATTATGCCTCGCTAAGAACTGGCAATGAAAAAACCGGAGAATAACATTGAATTAACAACGTTTACAAGTTATAATAATAGACGTCTTTCAGACTAAGCGAGTTTGTTTAATCTGATTCACTGCCACTGTTGCAAAGTACGGTAAAACCAGAGATGGGCAGTAATTTAATTGGTGTAATTGAAATTACGTAATTTGAATTACAATTGTAATTGGTAATTTGTAATTTGTTGCTCTGGATCAATGTAATTTGTAATTTGTAATTGAATTACATTTTTTCATGTAATTTGTAATTTCAAATTACATCTGTAAAATCAAATTACTTTGAACAAACTAGAACCAGGGACTCCACAACCAGACCAGTTTTGAAAGCATCTATTCCTTATCTTGATCACCTTCACTATAGTATTTCTGGAATGAAAAATAGTAACACTGAACTCTGAATGCTTAACAAAATTGGAGTCATTGTCAGAAGTAGTAGCAACAATTTTGTCATGTGTCAGACCGAGATCATAATGTATTACATAGATGAGTTGCGCTACTCCATCACACGTGTGTGATCCAACAAAAGGTCTGCATGCTAAGGCAACTGAGCTTTGCTCAAATGCACATGCATCGATCCAGTGACAGGTTACTCCCATGTAGGCCTAACTTCTGTGTTTAGTAGACCAGACATCTGCAATTAAAGATATTATTTATACAATTTAATTCTGCACTTTCTTCATCTGTGCTGGTACGCAAACTCATTATAGTTTTGAAAGCATGATTGTAAGGTCAAACAGATGCCGATTATCGGATAACCTGTTCGAACAGTTGCTACTTCTTAGAGAATATTAAATAAACAGTTTCAAACACTCGAATATAAATGAACAGTGGAAATAAAGCATGTGTTTCCTGACTGAATTTCTTGATCCCAACCATAGAACGAGAATTCGTGACTTCAGGCTTTAATATTCGTAAATATTCGTGAATATTACGACATTTTTAATATTCGTAAATATTCGTTGATGACGTTACTGTTTCCGCTTTTTTACGAACTAATTTAAGAGTACTAATTTAAGGATATGTGCAGTGGTTTTGCGGCGCTGTACTTAGAGCCGTGGTCCGTAAGCTGGTACGATTAATTACCCAAATCGTTCCCTATACTCTTGAGGAACTCTGTAAATTGCCGACCATGACTGTCTGTCTGTCTGTCTGTCTCCCTCCCTCCCCCTCCCCTCCCCTCCCCCTATGTCTCTCTACGATTTTCTCTCCCTCTTCGACAGAGAGGGAAAGAAATCGTACGATCTCTCTCCCCTCTATCCGTCTGTCTCTGTTTCTCTCTCTCTCTCTCTGCGGTGAAACCCACACGCTCGGTATTAATTTTAAGCTATGTTTGGGTGACTGATGTTCCGATACCGAAGTTTCAATGATGCGTTTAATTTGATTAATTATACGCAAGCTGGGCTATACAATCTTTGTTTGTGTAATACACGGTACTGGTGTCGTTCGTTTGGGCGCCAAAAATGTGAATTCCGCATGTAGACTATTGAGACTTCAAACAATAGACTAAGTGAAGTTACTGATATAAGATGAGTAACTGTAATATGTAACTGTTCTTGTTCTAGCTCTAATACCTAGTTTTTGGCACTGAATTTTTTACTACTATTTCCGGATTTTGAAGAATTAAAAAAAAAAAAAATTTAATATTCGTTGGCCAGTTTAATATTCGTCAATATTCGTAAATTTCTAAAAATCTTAATATTCGTAATATGCGCATACTCGTTCTATGATCCCAACTATGCATGTAATTTGTAATTTGATGTAACTGAAATTTTTTTACGTAATTTGTAATTTCCCCAAAATTTCTAAAGTAATTTGTAATTCAATTACATTTTCCCAAGTAATTTGTAATTTGTAATTCAATTACATTTCACTGTGTAATTTGCCCATCTCTGGTAAAAACTAGTCTGTAGACCTTAGAAAATTCCCAAGATTGCAAGGCAAAATCCCCAGATCCCAAGTCGGACCGCCAAAATCGCAAGATCTTGGGAAAATCCCAAGCAGTGGTCGCACTATTGGTGACCCTTGTCGTTCTGACGAAGCCAATGATGGAAGGCTTCTTAGTCCAAGCACAATCACAGGCAAAGATGGCTCCCACACAGCATCTACTTCATTAAGTTCTGGTTCTGCCAAATTGGGTTGCAGAGTAACGATCACTAATATATTCTGAAAGCAAATGGGCTGGCACTGGCAGGGCCTAAAAGCTGCGATTTTGACGATTTAAGGTGTCATTTGACAATTCATTGTATAGACCTATGCAATGTTTCTTTTAGACAGAACGCCCCCGAAAGGCACTGCGTAATTTTTTCAAGCTGTTAAAAATAATTTAATTCACTTCAATTTTTAATTCCAAATTATTTAGTTACTTTAATTTAATTGATGGGTTTTCAGTGTTTATTGGTATTTAAGATGCCGACGTGTAAAAAAATCAAGAAATAGAGCAGTAATAATGTTTATCATGTAAAAATTTGTAAACTAGTCAAAACCCGGGTTTTTACGGCCGTCAAACCCGAAACCCGGGTTTTGCAAAAAGGCCTCGGGTTTGCATTCCCTAATATCGATTAATGAACATACAAAGAAACATTTCTTGAGAGATTTCATATACAACAAGGAGTAAGAAACAAGAAACAGCCGGTCATAGATAGTGAGACAATTGAATCTGAAATTTTTATCATATTTTACACTGCCTTGAAATGTTGTGCAACTTTCAGATGGATGTTCATGTCTGTCAAGATGCAGACACAGTTGAGCATCAGACAACAGCTGCATTAAGCTACCAAACCAACTTTCTCCCTGACATAACCTACATTAAAATCACTAATTATCCATTACAATCACTATGTCTGTCTTGATGCTTGGAAAGCATTCATCTCGGCACTCAAATGAAACAGAGTAAATAAAACTATCAGCCACATATGGGGATTTTGCTCTCTTGATACTTGTGTGTGTATACTGAGTTAGAATCCAAACAAAATATGCCTCTTGACATTGTAACACAAATCCTCAGCAGTGAGTGTACACTGTGTGTCATACATTATAACCAAACCAACATATCATAAAGTACAGAACAAACTAGATTTTCCGTTACATAGCAAACAGCATCTATACATTAGCTCAGTAAAAATCTGCAGTAGTTTCCATTTGAAACATAAAAGCTACACTTCCTGCTATCACCAAATTATCTGCTGTTAGAAGAAATTAATACCAAAGCAATCCAGAAATGATGTTACATTGTTGAAAAGAAGATAAAAACAAGTTTTATCAAAAGATTTGTATAGTAAAACTGAAATTCATATAATTTGGTTTTTGTTATAGAATAATAGAAACCCTAATTTCTTTCAGAACTAAACTTAAAACTCATCCATTTCAGCTTACTTCCTCTCCTTACCTTCACTTCTGGATTCTTAGATTACGACCTGTCTTCTGTAATCGATTATGTCTTTTACTTAGATTTCACTTGAAACGAACACTGATGTATTATGGTAATCGTATATAATTATTTATAAAGTGCCTCTCGCAGAATAACCATTCTCAGCACGAAAGCCCAGGGAAAAAATGGTGCTAGAGAAGTCATTAGATTGGATTAGATTTAAAATTGGACATGCATTTGGTATTTTCTATTCTTGAAACAACTGTTAAGATAAAATCTAATCAGATCAAAGAACATCAGAGCATGAGGAAATGATATGACATCTTCAGGTAACAACTAACTTCAGAATCAAAATTCCATTCACCGAAGAGTTGAATACAGAATAAGATAAGAGATATACAAATTATAGACGTTCAATTAAAACTAAAATCCATGGATCTATTCAAACGATTTTGTTAGTATATATTATAAGATATAAAAGCACCGGATGCAATCATATATTTCTCCCTTGCAACTACAGACGTGCAACTAGAAGCAGATTAGAAAAAAAACGTAACACTCTTTATCCAGATCCCACAAAAGGCTCAATGAAATACTCGACTAAGTAAATCGATTTAGAAAAAAGGTTTAACATAAAATACTCACATTACATGTATATACATAAAAATAAGGAGGGCATGCTTTAGCCCTGCCCCCATTGAATTACACACAACAGACGGTCTACTTAGTACCGACATGCAAGTGGAAGATCTCTTTAGCAAAGCTGACAACAGGACAAAGTAACATGAAATGGAAATAACCTGAAATGGAAAAGACAGAACCACAGCCATACAACAGATCTATAGAAGCAGTGGTTGTTGTTAAGAGGGAAACTGAATCACAACTAAGTGGAGAAACAAGGTCCTCATCCCAGTTTTCATGCAACATCTACATCTACACTTCTGACCTCCTGTACCTGATCCACTTGGACTGGTAGACTGTGAGGTGACTGTGGTGGTGGGAGTGGTTGTAGTGACAGTGGTGGGAGCTGCGGTCGTAGCTGGAAGAAATAAATGCATAGGGAGTGGCAAACGAAAGCAGATGCACTTATATATACAGACAGATAAAACAATAGCAATAACAGACGCCAACTGAGCCAAGCAGCATTCACCCATGCTCTGCTTCAAAATGATGCCATGCTTCACTTAGCTAATCACAATTCACATACATATATAGTAAAATCATTTATTATATATTTAATTTATAAAGCTTCTAGAACCAGTCAAATTAACTATTCGATAATAATAACATCTGCCAATCACAGATGAGTCATCATCATGAGTGACAACTGTGTTTCAGCCAGCAGTGATGAATTTAAAGGAGTGATCCGCATTAACTTCAGTTTCTAGTCAGGTCCAACAACTCAACCCAAATACTCTGATGTCACCACTGAATTCACCATACTCACTAAACCAATCCCCTTTTATGTCATCACTCAATTCATCTAGTATAAATCATAGTCTGTCTTTCTTTGCTTCTTATTTCTTCAAATTCATTCAGTTGCTTTAGTCTTTAGATTTCCTTGGATTGATTTCTCTATTTTGTCAGTTCCTTTTATTCTGCCTTTTTGCTTTTATGTTTCTTTTCTGTTCTCTGAAACGTCTAATACCCTGCTGGACATCCAGTGGTGTTTATGCTTCAATCATTCCTAAACTACTCCGCATGATTGGGACTCGAGTTAACACCCTGTGGTATTGGAAGAAGAGTACTCTGAAGGACTGTTAAATCTTTAAGATACCAGACGCTGTTCATTAATCATCTTCAGTGCTTCTGCACTCATTAACTATACTCCTTATACAGCCAAGTGGAATGATTGGGTACAACCCAATAAATCTGTAATCCATCAAGTTCTAGATAACCCTTCTTTGTTGGCTGAATGGCTTGACAATTCAATATGTCCACAGACTCCACACGAAATTCCATGATTTAAACCTGGGATCCAATATGCTACTGTCCACCATGTAAAACTATCATTGACTGGTAATGTAATGTAATGTAATGTAACAAGATATTTATACAGCGCCACTTAAGAGTCTCACAGAAGCGCTCAACACGTGGCCATCAAACAGCTGAAAAAGTGCGTCTTTAAGAGTCGAGAGAAAACCATGTAACCACTTGCAGCATTAGTAGCACGCACAGATGGCGGAAGAGTATTCCAGATCCGTGGTGCCGCCAATCGAGAAGTCCCGACGAGCACGGGTGGTGGTTCGAAACGAAGGTACAATCAAGTCATTTCGCGAGGCAGACCGCAGAGCCCGCCGACCAGTTTGAGTACCAACTGGAAGGCACAGTTCAGCAATGTAGTCCGGAGCAGTGCCAGTCGTAGCCTTCCAAACCAGCGTAGCGATCTTAAATTTAACACGATCAGCAACTGGAAGCCAGTGTAGCTGTACACTGGTTGTTTTCCAATGACCACGAGAACAATGACACAATTGCACATTCTGTTCTGTTTGATCACCGAGATCTGGATCAACCTTTGACAGTGTGCTTTGCTCAGCTTAGGATGGCTTCAACTGTTTTCTGACAAACTTAGAACAGACAACCAATACAAGTGTTTCCGTACTGTGACTGAATGTTCACAGCTGAGCTCTCTGTCTGTCTGTCTCTCCATCATTTACAGTCCGGGATCTTGTTTAATCTCAGGAGAATGTGACCGCTTTGCTCTACTCTCAACTCAGCATCACTGAAAACACTGATACGCTGCCTTATTCAGACGCGACTTGACTCATGAAACTATATCCTCTAAGGTCTCCCTGAATGCACACTGCTTCCTCTAACTAGAATACTGCATCAGGCTGCAAGATTGTCTTGGACTCTCTTACCGAGACCATATCACCCAGGTCTGCTCTTCGTTCTCTACACTGGCCAGCTGTCTGTGAGCGCATCGCTTCAAGCTGGCACTCCTCATGTACAGAGCACATGCAGATCACCTGTCAATTCCTAATCACCTTCCATGGTCACATTTCCCAAGTACTGTACAGACACTCGACCATGGCCTCACTTTCTGACTATGACCGATCAATTCTTTATTTTGTTTGTTTATTTGATTTGATTTTTTTATTATTATTTTTCTAAGACATTTCTTCTTTCTTGTAAATGACTGCGGTATGTCAGCAATGAGCTCAATAAACGAATATATGATGATGACATCTTGCAACTCTGTTAAAGGCCGCTCCTCACTTCGATCAGCATCTGCTGGAAAGTATGTTGTTCCTCGTACACGTCTTTGGCCGGCGTTCATTCACAGTTGCCGGTCACTCCAGCTGGAACTCTCTACCTCCTCATGTTCACAACTATCTTAGCGAGACAGTCTTTTGCTCTAAACGGAAAACTTACCTCTTCCAGTCTACTTATAGCTCTTAATGGTTGCCCGGCTTCAATGTGCATTTCTGGACTTAATAAGGAGGGCATTATCAAATAACAGTTGTATACTGTATTGTACAATAAAACCATGAGAATAGCTGATATATGTCAGTACATATACCAGACAACAATCTTACACATAATGAAATACAGTTAGTACTAGATGATCGGCAGAAACAAGTACATCATAGTCAACAAAATCCCTAGCAGTAATCTGATAAGCAGAACTAAACAACATGAAGACAATCTGCTCAAATAATCTTTTAGCATTTGCTGTACATCCAGTGGTGTAGACGACTCGAAGCGGTCCAGAGCGGCATTCCGGTACTTATTATTTAGCCGGAGTGTGCGCTCCGGTACTAATTATTGTCAAATCAGCTGGAATGCTTTCTACTTAGCATTCTGGCAATTATTTACAATGGGCAGAAAAAATTATTTCGAATTTATGATGCCTTGCTGTTTTACTTACTTACAGCCAGTAGCAGAAATTAAACAACAGGCACACGTTTTAGTATTCTGAATATGACACTGTATCCAAAATTTTGACACGTAAAACATAGAGAAACTTGACGTTGACTGCACATAACGAAAGACTCAGGTTTTCTCATTTAAATTTTAACTGCTACTTGGACCTACATTTTTTTTGGGTCAAAAGTGTTCACTAACGGTGCTCCCAAACCTTCTAGTCAGCACTCCGGTACTTCAAAATAAACGTCTACATCACTGTGTACATCTACTGAGAGTTGAAACAAAATATAACATAATTATATATTACATAGACTGTATGAGATTCATTTGGCCGAACAGAACACATCTTAACTTTTCTAAGGTGTGTTGCTAAATATTCACTTTGCTTTTATTACTCAGCAAATGGACATTCACTCAATGGACACCAAAAACAACAGTTCAGTGGACCAAAGAGTCCGACTGACTACTGGTTGGGTAGGATTTCTTCATATGCCGTGTATTAAACCTCCTAAATGTCCTTATTTCCCCCATTTCTGTAAAATTACGTAGAAACAGTTCTGGAATAAAGATACTGATCCTATATTTGAAAATTTCTATACACAATAATAATGCTCAGAGCATCAGTTGTCCATCATTGTACATACGATAATAGGTGTAAGGCTGTAAGCACCTAGCATGGCTTAAGCATGGCACCATATTACGTCTGTCAGACAGCTATGGTCCAGCACCTTTAGACATTCTTCCAGGTACTTTACACAAATTCAGATATACATACATGCATAGTTGCATACACAAACACTGGCACTAAGAGACCTATCAACAGATTATTTAGTAATGTTTTCTGAGGCCAAGACAAAGTCAATCAAAGGCTGACGTAATATTAGTGCATCTTGAAAAGTGATTTAAATGATGAAAGTGAGTTGGCAAGTGGGGCCATTTGTGGTAGACGTTTCCATATATGAGGAGCAGAGCAGCTGAGAGCAAGTGATCCCATAATTGTCTTGAACCGATGCTCTAGCCACAAGCCACTACCACAAGAATGCAAACAAGAGATCAAGGGGCATGTGATCAAGAGCGAATCTTTATAAAATTATCTTCACATCAAGTGTGACTGGCATTCCTTGCTTAGAGTAGATGCAATGAAGTACCGAGATCTTCTGCTGGTTCTGTTCTCAGATGCAATTGAAAGAGGAATACCTTTTGTGCATAAGATACAATACAAGATCTCTGAATAGAACATGCCCTCCTAATTGTACATGGGAATAACAATTTAATTCGATTCATTTCTGAACAGCAATATAATTTAAGCATAGTACAAGCAATAAGAGGTCCATGATGCTAGTAACAGGGCTGTCATCATAGGTAGGTAGTTTGAAAAGAATTGTTTATGCAGCAATATTGCCTTCTATGCAGTTCTAAAAGTAAAATTTAGTCAACATATGAAAAAGTTTATTAAATACTTACTGAAGGTTGTGACATTTATTGACGTTGAAGTGCTGGCAACTTTGTTTGATGCAGTGCACTGATATTGTCCACTGTGCCATATCTGAATAGTCGAAGTGTTTGTTGTGTTTTTGTTTGTAACATCCAACCAACTGTAACTGGGTGTTGGGTTGGCATCAACATTGCATGTAACAGTTGTCCCCAGGTACACTGTGTCTCCGTCTTTCGCTCCTGTTATTGAGCTCGCATCTGCTGGCTTCAAATCTGACAGAAATTTTACATACACTTATACAGGTTAACTGATTGGAAATGGAATCAGAAAGTTGTGCAAACTCTGCCGCAGACTTGAAGACGTTGAAAATGAGATTCAGATGTTAAACGGCTCCAGGTAGACAGAAGAAATGCAAAGAAGTTCAAAATAACAAATATTTACAATATATGTATATAAATGACAGCTCATGACTGATGACCATTCACTCTGATTACACCGGACCCTCACTTTAACACAAATCAATATAACATGAATTCAGGTAGAAACAAAACGGTCTCAACCATGGACCCCAATTATGCACATGTGTGATCTATGGAGGAAACACTCATATAGCACACATATGCCACTGTACTGATTTTTTTCTCTTGTCATTCACTGAGCCAATAGTTGTATGTAAATATCAGCTCACTTGTGAAGTATCTCTTAAGAACCTCACAACAAACAGTTGTGTAGTAAACTGAGTTATCTACTATAACATGCCAATACCGATACTTCTAAACGAGAATGCTCCAAGGTATATATAAGATATTTATTCGACCACCATCACCTCTGCATCACAAAAATAATTAAATTCTCTAGGACGATTCCTAGACCTAGAGCAGGGTCTCCAAAGTACGGCCCGCGGGCCACATCCGGCCCGCTAAGGCCTTTAATCTGGCCCGCGGAACTCTCCTTGAAGAAACAAACTAAATTGGGAAAATTGAAAATTTTAACGCCGCTGTACTCTGACATGCATATTGCCAAAATCCATGTCGCTGTTTGTAAGGCACTGTGCCTGATATGCAATGACACCATTGCAGTGCTTAAAGAGTACAATTATCGGAGACATTATGAATCCAAGCATTCATTGCATTACTCACAATTCACTGGACAGCTGCGCACAGAGAAATTTTTTTTTTCTTCTGAGTTATGGCCCATGAAGCTTTAGAAAGCCAGCAATGTGGCCCCCGCTGGAAAACTTTGGAGACCCTGACCTAGAGTGCCAGTCACTGCAAGAGAAGAACCTCAAATGTGGCCCTGTGGGTTTACAGACTGTTCTTAAATGGTTCAAAACACAAAATACCTATGAAACCATGCATCTGTGTAACAGCGAGACACAAAAGTAACTGAATGACATTTTAAAAGAACTCAGACCAGTTTATCTGCTTGACTGCACCAAAATAAAGCAAACATTCTTAACTGTGTCTTTTTCTTTAAAATAAAAGAATATTGTAAAGTACCATAATTATGTATCAGTATGTGTACGCTATGGATCTGAAATATTAATAATATTCAGTGTCACATAAATTTACCTATTGCATTCCTTAGGCACCTGGCACAGCCGGAAATTCATTTTAGTTTCTGGAAAATTGTGACGTTTCTGAGAAAACCTGCTCTCCCATAATGTGGTTCAGCTAGGATTTCACTCATGGGTCTAACATAGACCATTTTCCCATCATCATTTGCGACAAAACCAACTCATCACATACTATACATTTAAGAAAAATTGCAAATATTAATTTATTATATCCTGATAAACCACGGTTTTAGGACCTATGCTATTTTTTAAACAGGACCCAATACATGCCTGAGAAACTGTGATCTAACACACAAGAGTCAGTTACTTACAGATGACGTTGATTGGTGAACTGAACAGCTGTGTTGACTTGGAATAGTCAGGTGCATTATTTGCTGATGCTGGTGGATTGCCATTAACTTTGAATGAAGTATTACAACTGAAAATTGGGAAAGGCGTAAAGTTTCCAGGCACTTGAGTAATATTAGATACTGCTGTGGTCAGATTAGAAGAGGTGGTAGTGTTCGGAGGAGCGCTGGAGACAATGGTGGCTGGGCTGTCCTTTGACCAAATCATATCCACAGCGACGTATGAAGTATTGGCAGTGAAACTGACACTGCAAGACATTTGCACCGTTTCGTTGTATAGGAGTTCTGCAGGAGCATTTGGAGTCATGCTGCACACTGGGTCAGAATCTGCACAAATTAAAACTACAATGATAACAGAATTCTGGACAACTGGGCAAATATTAATGAGCCTGGCAAATATTTTCAGTAAACAATTCACAGAAAGTTATAAAGTAGTTTTTACTACCACAAAAGAAATTTTACCCCTTAAGTTGAATTGAATTTATCAAGAGGTCTAGAGCAGTGGTTCCCAAGCTCTTTTGATGGAGGGCAAAGTCTTACTTTTAAAATATCATGGCGGGCCACAGAGATCTGAGGAGCCATCCTCAGTTGCTTTCATTGTGGACGAATGCGTGCGCTGGAGCGCCAGCAAATAGTGGTTTCTGGGGAAGCGTCGTAAGTTTCCCCATGCGCAGCTTTTGGTAACATCTGACATCGAATGGAACATGTTTTTGGCATATTGTAAGTGCCAATTTACAACAATGCAAGATAAAACACACGTTTTTCAGCAGAAGTATAATAAGATGCATACTGCTTGGTGCAAGGGTAACTCAGTTGTAGTGTCTTTCCATGTTGTATTTTTTAGAACAGACACACAAAATCCGCATACTAAACAGGTTGGTTTTCCACCACGTCCAAGAACAAACATATACCTATCTTTCCAATCGTCATTAAAATCCCGACAAGAGAGGATCGAGCTTTCCTCAAGTTTTCGTTTCATCCTGTCACTTAAATTTGAACTCATCCTTTTTAACCCAAACTTAAAATATTTTATTTAAAGTTTAAATTTAAAATATTAAAATGAAATTGTCAATAATCAAGAATGAAAACACACGTCTTTTTCAACGGAAGTGTAAATACGCTGCATAGAGCTTGACGAAAAGTGAACTAAGATTAAAACAAAATAATAGAAAAAAGAACTTAACTTAACTTAAATCGAAAATCAAGAAAACAAGGTAATTTAATTTTTTTCAAAATTTGTGAGTGACTGTCGCGGGCCACATTCAAAGGATTGGCGGGCCACTTTTGGCCCGCGGGCCACGGTTTGGGAACCACTAGTCTAGAGCATTATTTAATAATGAAAGCATTGCACTGATCCACTTCTGCAAATAATATATAATTTTTGTTTGCACAAAACAGAACACAGAAACTACATGTAAATTGAGACTAGAACAAGAAGACAAAAATACAAAAACTCCTTCACAAACAGACTGGATGAAAACTCAAACAAATGCTCCCCTTGGAAGCATACATGTTAAGCACCAGGTTTAATGGTTTTAGATGAGTAATTCTGCAAAATGTGCAAAACTTAGTTTCTCTCTTATAAACTTTCATTTCCATTAGTTGTTAGCAAAAGTCACAATCTCTACAGGTAGGCTAATAAAATGTTTCAAAAAACGACATTATAAAACTAAAACGACCCAAAACAAATCTAAACTACAGTGAGCACTGAAAAAAGACAAGACGGTCAGATTTACTTATTTGAATTCACTGATTTTAACCATTTACTGAATACCTTATAAAATCCAATTTAAGTTTTCACTCCATTACAGTGGCATCAAAAGGTGAAACCAAATGGAAATTAAGACTAGCTCAAAGTCCGACTCACACCTCAACGTGGTGAGGGGGTGGCAACAGCAAGTAGGGGAGTGCCTGCTGAGGCTATGCCATCAGTGGTGAAGGTCTTGGCTGAAGTACCACCTAGGGCGCTACGCGAGGTGGACAGGCTCAGCAGGAACCCTGAAAAAGCTGGCAAACGTGGGCGGCATCGCCGCCTCTGATACCACAAGATAGTGGATATCAGAGCCAGTCAAAGTTCGACCGTACGTTACAGCAGAAAATAGCGTACGCGTACGGTACGTAATTTACTAAAAATAATAGCGTACGCGTACGGTACGTTCGTATTCCGTACGTATGAGCAGCCTTTAATATTAGTTGCTTCTCGTGACGTCACATTTTGTCTCCTCATTTTCTCGTCGTTTTTTTCTCGTCGTTATTACGTCACTTTACAGTTCTTATTTGTAGTTCCGTTTCAGCGAAGAGGTAAATTATTATTTTGTTTTTATTTTGTATAATTTGATTATTTTATCTACAGAAATAAAACAGGCTGACGGATTCATATTTTTCTTGCATGGGTTAGTAGTACTTAGTACGGCCGCGTGGCAAGAACGCACATGGCGAGTGCAGGCTGCGCCTTGTAGAGGAATAATACACGATGTTGGCCGCAGTCAATGTGTTAAGGCACTTGAAAATTAGCGGAGTTGTTGCAATTTAGGTTTTGACATAGAAATACACAATTCTTCACGGAATTGTTTTAAAACGTTTTCCATTCTTTAATTTGTAATTTTGTTATTCCTTGTTAATTCTATAATAAAAAATATAAAAATTAGCGTACGCTATTTATTAATTTAGCCAAAAAATAGCGTACGCGTACGGTACGCATTTCAGCAGAAAAAATAGCGTACGTTCCGTACGTACGGTCGAACTTTGGAGCCAGTCCTAAGCCTGGAACTCTCTTTAAGGGAGAACTGTGAAGGTCGAACGGATGGGTGCATATACTCCGTTCGTAAAGAAAAAATACGTATGAAATCCAATGCAACTTATGCAAGCATTGGACTCCAACGGGCCTCGGCCCATGGATCCGATGCAAGCGTTGGACACCTACGGGCCTTCGGCCCATGGATCATGATGATGATGATGAAGTGGTTCACTTGTACATGTAATTAGCTTCACCTGATGTTATGGCATCAATATTACAAACAGGGCCGGCCCTAGCCCAAATGGCGCCCCAGGCAAAGCATACATTTGGCGCCCTTTGATCCCGTCTCCACGGTCCACTCCACGTCACAACTCAATGACGAACCTGACAAAAGATTTACGCTCAACTGAGTTATTTATTTATTTATTATTACTTTTTATTTAGTACACTCAACCCTGGATAATTTTTAATTTGGAGGGATGGTAACAAGCAAAAAGACTTCGAATTAGGCTTTCCGAAAAATTCAAATTAGGCCTACCGAAAAAGAAAATATTATTTAACAAAAATTATTTGTTTTAGTAATCAGAAATCTGTTCTGCTTGTAGTTTTTCACCAACAGGTTTCAGTTTATCAAAATTGTATTTTTATAAAGCTGAAAGCAATTTCCAGAAAATACCCTCAATAGGCTACTAGTATTTTACAAACGAATTACTAGCTGATGACTGGGCACTAACAGTCTAACAGCTTAAGTAGTGTCGGTTTCGTTTAAATAGTTGAAAAGCCATCCGTTTTGCTTTTTGATAGCCTACAACTTCTCTGTCGTGTTTTTCTTACAATTTAGAGCACCCGATAACTTCTGTCGCTGCACAGGGCTTTACCTAATTTTTAAAATTACAGTTTTTATTTTATAAGATCAAATCTATAAATTGATTTAGATATAATTAAGAAAACTGTTATTAAAATGTAAATGTACAGATTTTTACAGGTAATTAACTCAATTGATGCAACAGCTGCGATGTCTGCTCAGCAGTCAACAAATAAAGCTACAATGGTTAAATATATTATAGGGCCTACTATAATAGGGCCTAATATCTCTTCAGTTGTTGGCATTTTCAGTCGAAGCTGTCACTATGTATGTCGGCATCAGATAAACGGACGGTCAGGTCTATTACAGACACAGAGTACAGACACAAACTACAGAGTACAGACACGCGTGAATAATTGAATTTTAATGGTTAAAATAAAATGTGTGGGGTGTCGAAATTGAATTAGGTCTACTTGAAAAGGTGCAATGAAACCAATAATTGTTTTAAAATTTGTTCCATACGCAAAAGTTTTGAATTCAAATGAAAATAATCATTTTAATTGAAAAATGGCTAAAAGTGAAAAACTGTTAAAACACACTTTTTGTGAAAATGGCGCCCCCTAGATTGTGGCGCCCTAGGCAACTGCCTGCTTTGCCTGTGCCTAAGGCCGGCCCTGATTACAAATGTATGATCTCTTTAAATTTCTCTATAATAAATGAATATGCAAATGCAGCAGCTGGTGAAGGAGAAAGTTCTCCTGGATACCAATAAACAGTTCACACGACTCTTAAACTGGTGCACTGTAGGAAAATTAATAGCACTTCATGAAATGTTTTCCATACTGTTAGCCTGTAGACTTATTAAAGTTCATGCAACTAACTTGTAATCAGAAATCCAATTTTCGGTTTTGAAAACGAAAATCGGTTTTTATTATTTACAAAACGAAAATCGAATTTAAAAAAAATCATTTTTTACATATCAAACAAGTCCTGATTTTTTAATCTTTGGATTTTTTTTTTATCTGTATGATTTTAATCCACTTTCATTATTTATAGCAAGCATGGTCGCAAATCGGTAATCTTATTTTTGTTTTGTAAGAGTGAAATACTGATGATATGATTACTATTAAGAATATGTTTTATTCACGTTGTTTAATGAATAAAAGATTTTTTATATAAGTATACTGTTTAAATTATGTTCATTTAAATTTTAAATCTCTAAGTAGAAAATAAACAATTCGGTGTTGACAATGCGTTGCGTGTATGTACTAGTGTGGTCCATAAAAATTAAAAGTTGGAAATGCATTGCTCCACAAGGCTGCCCCTGTTACACATGAAAACATGAGTCTCTATGCAAAATTTTGGAAAGATTGGATTATATTTAGAGGTCGCTATGTTTTTCTACTTTTTGCTATATAGTATGAACTTGTCAAAAAACTTGTCTAATTTTGATTTTTTTTCAAGTCTGTTATTAGTATTTTTCAAGTCAGTTATTATTTTTGAACAATAAACAGCCCAATTATAAATATGTACGGCAGTGTTACTTCTTAGTCAGGCTGCATTCAATTTATAATGCAATATATTTTGGATAATTAAAGAAGTTGTTATCCAGTCTCCATAAATCCTGTCATTGAAGTCCTAGAAAACCCGCAACCCATTATTATTTCATTTTGCCTTTGATAGAACAGAAAACATTGTCCGATGACTGGAGACAAGTTCTGGCAAGTATTGTTTCTGTGACTCATCCTTAGTATATCATTGTAAGAATGGATCAGAGCCACTCCACGTTCTGCGAAGTCATTGACGACCATCAACAGTTTGACATTTGCCTTCATCGACTGGAAAGTAGGGTCCAGAGGTCAGGGAGTAAAGGACTTTGATAGGAAGGCTGTGGGTTGTTCTTGATCATGGATGGTAAGAAGATCAAGCAGCTTTAAAGATCTCCTTGTGACATACGCTTCCAGTGGAGTCTGGTGGTCGAAGGATTTCCTGTCCAGACGTTTCATGGATAGCGGATAAGGTGGTTGAGTAAGATTGTATTACCACAACAACCTTGGTGGCTTCAATGACACACTCATCAAAGAAAGCACGTGGAATAAGGTGTTCGGAGATATAGCAGAAATGACGACTGAAAGAGTTAATTTAAATCGACTTCAAACAGTAACTCCTTGAATCAGCAGAAATCTTGGCTCATACAACTCAAAGTGTTTGCTAACACCCGCATCAGCAGGCTGTGCAGGGATTGTAGCCTTCTCCCTAATTACGAACACAGCGACTATTGTTGCTTTCGTGGCCTCACCAGCTGTTAGTCCATTTTTGGTAATGAAACATGAATTACAACAGGATTGTCCCATTTTTTTGGGAGTCCAGACCCAAGAATGTGTTTGTTAGGCATCCCTAACAGCAAACATTGTGGGGAACTCCTGGTTGATGCCAGTTCCACCATAGCTGCCTTTTTGTCACGTATGAGCTTTTATATTGCAGAATGTGAAAAACATATGCTGTAAGCTTATTTCATATTCAAGGCTTTGGCTGGCTTCACAGATTAAAAAAACTCGATTCATGCTAAACTTGCAGCATACAGAGCAATATTGAACAATCCAATTGTATATGAAACGAATTGTAATGAAAAGTTGGCATGCAAAATTAAAAAATTCGCCAACAACCGTTTATTTCTCAGAAAGAACTTGAAATAAGTGTTTTATTTGTAAATAAGCTTATTATTCTTTTAGTCACTTAAATACAGTTGGCATATTGATCATGATTTAGAAAGATGGTGCTTGGCGTTCATGGGTGCTTATTTTAATTCATAGTCTAATGCAGCTACTAACGTGTCAGTTGCGCAATTTTTTGCAATTTCTATAAAAAGTGCGAAAACCTAGCGACCACTAGACATGCTCAGCTCTCTTCAATTTTTCAACACAGAGTCTTCTAGTCAAGTGTAACAAGGGCAGCCTTGTGTAGCAGCATATTTTGAAAAAATATTTTTTCCCATGTGAGTTTGGACCACACTAGTATGTACGTTACGGTACATAATACATTATATAACTTGCGCTATATAATAATATGGCATATATTAAATTTTCTATGAAGGTCAATAAAAAAGGAAAATCGGTTTACAATCGGATTTCTAAAACCGAAAATCGGATTGCCAAAAAAACCGATTTTAACCCTAACTACCTACAGTTGCTTTGCAATCAGCATACAAAACACCGCTGGGGTAATTGTACCCCAATTTGGCCTTCGAAGGTCAAATAATACAACTCGCTTTCTACCAATTATTCTCCAAAATTATTAGTTAGAAGTGGAGGGTTTTGTATTACGACTATTGCTATTATCTTATTCAAAGACTCTCAATTTGCCACAACATTAAAATTAATCATGTCTGCTGATGACATGAATACATTTTCCCCAGTCAAAGCTCTAAGCTTCTGTGCAAAACTCAACTAACCTTATGAAAATAAGCCTCTCATATTCAGCAAATCAAGAACTCCAACTTCATAGTTTTTGGAAACAGTTTTTGGGTACTTCAGATGACTTATGCTTATTTGGTTAATAACATAGATTTTCTCAAGTGGAATAGTCATATGACTCATAACAGAGGTCCTGAGTGGCCGAGTGGGTTGGTAGCCCGCTCGCCACGCCGGCGGCCCGGGTTCGATTCCCGGTCGGTCGGTTTATCAGAGATTAATTTCTCGGATCTTTACTGCGGGTGGCTCGGTCGCAATATAAACGTGGAGTACAATACAATACAACACAAGACAATACAACTGGGGCGCGGTGGTGTAGGGGTATGTTGGTGCCTTGCAGCTGGAGGGTTGCGGGTTCGAATCCACCTCAAAACCGCCGCGTAGGGACCCTGGGCAAGCCTTCACTCGAAATTGCTCATGCGCTCGGCGTGAAACTCCGAATCAGCGTCCGCAAGCAGTAGTCGGGAGCGCCTCTGAATGGGAAATCTGGTAGGGGCGCTATATAACAAGTGTTCAAATACAATACAATACAATACAATATCAACATGATCATAAATAACTTATCAAAGGTCATTGGTACTCTAAAGAAGGTTAGATATCTTTCAATTCTACCCATCATAAGGCATTATGCCATGCCTCAGATGAACCATGCCTAACCTGCTGCTGCATTAATTGGACACAACTTTCCAAAACTTGTAGGCCTGCTTGATTGCAAACCAATACTCCAAAATGCAGCTAAGTCGTCATCTTAATCATATCCAACTAATCTATTTAGCTATACTACACCTCTTATTCACATGCTTAATATACAACAGTTTCAGATTGATTGGTTGATTTGATTGATATAAAAGATAAGGCATAGAAAAGTGACTTATAGCTTATATTTAAAATATATTGATATTGGCTTCAGTTGCATAGAGTGGTAACTTACTGATAACGATCAGCTGGGCAAATGCTTGTTGAGGTGTGATATCAAGACAACTATATGATCCAGCTCTTGCCATTGTGGCGCTGAGGATGATTAAGTTACTCTGCTGAGATCCCGTTTGTTCAACTGCATAAGACTGGTTTAGTTCACCAAAGACAGTTGAACCAGATGCAATAACCACAGCAGATGAGCCTCCAACTGGCACGTATCTCCAGCTTACAGACTGATATCCATAGTCAGATGCACAGGACATATTGACTCTGGATGTTCCCATAAGAACAGCTCTGTTGAACGGAGGCGTCATTATGGCACCATCTGAACCTAAAGGCAAGAAACCACAACATTCATTGTTAATTTTAATTAGCATTTGTTTCAACTGACTGAGACAGACTTTTATAAATGCGGCACCTGTTGATTTTGGCTCATTGACTCAACAGTAATGTTTAACTGGGCCTAAACTTCAGTGGTCTTGTTGATCCCACTTGCTGATTTGATCCTCAACAGGATAAAAGAGTCTTTGAAAGCCAATGTTGAAGAGGAGAAAGAGAGTCTTACAGGAGAAATTGTCTCTGCATAGGCATAGAAAGAATTGGAATTTCATGCAAGACACAGTTGTAGAGCTGTAGTAATTAAACAGCCATACGCACAATTGGGCCCATTATTAGAACAATCAGTATAATCGGGTACCGGCAGAAATAATCGGTTAATCGGTGCTGATGTTAGAAAATGTGTTATAAGTTAATAATTATATTTGGAGTATTGCATATTCCAAGTTTTACATTTATTTCCAACTATCATTTTGGCATCCCTTATTATTGACGCATAAAAACATATCACTAACAACTTCCCAGGCAAATTTAAACGTCCGCCCTTAGAGTTTGTGAATATGTTTGTGGTAAATAACCCCAAAACAACTAAAAGTCTAAATTAATTCAAGAACAAAAAAAGAAGTCAGCTCTTATGCAATCTTAAGCGGCCAATCACCATTTGACGATACCGAAAGTCATGCGGCTATAAATAGCTGCAAGTCAACTTAACAACATAGGCCTATATTTTTTTGAGTGGTGGGTGTTGGCAGAAAGCAGGTCATGGGAAACTTTAAACTTCACAATGGTGAATCTCACAATTCTTGTTTGCAACAGTAATAATAAGTTCTGTACACTTTATTAGGAAATCCAGGCCAGTAGGCTAAATAGTTATCAATGCATTATTAGCCTACATGTTACCCATGAAGGAATTTATAGAAACATGCACTTTATTTACTACTGGCATTTGCATATAAATTTCAATGTTAAACATATTTTTATTCATACATTTAAGAAAAACTCAGTGTTTAGAACATGCTAAATCAATTAAATGTCACTGTCATAACTGTTAAATTACTCTACGTCACAACCAGTTGCAGCTGCAGTCAGTTGCTCCTGATAGCATCCACTAGCAATGTGGCTGACCCATTGTGCAACCAACTTTATACACTAGACAACATGTGTTCCATCATGATAATTTACCAAATGCAACTGTGTCAGAAAAGCCAGCATTGCTTGAACAGCCAAACAAGACTTACTCAGCATAGTTTCACATTCATGTAGAGTTTCCCATTTATGTAGCACCTTAACAAGTCAACTAGCTGAAGAAAATGTTCTTCAGTTACCAAACACTTTAATGTCATAAAGCACCAATATGAAATCACTAAAATGTGTCATTATTTAGTCAGTGTCTTGCTTCTTTCCGTTCATTTACTCATCCCTGCTCAGCAATGGTATGGATAGTGACAGCTGCATTGTTACTGTCATCATCATAATTGTCCATTGCACGATAATCAGCAGCATGATTTATTCAAGTAGTACGGTGGGGCAGGACAACACATTGATTGTTGCATCCTTTCCCGTGGCAACTCTATAAGCTTCTTTCTGGTTGGGGAGATTAACCCATTTCTCATCTGTCACAAAGATGCCTCGGTAACATGACTGTAATGCACGACTTGCAGTTGACTGATTGACACCAAACAACTCCCTGCAATTGCAAACAAGATTTCATGGTTATCAACAAAGTAAGTGTTATTGTAAACATAAATTATAATACAAGAGAAATTACTGTAGGTAAATCGATATTCTGCTGTGCATTTATAATAATTGCATACACTACAGGTTTTGTAAATATAATATATTAATTTGTCTAATGCCTATAAGAGGCTATAAATGGCTTAAGAAAGAGAAATCAATGTTATCAGCATTTCTGGTATACATTACAATGAATTATGAAATATAAAAAACATGTAGTTATTATGTAATTGATTTAGTAGTAATACCTTCAGAGCAAACCTATACACAAATTGGTCAAAATCACACTAAGTGGGGTCATGAGCAAAACTCTCCCTCACAATGCCAACAAGGTTTTGTTGTTTTTTTGGAAAATTACAGTTTTACATGGCATGGCTTAATGTACACTGGACTGACTATAAGGGTTACTACGAGAACAAACTAATGACAACAATATTATTGGTTTAAATCAATGGAAGACCTACCTGCATTGCCGACAACAGCGATTTCTAAGGTGGCCCATTAAATGCGATCGCCATGCGTCTTGACACGCATTAATGGCATTTTGTGACGGCAAAAACGAAAGGCATAATTTATAATATTCTTTATTGAAACAATCCGGTTGACAAACTGCAACCGGTTACAGTGTAGTTATGCAATTGAAACAATTCACAAGAACACAAATGACAGAAGACATAAATCTTAACTACTAACAGAACAGACAGCCTGCAAAACACGACGCTAATAGCAGCCTACAAAGCATGTCCGCCTACGGACCTCGATCTCGGTACCTCTCGCTCTCTAAGCCAGTGTGTTATCAGTGCGCTATCGTCTTTCGTAGCGATCGCGTGGGTCGTAATTTAAACGCCCACAACGATCATAGATTGTCAACAGGATATTGTATACTAACCTGTGCATTGCCACAGAATTTAGAAACTACTCCATGGGTTGCATTTTGGGAGTGAGAACAGCTAAGGGAGGTTGTTTGTGGAGTGAAATATACAGATATATCGAAAAGTAACAGATGTTTCTGAAGTGGGTTCAAAGATGTCTACTTTGAACGTTATTAATTAACTCTACATGAACTGTTCAGAATTACAACTGTGTAGAGCTGTACCGATATCGCCTTTTGCCGATAACGCGCATAGCCAAATATTAATTAGCCACAGTGATGGGCAAAATACTTTTCAAAAGTATTTTGAAAATACAAAATAAAATAGTATTTTGGAAATACTTTTGAAAATAGTTTTTCAAAATACTTTTGCGAAATCAACATTTTGTAATTTTATCATACTGTCTTGTGTGTACGACTGTACATTTACATAGCATTATGGCATGAAGCACTGATGAAATTGTAATTGTATTTTAAGCATTGTGGCTGGCCGTAGTTCAGTTTTATCAACTGTGAGCCGATCAAATATTCTAAGTTGCTGTGAAGTGACCAGTAGCAGAAATTCAGATCGGTTCAGTGGCGTAACGAGGGGGCAGAGGGGCGGCCGCCCCCGGGCGCAGCCCAGGGGGGCGCAAAATTAGCTTTGAGTGTTAAGTACTGTGCGACAGAAATTGTGTTATTAAATTCAATAATTCAATATTATATTAACTTTAAAATAAGCACAACTTGGCTTTCAGTTTAAAATGTGGCAAGAGTAGTGAAAACCAAGAACCTTTCACGTGTCAGTTCACAAAAATAAAGAAAATGTAGTCGCAGGTTTCGTAAATAAATTACTCGTTTGGTGGCGTCACTGGTGTATTGTGAAAAGCATTAACTTCTATGTGTAACGCTTAAGTAATATTTCATCGCTGGAAATACGTCACGCTTGAAAACATTTGTAAAACTCAACTTTTAAATCTTTTCTGCACAAATTTAAATGCATCAGGTATTTATTGCTTCTTGGTTAAGATTTTATCAAATATGTCGCAATCTAAAAAAGAAAGTGGCGTTCAAGGGCGAAAACGACGAGTGGCTTTTGCTGCAAACATGAAACAATCTAGTAACTGTTTGCGAGCGTTTCTCAACACCGCGCAGTCTAGGATCGACGAAAGCATGGTAGAGAACGATGTGTTGATACCAAATAATTCATCGCACAAAGACATAATCGCCAATGAAAACATTGAAAACGCTTCAAATTTTGAAAGCAGAGACACAGATATTGTAGGAGACCCTGCAGACTTACAATTAAGCGAACAGGAGTTTAAAATTGCTGAATTTCAATCAGAGCCTCAGCCTGAGAACCATGTTGAGCAAGAACAAGAAGCTCATCCTAGAGAGAAGTTTTATTATATAGAGATGTTGGTTATCTTGATTTTGACGCAACATCATGCTGTCCAATAATCGAGCAAGGATTAAGCAATGAAATGTTAACACTAGGATCAAATGTTTTTCAGCATAAAGGTCCTTTTGCTGTTAAAAATGGACGTTCTATGATAGAGTTCTGGTTCAAGCACTGTTTAGCAAACGGAGAAGTAAACCGCTCGTGGTTTGTTTATTCTCCCTTTCACGAATCTGCATATTGTTTTTGTTGCCTTCTTTTTTCCTTCGCTCCTTTAAACAACCGCTCTTCATTTGAATTAAGTGGTGGATTTACCAACTGGAAGAAAACTGAAAAACTGACTGCTCATGAAAACAGTGTACATCACCGTCAATCATTTAGCTCAGTGGTGGCCAACCTGCGGCACGCGTGCCACTTGTGGCACGCCGGCCTATGATTAGTGGCACGCGGAGGACCTTGAAATTTTCGAAAAATTATGCTGGGTGTTTTAGCCTCACATTTTATCTATATAGAATTTGAGGTGCCTCCATAGCTGCAGTGACCAAGGGCGTGGTAAATCGGTCTGACGGCTGTAGACGGACGCAGCACATGGGATGGAAGAGGGCAGCGGCAGGCTAATCAGTCGGTAGGCGGTCAAAGTCCACTTTCTCCACAGCATATTTCTGCTATATAGAAAGTCGAGCTTCTTCCCATTCTAGGGTCGTAGGATCGAACAAAGAAACAGACTATACATGAACTTCTGAAATATATTATTTGTATTGGGTACGTCTTTAGGATGGCAGATGGTTACTAACATGATAACATTGCCTTGCTAGAGTTTAGCGTGAATTGGGAAGAACAGTATTTCCTTACTTTGGGAAAGTCATCCAAGCCTGTTTGTCTTCTGTGTAATGCAATGGTTGCGTTATGCAAAAAATTCAACATTGAATATGTCACTTCAACCAGCTACACGGGGACTTTAAAGAAAAATACCTGCCAGGGTTAGCTCTTTGGACTGATTTTATCAAGCAGGAAAAAAACATCTTTGTTGGCACAACAGTAATTTTTTTGTCAGAAAAATGATAAATTTAAATTAATGAATGGTCAAAACTTCATGAGTTAACTTTGTTATTGGCACGAAAGAAAAAGCCTTATTCTTATCGTCTGATGGCGAGGAATTGGTGCAGCCGGCTTTGTAAATTTTTGAAAAAGGCTCAGGAGTCAGGAGATCCCGAAATCGAAGCAATGGTGTGAATTATTTTACTAGAATTTATGAAAACCAATGCGTGACGCCGTTGTTTAAATCTGTCGTTTGAACAAACGCCTATTTTGACATCGGAACAGGTCATAAAGCTTCTTGTAGTGTATGTAGTGGCACGCAGGCGGTCAGATTGACATTTTGCGGCACACCGTGTACAAAAGGTTGGCCACCACTGAAATTTTAGCTCTTGGAAGGAAACAGAAAGAAGACTGCTGACTAAAACACGAATTGACGAAAGCATTGAGAAACAAATTCTGACAGAAAAACACAGATGGCGTGAAGTGATGAAACGTTTGCTTGATTGCATCAAGTATTTGGCTTCTCAAAACCTTGCTCTTCGTGGCCATTTTGAAGATGAAACATTGGCTGGAAATACTGGAAATTTCCTGTCGCTGTCGAAATTACTGTCAATTTATGATCCAATAATGAAACAGCATTTAGATAATGTTCAAAGCAACCCAGGTTCAGTATCTTATTTATCTCCACTGATTCAGAACGAGTTTATAAATCTGTTAGCTGCTAATGTAAGGGAACAATGCCTGACATCAGTCTGTAAAAACAAATACTACGGGATATTATTCGACTCCACTCCCGATTTAGCTCATAGTGAACAAATGTCTCAAGTGATTCGTTACATTGACGTTAATTTTGATGCACGCAGTGTGGATGTTAAAGAATCATTCATAGATTTCATCCAAATTAAGGGGAAAGACGCAGCCAGTATAGCAAACGCTGTCACCGAAAAACTGGACTCAGATAAACTAGCCTTAGGCCAAAAAAATATAGGTGTGTTTCCGGTAACAGTGGTTTTAAAATCTGGGTAGGTAGGTAGGTAGGAAAAAAATTTTATTTTGTAAAATATTTGTATGCAATGTAATGCAATGTTATCAATGTCGCAAAGGTTAAATTCATGTGTCAATTTTTTTAAAAAATTTTAAAAAAAAATTTTTTTTTAAATAATTTTTTTAGAAACAAAATTTTTCACAAAATTTTCACAGTCGGGCATACAAAAGTGAGTCGGTCGGGTTACCGGAAACACAACATTATTTTGTTCTGGCCTTATCTGATTGTCGTTCGCAATGCTTTGACAATGCTGCTGTTATGGCAGGACACTTATCAGGGGCTCAGCAAAGGATTTTGAATAAAAATTCAAAAGCATTGTTTTTGAACTATGATAATCACAGTCTGAATTTAGCAGGTGTTCATGCTGCAAGCCAAGATACAGCAATGTGGGGCGCGGTGGTGTAGAGGTATGTTCGGTGCCTTGCAACCGGAGGGTTGCGGGTTCGAATCCACCTCAAGGGGTATATTTGGTGCCTTGCAGCTGGAGGGTTGCGGGTTTGAATCTACCTCAAGCCGCCGCGTAGGAACCCTGGGCAAGTCCTTCACTCGCAATTGCTCATGCGCTTCGGCGTGAAACTCCGATTCAGTGTCCGCGCTGTAGTCGGGAGCGCCTCTGAGTAGAAATCTTGAAGGGGCGCTATATAAATATCTGAAATGAAATGAAATGAAATGGTAAGTTTCTTTGGAACAATTGAAGCAATTTACAATTTCTTCTCTCACTCAACGACTCGATGGGATGAACTAAAAGCGGACGTTCACATCACTGTGAAAAGAGAATCTAAAACTCGATGGAGTGCTAGACAAGAGGCCGTGAAAGTTGTTCATGAAAACTTGGATAAACTGGTGGATTTATTAGAGAAATTAAGCGAACACGGGAGTACAGTTGAAACAAAGGAAGGAGCTCACCAAGTTCAGCAGAATATCCTTAAATTTGATTTCCTTGGACTGTTGCCATTTTGGAACAACATTTTAGGTAAAATTGATCGCGTTCAAAAACGCTTACAAGATCCCAAGATGAACTTCTGAGAAGCGGCAGCTGATTTAGACTCTTTGCAAGCAGAACTTTCAGAAAAACGCGAGGAAGTTTGTCGACATGCAATTGATGTAGGTAAACACAAATGCGAGGCATGGGGCCTGGAAATTGAAAGAAGAATTCGACGCCGAAAACGAAAGTTTGGAGAAAATGCCTCTGACGCTGGTTTAATGGCTGAGCAAGAACTGAGTCGCATTATGAAAAGTGCAACTGATCGTTTAATTACAGAAATAATAACCCGTTTTTCTCGTTTGCGAGAATTGGACTCACGGTTTGGATTCCTTTTAGATATAAGAAATCTATTGTCTGGAGGTTATACCGATTCGCTGGAAGCAAAATGTGCAGATCTAGGAAATTATTATGACGGTGACATTGATGGAAATGATCTGTGTCGAGAAATTAACGACTGCAAGATGTTATTAAATAACAGAAACGAAAGTGACGTAGTTAGTCCGGAAGTCCCACTAGACCTACTGAAATTTCTGATATCGCATGCAGAAGATGTTTTTCCCATCTTCGAATTGCTTTACAACTGTTACTAACCGTTGCCGTTTCTATTGCTACTTGTGAAAGATCTTTTAGTAAGCTGAAATTGATTCTGACATATTCTCGAAGCACAATGAGCCAAAACCGATTGAGTAATTTAGCCATTCTCAGCATTGAGAAAGAGGTTTTCGATCAGATTGATTTTGACAAAATAATAGATGCATTTGCATCTGCCAAAAGTTTGTAGCCAGTAGCTTTAAACCTTAAAACTTTCTTAGCCTTCTTAATCTTTCAATTAAATCTGGAACCTAGGCCTATATCATTATGTGTAACTGTATTAAATTAGGACACACTGTAACACAGTACTATGATATGAACAATTAAAAGTCAAATAGAAAATTTAAAGGGGCGAAGTCTTTCAAGTTTGCCCCCGGGCTCAGAAACCCTTCGTTACGCCACTGGATCGGTTAAGGAGTTTATTGGCTACCATCCAAGACTGTACGTCATCAAAGACAGCAGACAACAGCTGCAGTGCTGCACTGATGAGTCACATGACAGACTGTCAAGTGAAATGTAGGTTTGAGCATCATCAGCATAGAAATGATATCCCGCAAATGATTATCCAGCAACGTTCCTAGTGGTGTGGTGTATAAATATAAACAAAAGAGGACTAACACTGAACCCTGATATATATCCTGATACAACAAACTCACAGGTATTGGTGTGACCAGAAGATCATAAATTTTTTGAAACATCACGCTCTCTAGTAGAGGTCTTAAGCCCTATGACATTAAGATAATAATTTTGGCAAAAGGTTTGTAAATTTATATTTCAAAAGTACTATTGAAAAGTATTTTGGAAAAGTATTTTTGTGAAAAGTATTTTGAATTCTCCAAAATACTTTTTAAAACTATTTTGAAAATACTTTTACAAAATATTTTTCAAAAGTATTTTGAAAATACAAAATAAAATAGTATTTTCTATTTTGAAAATAGAAATCTATTTTCAAAATACTTTTGTGCCCATCACTGATTAGCCGATACTGATTATGAGACCAATTATTTCGTTATTTCTTTAGTCAAACTGTTCGTTTCCGAAACATAAACCGGCGATCTACCGTTTTCGGGTCCGTTATTATTTGCGCATTGTAGCCTAACTAACCCTTTTTGACGTTCCAAATTTAAAGTAATAACGTACCATTGTCCGATTATTGTATTGTATTGTATATGTTCATTTATATAGCAGTGATTATGAGACCAATTATTTCGTTATTTGTTTAGTCAAACTGTTCGTTTCCGAAACATAAACCGGTAATCTACCGTTTTCGGGTCCGTTATTATTTGCGCATTGTAGCCTAACTAACCCTTTTTGACGTTCCAAATTTAAAGTAATAACGTACCATTGTCCGATTATTGTATTGTATTGTATATGTTCATTTATATAGCGCCGCACACAGCAGTGGCCATTCAGTAGCGCTCCCAGTGCGAGAACCCCTAGAGAAGAAGGTTTTGAGGTGGGAGAAGGCTGTAGGAAGAGACCCAGAAAGAATGGTAGCACGTAGAGAGAGGAGGGAAGGGCATTCCATAGGGAGGGCCCAATAGTGGAAAAAGATCTTGTTTTGTCCTAACTCGTGGAACAAAAAGAGTATGCCTGACCAAGGAGCGGAGAGGTCGATGATAAACTGAAGAGAGAGGGGAGCGAATGTGATCCCCAAGATATTTAGTAGCAATGCCCAATTTGGACTTCAGGACTAGGACAAGAACTTTAAGCTGAATTCGGGCTGTGAGAGGAAGCCAGTGCAGTTGATTGATCACAAACGAGGAGATATTGGAGAATTTAGGAAGGCGAGCAATCAATCTGACAGCAGCATTTAGAACTGACTGGATAGGGGACAGGCGGACCTTTGGAAAGGCCTATAAGAACAGAATTGCAATAGTCAATTCTAGAACAGACAAATGCATGGACTATTGAAGCCAAGGTGGATGAGGAGACAGATCTGCGAATGGCCCTGATAAGCCGGAGTTGAAAGTAAGAGGAGCATGTAAGCTAAGTGATATGTTCACAGAAAGTAAGAGAACTGTCCAGTGTGACACCTAGGTCATGTACACTAGTAGAGACAGTGAACTGGGGGAAGTTTTCAGCAAGAAGCAAAAGGTCAAGTTTTTGGAGTTGCTGGACAGTGCCAAACTAGATGAGTTGAGTTTGGGAGGAATTGAGAGAGAGGCGATTTGAAGACAGCCATAGGTGTAAGTCATGAGAAAGAGCGTCAACAGCAGTAAATCGCAAGGAATGGCGAGCTGCATGGTGCCTTCATTCGGTCGCCATTCCTTGCGATTTACTGCTGTAACCAATTTACTCAGCTTCTCCTCTCGCTTTCGTCCAAGAGGAAACCGATAAAATTTAATTTCTTCATCGTTTCTATGTCTGTTCGTACAATATTTCACACAAGTCGACGGCATTTCAACATTTGTTTTGACTTACGTAAACATTGTCACATGATCCAGTGTAAATGCTCCTATTGATTAAAATATATTTTTATTATTAAATGGAAGCTGGATTGGTGACAGTTATCATGGACATTGGTTATCATGGACATTGGTAGTCTGCCTATTTACCAATGTCAAGTGCGGCACCGAAGACATTAAAATAATTTGGCAACGTAAACTACGGGATAACCCGGGTGCGGGCCGAATCCCCGAAACCCGAATCCCGAAAGGCATTTCGGCCAGATCCCCGAAATTGATTTCCTAAGTCCGACCCGAATAAACATCATTAACAAATAAAAATTTGAATAGGCAGTATATCGTATGCATCGAGGCCACGCTAGGTCTTTGTCATGTTTACAATTTAACCCTGAATAACTCCGCCGCTTTCTAGAAAACTGTTTTCGGGAAATCGGGCTTTTGTCTGTTTTCAGCGTTTTCGGGGATTCCGGCAGACCCCGATAACCCATTTTTAAATCACGTCCTCATACGGGTGTGGGCCGAATCCCCGAAACGAATTTCGACCAGAATCCCACGGATCCCCGAAATTTATTTCCTAAGTCCAACCCGAATGAACATAATTAACAAATAAACATTTGAATAGGCACTATATCGATATACATCGAGGCCACGCTAGGTCTATGTCATGTTTACAATTTAACCCTGAATAGCTCGGCCGCTTTCTAGAAAACTGTTTTCGGGAAATCGGGCTTCTGTCTATTTTCAGCGTTTTCGGGGATTCGGGTTTCAGGGATTCGGGCTGACCCCCCTCGTACTGATGCCCAAGCAAGCAACGCTTTTGAAGGTACAAAAAGACGACAGTGTCTTGTGCATACGTGCATAGATACATACAAACCCTAAATACATGGGCACGGGTAAAATGCTGATTTGCTGATTGGAGATGGGTAAAATGCTGATTATAAAAATGCTGATTGGTCATGCAGATTGGTGGGTAAAATGCTGATTGGAAAATGCTGATTGTAACAACTGAATGTAACAATCGGTCTTTATTATTATTAATTAATTACATGTATTATTACTACTTAATTTATTATTATTATTATGATGACAGAATTTCGACGATCCTTTCGAAAATTAGCTGTTTCGGTGAAGCACTTGCTCTATGACTTGGGACCGTCATAGATCTGGAAATACATTCTGTCACATAGACCACTGCCACATTTTCTTTCTTTTGCTGATCCACAAAAATGCCAATGACATCAATCTATTTTCCAATCATCCTTCTTAAAATCTTCTGACCATGAATAATGAAGAATTGATTTTTCCGTCGGTCGATTAACAATTGCATTTACTGACTACTATTAAAACATTCGTAGATATCACTCATGACTGCAATTCTTCCTATCCCATGTATGTGAACTCTCAAAATTCAAAATTTATAATAAGCTGCACACTTATTTGGGGGTATTTATAGTCTTTTAGGTAAAGTCGTAGTTTACGTTGCTAAATTATTTGATGTTGTCACTGTAAAATGGAAGCTGGATTGATGAAAGAAATTGTTTCCCTAAATGGAAGTGGGATTGATGAAAACGTTCCTGTGTTCAAAATAGAAGTTGGATCGATCGAAATAATTTTTCGCATAAATAGAAGCTGGATGGACGAAATTAAGTTTTGGATTCAATAGAAAGTGGATTGATGAAAATAATTGTTTCCGTAATTAGAAGCTGGATCCACGAGATTATATATTTGCTTAAATAAAAGTTCTATTGATGAAAAATATTTCTTTCTTGAAATAGAAGTTGGATTGATAAAAGTAATTTTTTCAAATAAAATAGAAGTTGGATTGATGAAAAAATTTCTTAATGAAATGGAAGATGGATTGATGATAGTTAACAGGCACATAGGTAGACTTCTTACTTACCAACGTCAAGTACGGCATTGAAGACATTAGAATAATTTAGCAACGTAAACTACGACTTTACCGTCTTTTAAAAGTTTGCATTGGTTGATTAAAATACCCTATTGAAGACAACAAAGTGTTCTGTCTTGTTTGCTCACTACATGCCTGGGTTTCAATCTCTTAATTAACTGCTTCATATTTGTTAATTAAAACAATATTGAAAACAACAAAGTGTATAATTATGTGTCTTCTTTGATCACTGCTTGCTTGGACTTCAATCTCTAATTAACAGCTCGTATCTGTTAATTAAAACAATATTGAAAACAACAAAGTGTATTGACTTGTGATCAGTATTTGCTTGGATTTCAATCAGCATTTTACCCTTTGATATGCTGATTTGGCTGGTAGGTAAAATGCTGACCAGTCAGCATTTTCTAATCAGCATTTTACCCCTTACCAATCAGCAAATCAGCAAATCAGCATTTTACCCGTGCCCTAAAAATACGGTAAACTTGCGCTTTAGGGGTCCCGATTTTGAAGATGTTCTAATGACAACACAAACCCTAACCCTGACGCTAACCGACCCTCACGACGCTTAACCTGACCCTAACCGACCCTCACGACGCCATTAGTCCTAAACGTCTTCCATTGATTTAGGCTGATTATAATACATACTCCCCTCGAATATGGGTGTCATTATTCGGGACCCCTAAAGCGCAAGTTTGCCCTAAATACATGCATAGATACACTTTCAATGCGTGTTAGATTAGTCATGATCACTCACCCAGAATCATCAGAATCAAAGTTACACCGATTCCGATCAACGCGCATCTCTGATGTATGTAAGCCATGATTGCAAGTAACGAAACTGATCGTAGCCAAATTGATGCCTACAAATATCTGCAAACAGCCCTTGTGATTCCTCAGAAAACGTTCAACACTGTCGTTCCGAAATTCGATCTCTTTCACGGAAATATTAAACTAATATTTACAACCAACTTCAATCGCTTATACATCTAAAACTGCAGAATGCGGAACGCAGGTACCATAGATATTATGACAGGTAAAAAGCAACGAGCTATGAATAGACCTCTATGAATAGAGTCTGGTAGTATCTAGATTCTAGAAGGCAATGGTCTGGTTCAATGAGGTATTATTATCATCGCTAGAGGGAACATGACGTATATTCCCTTCGCTAATTTTTGAAGCCACAACCATAGATATAATAACACCTCATCGAGAGCTCCGCAGTTAATTTAAATTGAAATGACGCGTTTTGATTAAGTGAAAGTCAAGTAAGAATGTTCTTTATTGAACGCAAGCAAACGCTCAGCGCTTTACATACACAGTCAGATATAATATGTACAAAGAAAACAATAATTAGAAGAAAATTACGTCAACTAGAAAACATATGTCTAACTGTACAACATCCTAGCTAAGAAGCCACGCCATGCCTTAACTTCGATGCTGTGCCCTCTCTGGATCCCCTGGAAACAAGACTCGGACCTCCTCTGACTACTCTTTTGGACAACCCCTCTGATTAGACGCAGCGCTCGTGAATGCTGGTGCCCTGCGCTTGGCTTTCGAGTGGCGCTTCTAAGTTTGGAGATTACGATTACGATTAGCTAAGAAGCCACGCCTGGTAAGGGAATCAAATCTAGGGAGAACACGGTTATGTGAGCGTGGGCGCAGGTCATGACCAGTGCAATTGACAGAGGGGAGAAGGTCGTGGAGGGTGTGGCTAGTATTTGTTAAGATGTTTCTAAATAGGTCTATATCAGCTTTTTTGCAAAGCTCCTCAAACGTGGGGAAAGATTTAGGTAGGAAACCCAGGCGTACCAACTTGCGGACCAGTGCGCTCAGAGAGTCAAGTTCCTGTTTACTGGCGAAGCCCCACCATATTTAGATTGGTTGAAATTCATGGACGCAGTCAAGCTTAAGCGAGACTGTTTAATTTATTTTCAAAGCTTACGACTTGCAAAAAGTACAACACACAAAATAACAACTTATCGATTAAATAATATTCCAGCGGCCTCGTTTTCGGGCTTTAATAAGTTGCCGCATCCACACACTACACAATTTAACTTTCGATCGTGTCGCCATTTTGAGCCGGCTCTGGGTCAAGGCCGTTATGGTTAACCGTTAGCGGGCTGCATTTTCGCCGATCCAAGGTGAGTACAGCAAAAATTATCAGACTAATCATGGTAATTTATCGTTTTTGCGCTCTAAATTATTTTATATAGAATAATTTTAAATAGAAGTTGGATTGATGACAATAACTCTTGCTTCAGTAGAAGTTGGATTGATGAAAATAATTCTAGCTTAAGTAGAAGATGGATTTAAGAAGAAATGATTCTTGCTTAAATAGAAGCGGGATTGATGAAAACTATTTCTTCCGTAAGTATAAGATGGAATAATGACAGTTATCCTGGACATTGATATTGAAATGCCATGAATATAAAATTATTTAGACAGCAAAAACGATAAATTACTCTGATTAGTCTGATCATTTTTGCTGTACTCACCTTGGATCGGCGACAATGCCTCGGGGTCACAGCCTCAACAAAGATGGCGGATGCGGGCTCTAGTGATATATTTATATATATTATACATCTCTATGGTCTGGTTCGTCTATAAAGCGACTCACAGCGGCCGCAGAAATAGAAGAAAGTAAGTAGATTCTTTATTGAACCGGTTGCAGAAGATGCGTACTCCGGTGTACACATAGAGATGTATAAAATATAAATATATCACTAGAGCGAGCATCTGCTATCTATGGTGAGGCTTTGACCCTGTGGCCGCTTTGAACGGCCTTGACCGCGTGGCCGCTCAAAATGGCGAAACGATCGGAATTAAATAATATAATAATATAGGCCTAATATAATAAATATCTTTTCTTTAATAAGCGCCTGACAAACGCACTGCGCTGTACATTTACATGTTATGCAATTTAAATCTTAACTACTAACAGAACAGACAGCCTGCAATACAACGAAAATTGTGTAGCGTATGGATGTAGCAACTTATTAAAGCCCGAAAACAAGGCTGCTGGAATATTATTTCATCGATAAGTTGTTATTTTTGTGTCTGTTGTACTTTTTGCAAGGCGTAATCTTTGAAAAGAAATTAAAGTCTGGCGTTTAACATACATGTAGACTCATTTGCCTCAGAATTTCTCACGCTGTTGTCATCTTCTAACCTGGTTCAGCATGTCAATTTCCCCACCCATTGTCACAACCATACACTTGACCTCATCATCACATCATCTGTCTCAAAGTTATCGCCCGATATCTCTTTCTCTTTTGACACACCTTCCGATCATTACCCTATCTTCACACGCCTCAACATACTTCCTGTTCCACTTCCTGACCCCGTCTCTCATTCATTCCGCCGCATCAGCTCTATAAACATTGAAGCCTTCACACAATCGTAATCGTAATCTCCAAACTTCTAAAGCGCCACTTCGAAAGCCAAGCGCAGGGCACCAGCTTATTCACGAGCGCTGCGTCTAGTCAAAAGGGTTATCCGAGAGAGTAGTCCGAAGGAGGTCCGAGTCCGGTTTCCAGAGGATCAGAGGTGTCAGAGTAGCTGCTAAGGTGGGTGTCGTTTACGTCGAGAGTTTGAAGGTAGATGATCGGTCGAGTCGAGTGGAAAGCCTTGGCAGTGATGGATAGAGGAGCCTGATGCGGATGATGGTGGGTGATTGGAGATGATGGTGGAGGAACCGAAAAAGTGCGGAATTCAGGAGGTAGGTCGTTCCAGAGACGTGGTGCAGTGTTGGATATTGCTCGGTTGGAGAATTTGAGATGAGTAGTGACAGGAGTCGAGAGAGAGAGAGAGAGAGAGAGTGAGAATGGAGGATGATCGGGTAGAGCGGGTTGGCTGGATGGTGAAGAGGTCGCGGAGATATCTGGGCTGGGAGTGTTGTAGAGAGTTGTAGGTTAGTGATAGGACTTTGAAGTGAATTCGCTCTGGGATTTTTAACCAATGGAGTGATTTGAGGATGGGAGTGATATGATGATGCTTAGGCGTTCTGGTGACGGCTCTGGCTAGTGAGTTTTGGATGAGCTGCAGACGCTTTAGTTGGGTGGATTCAAGGTTGAGAAAGAGGGAATTGCAATAGTCTAGCTTTGAGTGGACAATGGAGGTAGCAATGGTGCAGGCAGTTTTATAAGTCGAGCATGAAGCCTTGCACACAAGATCTTTCCTCTTCAGACCTCGTCCTAAATCCTCCATCCTCTCTCGATGACCTACTGTCTTCCTACAACACCACTCTCTCCATGCTCCTTGACAAGCACGCTCCTATTATCACCAAATCCGGCTCCCACTCCAAGAACCCTTGGTATAATTCCTATCTCCAGGCCTTCAAAGCTTTCCGTCGACGCCTTGAGCGCACTTACAAACGAACCCGTGATCCTCAACTTCTATCTACCCTAAAATCAGCCACAAATAAATACCATCACCTTCTGGCTACGGCTAAAAAGAGGTTTTACTCCTCACTAGTTCAATCCCGCTCCTCTAATCCTCGCCTTCTCTGGAAAACTATTAACCAACTCCTCCATCGGAACTCCTCAAGCCCACTTCCAAACTCTCTTCCACCTTCCTCAATAGCTGAGTCGTTTTGTTCCTTCTTCTCTGGCAAAATTACTACCCTCCGTCTCTCTCTTCAATCACTACTCTCAAAAACCACCATCGATTCACCTCCAGATACTCCTTCCACCACTCACGACCGTCCACCCTCCCCACCTCGATCATCATTATCTGTCTTCCAACCAACGTCAGAGACTGAAATATCGCATCTGTTACAATCTCTTCCAAATAAGCAGTGCGGCGGCGGCGGCGTCCATCGGCGGCGGCGCGGCGGCGGCGTGGTCGGCGCCACTGACGTATCCGGGGAAGTTATGAGGGGGTCAAATGGGCGTCGAACTTTTTTGAAATATTTTTGAAATTACACACTGTAATGGTATCATTTTAAGCTGTCATCTGAACAAATTACTCTATTATTTCAGGTCCCTGATAAGGAATCAGCTGTCACTAGTAGTTAAGATGTAGTTTGAGTCGTGTTTGAATTTGACTACAGACAATACTAGCAAAAAAGACATTTATTGAAATTAATATAAAAACTAGAAAACAAGGCCTAAGTTCAATTTCCATGAACGCCATAAGCCTTAGTAGGTAAACGAATTGCTGACTATAGGACACAATTATAAATCTAATAATCTTCGTTTATAATTTCAAACTGACACACCGCAGTATGATTACAATTCATAGTATGAACGAATGATTACAAGTTATTAAATAAATCGAATTTAACTGTTTGGCAGCCATGCACGGCGCCCATCACATCCTACTGCTCATTTTACGAACTCCATATAGGGCGAATAAAAGGCTGAGTGGACCTTTGGGAGGGTAGCGGGAATCGTCCCGCGTCCATGCTGATCTTCTACTCTTCGTGCCAAAGTGTTACCATTTACCCTAAACCCCTTCCATGGTGTATCACAAGTAATTAATTTTAATTATTTTAGGGAAGCACATTATTTGGGTCAAGAAATTAACCAAACCTAGCCGATGACAGTAGCCCGTGGCCCGTTATAGCAGCGCATGGATATGTTTAAGCTGGGTTAAGAAATGGATGGCATGCCAAATTCCTATTCCTTCCTACACCGGCATACAAGCAGAAGGGACGCGGGGCGGTTCGCCCCAGGCCTATGACTTAATACTGCCGATATTGTACAGATTATAATAAAGTATTCTTTATAAGTGCGTCCATTCACTGAAAGCTGCACTGAGGGGTTAACGTAACCCCACATGTTATTTTATGGAATTAACTGGAGGGGTTGAAAATGAATTCGGGGGTTGAACACTCCCAACCTCCCCGACAATTCAATCACCGCATATATATAAATATATATTACATATATCCTCTGTCTTATATATATATATATATATATATATATATATATATATATATATATATATAAGTAGTATATATTGCTATTCCAACAAGACAGAGGACTTTTTAGATCTTCTCTCATTCCTATTCCTTCTACTCAATATCTCAATCTATCAATCAGTCATTCAATCCACCCACCCATCCATTCATCCATCCATCCATCTATCAATCCATCCATCCTCCTCACCAATCCATCCATCGATCTATCCAGCCATCTCGTCATCTGCTACGCCAAGAAGATCATCAGCAGTCTGTGTCTGTGCCTGTGTCTCTGTCTCTGTCTCTGTATGTCTGTCTCTGTCTGTCTGTCTGTCTGGCTGTATGTCTCTATGTCTACTTCAATTTACCCACATTGAAGCAACAATTTATCGTGAAATCATGCAAAACATGAAAATGCAACAAACAATTTAAACAAATCAGCGTGGCATCGGCGGCGCGCCGAGGAATTGTCGGCGGCGGCGGCGCGGCGCGCGCAGGGCTCTACTTCCAACAACGTCAGAGACTGAAATATCGCATCTGTTACCATCTCTTCCATATAAGCAGTGCGAACTTGACCCTATACCTACCTCCTTACTGAAAGACTGCGCATCTATTCTTGTTCCCATCATCACCAAAATAATCAACCTCTCCTTGTCTACTGGCAATTTCCCCCTCCTCTTCAAACATTCTTTAGTCACTCCACTTCTCAAGAAACCATCACTTGATAAAGAAATTCTTTCAAACTACCGACCTGTCTCCAACCTGTCATTCATCTCTAAACTAACTGAACGCATAGTCCTGTCTCGGATAAATGACTACCTGACTTCAAACTCACTCCTTAACCCACACCAGTCTGGTTTTACCAAGCGGCACTCAACCGAAACCCTTCTCACTTCCCTCTACAATAAACTTGTTTCTGCCATTTCTCATCAAGATCTCAACAAGTCTCCTGTCTGTGCCTCCTTGATATTTCTGCAGCCTTCGACACCATTGCATTGACCACAACATATTACTCCAAAGACTGTCTACCTGGTTCGGTTTTACCGACACTGCTCTCCTCTGGATTCAGACCTATCTCTCTTCCCGCTCTTTCTCCGTTAAAACACCAGAAACCTCATCGCAATCATGCCCTCTCACCTGTGGTGTTCCGCAAGGTTCTGTTCTTGGGCCCCTATTGTTCATCCTTTACACTACTCCACTCAGCTCACTCATCAAAGCATCCTCAGTTGACCATCACCTTTACGCTGACGACACCCAATTATTCATTTCATTCTCTCCAAGCAGCTTCTCTGACTCCATAGATCATCTCCTTGGTGTGGTAAAACAAATCTCCTCCTGGATGACTTAAATCTCCTCCTGGATGACTTCAAACATGTTGTGCCTCAACCCCTCTAAAACTGAATTCATTCTAATAGGCCTCCGCGAGCAACTCAAGAAAATCCCAGATCCCTCTATTTCCCTCAACCTTGACTCTGTATCCACTCACACATCCATTGCAAATTCTCCTGTCCGCAACTTAGGTGTGACTTTTGACCAGAATCTTAGCTTTTCCAATCACATCACCCATCTTTCCCGTTCTTGCTTCATGCACATCCGTGACCTTAATTCGTAGAATCCGCCCTATACTCGACTTCAAAACCTCATCAACAATCGCCTCATCAATAGTTCACGCCAAATTAGATTACTGCAATGCTCTCTTCCTCAACATAGATACCACTCAAATTAATCGCCTCCAAGCCATTCAGAATGCCCTCGCCCGTGCTGTCACCAAAACCCCCAAACACCACCACATCACACCTGTCTTGAAATCACTCCACTGGCTCAAAATTCCTGAACGAATAGAATATAAAGTCCTATCCCTCACCTACAATACACTTCAATCCTCTCAGCCCTCGTATCTCCGTCAGTTGTTCTCGGTCCAACCTCTTCGTTCAACCCGTTCATCTTCCACCCTCACACTGCTCCGCCCTTCCGTCACCTCATCGCTTAAATTTGCAAATCGTTCCATAGCCATAGCTGTCCCGCCTCTTTGGAACAAACTCCCGCCTGTGCTACGACAAATATCCGATCCATCCTGGCGAACTCACCAAAACCTTACCTCTTGCTATCTCTCCACAGGTCTTCTACTCAAAACTGAAAACACTGCTTTTTCACAAATCCTATCCCGATTCCTTTCTCCCCTCACCTCCCTCGCCATTTCAACTCTAAGCATCATCCACCTTAGCCGTCTGACTGTCTGCCTGCCTGACTCTCTGGATTTTGACCCCCTGCCTATCGATTCTGTTTTGGTTAAGCGCCTGTGAATAAGCTGGTTCCCGCGACTTCGCTTTTGTGGGCGCTGTAGAAGTATTGAGTTTACGATTTACGCTTGACTGCGTCCATGAATTTCAACCAATCAAAACGCGTCATTTCAATTTCCATTAACTGCCGAACTCTAGTTGTTAAGGTCAGAGCTATATATCTACCGATAGCTCTGGTTAAGGTGTTATTATATCTATGATTGTTATATATGAGGTCGTTGGCTTCAAATCTTATCCGCTCTCTATCTATTGCGCTTATAATAATCTCATTGGGTGTACACATAGAGATATATAATATATAAATATACACACTGGCTACGGAACCATCCGGACGGTGCCGTAATTGTGTTCTAAATATAGATATCGATGGTCCGGACCATAGAGATGTATAATATATAAATATATCACTAGAGGGCTGATCGGCCATTTTTTTTAGGCCGCCGATTCAAAAGGCCTTGACCCTTGGGCTATACAAAATGGCGGAAACGATCGAAGTTAAATTGTGTAGTGTGTGGATGTAGCAACTTATTAAAGTCCGAAAACGAGGCCGCTGGAATATTATTTAATGGATAAGTTGTTATTTTGTGTCTGTTGTACTTTTTGCAAGGCGTAAGCTTCGAAAAGAAATTAAAGTCTCGCTTAAGCTTGACTGCGTCCATGAATTTCAACCAATCAAAACGCGTCATTTCAATTTAAATTAACTGCGGAGCTCGTGATAAGGTGTTATTATATCTATGGTTGTGGCTTCAAAAATTAGCGAAGGGAAGATACGCCATGTTCCTCTTACCTCATTGGTCCGGACCCACAAATAATCTATGGGCGATTGCACATAATATCTATGGCGTGTACATCCGGAAGATTAAGATTTTGATGGGTGCGTTGCGAATCTGGTAAACTTGCGCTTTAGGGGTCCCGAATAATGACACCCATATTCGAGGGGAGTATGTATTATAATCAGACTAGTTCAATGGAAGAAGTTTAGCACTAATGGCGTCGTGAGGGTCGGTTACGATCTTACGGTCAGGTTAAGCGTCGTGAGGGTCAGGGTTAGGGTTTGTGTTTTCATTAGAAAATCTTCCGCCGCAGAAGATTTATCCATCCTGGATATTAACCTAATTTAGAGCTGGTTGATGCCTTGTGCATTAGACAGATTGAAGATTTTCTAATGACAACACAAACCCTAACCCTGACCCTAACTGACCCTCACCGGCCTCACGACGCTTAACCTGACCGTAACCGGACGGTTCCAAAGAAAAGAAATTACGGCACCATCCGGACCAATGAGGTATTATTATCATCGCTAGAGGGAACATGGCGTATCTTCCCTTCGCTAATTTTTGAAGCCACAACCATAGATATAATAACACTGTCACCAACTCTTTTCTTTCTTAGTTGTGACCTACCTCAAGAACTTTCCTTATCTCTACATATAAATTGCTCAACGTCTTCTAACTGTTTAAGAATTAAATTGACACAGTTCTTTGAATGTTTCTTTCTTTCTTCAAACACAGTTTAATAACAACAAACTCAACTCTTGCCTTAAAACAACTGTACTACACTGTATATGTTCAAATTCACTGTCATCAGCAGTTTCTAAGTTTGGCGCGCTAACTGCACGTGTAAAGAGAATCTACCGTCAGCCAATGTTTAGGCTACTTTAGGCCAAGCGCCCACGAGCCGACAGCGCAACTAAGGCCTAAGACTAAAAACGCTTAACAATCGATACACATTATATATATATCAACCTAAAGAACACCTGTGCTCATTATATATGCAAAACACTTGTTCACATTACCTCCTTCCCTTTCTTTGGATTGAGCAAATTAAATTTAAAAATTTGCGAAATCATCAGGTACTAAATTATGCAATAAACTTAATACTATATAATACAGTAAAATAAACAATCTTATAATCTAGATAAACAATCTGCTACAACATTTAATCGTCCTTTCTTATAATTAACCTCTACATCAAAAGTTTGCAGTGCTAAAGCCCAACGCACCAGTTTAGCAGACTTAGACATAGATTCAGTCAGATAAGTTAAAGGATTGTGATCGGTAAAGATGTGAACTTTAGATCCAATTATTATCTCTTTCAACTTATTTAGAGCCCAAACAATAGCATAGGCTTCTTTCTCTACAGTTGCCCATCTCTTCTGAGTGTCAGTCAATTTCTGACTTATAAATGATACAGGGCGTTCTATTCCCTTATCATCCATCTGTGTTAAAACAGCTCCTACTGCAAAATCACTGCTATCACAGTACAAATTAAAAGGTTTTCCAACATCAAAAACATATAAAACAACTTTAGAGCGTACAGCATCTTTAAGTAAATTAAATGCCTGTTGATGTCTATCAGTCCAATCAATCTTATCTGGAACATGTTTGCTTGTCAAATCAGATAGAGGCTTCGCAATCTGTGCGAAATCTTTGATAAACTGTCGATAGTAACCAAAAAATCCCAGCAATTGCTTAACTTGTTTCTTCGTTTCTGGGGTTTTCAAATTAATTAAACTTTCAATTCTATCTGGATTCATTTGAATCGTTCCAGAACCAACCACATGACCGATGAACTTTACCTCACTCTTACCAAAGATACATTTCTTTAAGTTCAGAGTAATGTTATGCAGTCTCATTTGCATTAAATATGCATCTAAATGCTGTAAATGAATCGTCCAATCATCTGAATGCACAGCAATGTCATCTACATAGGGCTCAGCAAATTCATTTATAGGCTGTAAAACCATGTTAATTGCTTTAACAAATGTTCTTCCTGAGTTGATCATTCCGAACGGAACACGAGTAAACTCGTACAGTCCATTGTGAGTAACAAAAGCAGTTTTCCATTGATCAGTTTGCTTAACAGGACAAGTCCAGTAAGCACTTCGACAATCAAAAATCGAGATCACATTTGATTTTCCAACTTTGTGCAACACGTCTTTTACAATCGGCATCGGATATTTACAATCCACAGTGAACGAGTTAATGTATCTGTAGTCGCAGGCAAGTCTCAGAGAACCGTCTTTCTTTTTAACAATTACCAACGGACTTGCCATTCTGCTCGAAGATGGTTTTATAATGTTGGCTTGAAGCATTTCTTTAATTTGTCGTTCAACTTCTGCTCGATAGATGAGTGGAATACGGTAAGCCATAAATTCTTTTTCACGAAATTCCGGTTTCAGTTCAATTTCATGTTCAACCAATGTACATAGTCCAGGCTTTTCAGAAAATCGATCAGAATATTTGTTCAGTACTTCCAGCAATTGTTTTTGTTGAGATAATGTTAAATGGCTAATCTGTTCAGGATCAAGATTCAGTGAATTCTTTTCATCTTGCAAGTCATTCTTCGTCAACAACTCAACCACTGAACCAAAGTCTTCATCTTCTTCGACGATTAGTCCACAACTCATTGCTCTTGTAATGTACTTTCTGATTTTATTTGCGTGAATTATCTTTCGACAATCGTCACCCATATCAATCAAATAAGAGTACTTGGACCTTCGTTGTATAACAGTACATGGACCATGCCATCGTGAAATCAGTTTATTTGTTGACGTCGGATACAACACAATAACTTTTTCACCCGGTTCAAATTCTTTATGTTTCGCTCTTTTGTTGTATTGATTCGTATACTGTAATTGCTTCTCTCGTGAATATGATTCTGCAAACAGTAATGCTTTTTCCATATTTGCTTTCATGTCTTTCAAGTACTTTTCTGGTTGGATTCCAATATGAGGTGGTAAATTAATTTCTCTTGTCCAACTTTCTTTTAAAATTGCCAATGGTCCACGCGGAATCTTTCCATACACCAACATATAAGGAGCAATTCCAGTAGTTGCATTCGGTACTTCTCGTAATGCCCACACTGTAAACGGAATTACTTTGTGCCATTGCCTTGGATTGTCAACAATTACATGATGGATCATTTTCTTGAATGTTTGATTCCATCTTTCTACTAGTCCAGCTGCCTCTGGATGACCTGGCGTGTCAAATCTTGGACTACAACCCATTAAATTCAGAAATTCTCTTGTCAGACTCGCAGTAAAATTTGTTCCTTGGTCACTTGTGATCACTGAAGGTACACCAACGTTCATGAACAACTCCATCAAAGCATCACATACAGCTTTCGCAGTTAATGATTTCAACAGAAACACTGTAGGCCATCTGGTGCAAGAATCGACAATACATAAACAGTACTTGTGACCTGCAGCAGATGCTGGCTCGATTGGTCCTACACAATCCATTGTAATTCTTCTAAAGGCCACATCTTCTCTTGGAATTGGAGTGATAGGAACCCTGTCCATCACCAAACTTCTTGCCTTTAATTGACATTTCTCACATGATTTGCAAAATTTCACTATATCTCTTCTCATCTTTGGCCACGTAAAAGATAACTTTATTCGTTCTCTAGTTTTCTCTTCTCCAAGATGTCCTCCAAATACTGATTCGTGAGCCAACTCCATCACTTTCATTCGTCGCTCTTTTGGTAACACCAATTGATATATCGTTTGCTCTAATATTCGATATCTCTTGTACAGTAAGCCATTTACCACGCAGAATTCAGATTCTTTATCTGGCGCTAACGTCCACCATGCTTTCAATGATTCATCTTGTCTCTGCTGTTCTTCGAATTTCTTTGCGTCTGCAATCTGCATCTGTTGTTCTTCATCTTTCTCATCTTCTTGAAACAAATCTGCTATCTCCACATCACATTCATTATCCTCTTTCGTTTCATTTAGATTACCATTCTTGCATGCAGCCATCTCTTGTTCACTCATCTCTGCTGTTATACCGTCTTGCATTAAACTTTGTTGATCATCGCTTTCGTTTTCCTCTTCACTTGAACTTTCAGTTTCACTTTCCTCTTCGACTTCTATCACTTTCTTTCGCTGACTCTGCAATCTCGTCGTTACATTCGCTTGCACATCTCCTTGTATCATTTTCACTTGTGGCACGGCTTTAAGTTCTGCAATGATTTCTGGATGCAACAAGAATCTTTCTGTGCTTCCCATTTTTGCAATACTAGCACACATCAATGTCACATACGGTGTAAGTGAACATTTGACTTTATGCGGAATTACCTCTTCTTCCACATCGTTACAACACAGCCTTACATCAACTTTCACCAACTTTGCAGGAATGGCATCTCCTGCCACGCATTGTAAGTTCACTTTTCCAATCTGCTCCACCTGCATGCCTTCCAGTAATTCTTCACTAATCACCGGAACCTCTGCTCCAGAATCAATAAGTGCTTTTACTTTTATTGGTTCTTTTCCTGCTGTTCCACGAATCTCTACCTCGACGTACTGTAATAACACTTTCTTTAATGTTGTACTTTCATCTTTTCCAGCCATTTCTTTCTGCATTCCATTGTGCAATAGAATTTCTTTCTGAATATCAGGTGAAAGGTGACATTTCATCACTGACTTTACTTCAGTTTCATTTTTCTGATGTTCTGTGGCTTGACTTTCAGAATTATCAACCACTTGAATTCGATTCACCCTCGAATTTTCTTGTTTTCCATAATTTGAGGTTGTAACAGGAACTGGACAGAATTTCATCAAATGCCTGTCTGATCCACAGTTGTGACAACGTTTCACCACTGCACCTCGTTGTTCGATGCTTTCTTTTCTTTTATATGGAGTAAACGATGCATTGCCTTCTCTCGCGACAAACCTTGGTGGTGATTTGTTATATACCTGACGTTGTCTGGCCATCATCGATTCTCTATTCTCGTGAACAACCGGAGAATTTGGTTTCACTTCTGCACCTCTGAACTGATTTCCTGTTTCTTGATTGCTCTTCCAATGAAAACCAAAATTTGGAGTGAACTGTTGATTTCTTTTGCCATTGGGAACAAAATCAAAACTTGTCTTATTCGGAATTGCCAAACCAATTCGATTATTAACATGAATGTCCGCTAGGTCTGCCACAACACTAGCTTCGTAACAATCAGTTCCTTCCTTCGACAATACAAACTGTAGTGGACCTGGTGGTAGTGATTCTTTCAACTTATCCGCCACTAACAAATCAAACAACTTCTCAAAATTCTTATCCACTTTGCGACTTTTCACATAATAGTTCAACAAGTTCTTCAGCCTTGCTGTAAACATTGTATACGTTTCTTCAGCTGTCTTCTTCGCATCAATAAACTTCGATCTGTACTCTCTCGGTGTCAACTTGAATTCTTTTAACAAGTGCTGTTTCACGATCTCATAATCATCTAAATCAGCGAATGACAATCTGTTTAGCACAGTTCTAGCTTTCGGAGTCATCAATGGCAATAGTAACTTCACCCAGAATTGTTCCTGCACGTTGAAACTACGAAACGCATTCTCTACCGTTTCGAAATATAATGGCACCTCCATCATATCGTTTGGCATTTTGGGTAAGACGTGTTTCATGGCATCACCAATTTTCTTTATTTTCGAAACCATCGTTTCACTTTCTTCCTGTTTCCTTTTCTGTTCTTCTCGTTCTTCTTGCCTTCTTTGTTCTTGTGCTTCTCTATTTTGTTTCTCCTCTTTGAGTTGTGCTTCTTTTAATGCTATTTTTTGTTGTTCCAACTTTAAACGTTCTTGTCTTTCCGCTTCCGCCTTCTCCATGCTTTCTTTCTGTAATTTCAGTTCTTCTTGTCTAACCTCTTCTGCTCGCTCCAACTCTGAAATTCGTACTTTTTCCTTTTCTTCTTCACGTAGTCTCTTCTCTTCAATCTGTTGCTGACGTATCTCTTCGTCACTTTTCCGCGCCTTTTCAAATTCAATCATCTGCTCTAATCTTCTCCTTTCAGCATCTTCTCTATCTTTTCTCAATTGCTCTAATTGAATTTCAAATTGCTGCCTTTGCAATTCTTCTTTCTCTCTTTGAAGACGTAATTCTTCCAGTCTTACATTTTCTGCTTTCTCTTCTTTCTCTCTCTGAAGACGTAATTCTTCCTGTCTCATTTCTTTCTCTTCTTGTCTGACTTCGCTCTCGTTTCTCCTCTTTTCTTCTCTTCTTACGTTTCTGCTCTCTTCTCTCTCTCCTCTTTCTTTCTCTTCTTGTCTTGTCATCATCATCCATTGCATCATCATCTCCATAGACATAGGCCCAGGCGGTTTCTCAGTAACCTTTTCCACAGCACCGCCGACAGCACCTTCTTCTTCCTCTGCTTCTTCTTTAAGCCAGACTTCAGCTAACGCTTCTAGCATGTCTTCACGTGACATATCTTTAAGTTTCTCTTCTTCAAAACCAGCCTTTAACAAGCGCTGTTTTAATCTTTCAGAAGACATCTTCTTCAGTTCTGCTTGTTTCTTGACACTTAATTTCTCCATCTTACTTCTTTACTTCAGTGCTGTCCTTTCTGGAAAACACGAGTTTTCTTTTGTGTTTGAAGTATTGGGGATTGTTCTTTGTTTGATAACAACAAACTTTTATACCTTTGTCGTTGAGGCTTACGTTGTCGTAGATTTACCAGTGATTTGAATGCGTATTCACCAGTCGACGTTGTTTCAAATCTCCGACGTTGTTTCGGATCTCACAGACGTTGTTTCGAATCCCAGACGTTGTTTCGAATCCCAGACGTTGTTTCGAATCCCACCGCTGCCACCAAATAATGTCACCAACTCTTTTCTTTCTTAGTTGTGACCTACCTCAAGAACTTTCCTTATCTCTACATATAAATTGCTCAACGTCTTCTAACTGTTTAAGAATTAAATTGACACAGTTCTTTGAATGTTTCTTTCTTTCTTCAAACACAGTTTAATAACAACAAACTCAACTCTTGCCTTAAAACAACTGTACTACACTGTATAGTTCAAATTCACTGTCATCAGCAGTTTCTAAGTTTGGCGCGCTAACTGCACGTGTAAAGAGAATCTACCGTCAGCCAATGTTTAGGCTACTTTAGGCCAAGCGCCCACGAGCCGACAGCGCAACTAAGGCCTAAGACTAAAACGCTTAACAATCGATACACATTATATATATATCAACCTAAAGAACACCTGTGCTCATTATATATGCAAAACACTTGTTCACAAACACCTTATCACGAGCTCCGCAGTTAATTTAAATTGAAATGACGCGTTTTGATTGGTTGAAATTCATGGACGCAGTCAAGCTTAAGCGAGACTTTAATTTCTTTTCGAAGCTTACGCCTTGCAAAAAGTACAACAGACACAAAATAACAACTTATCCATTAAATAATATTCCAGCGGCCTCGTTTTCGGACTTTAATAAGTTGCTACATCCACACACTACACAATTTAACTTCGATCGTTTCCGCCATTTTGTATAGCCCAAGGGTCAAGGCCTTTTGAATCGGCGGCCTCAAAAAAATGGCCGATCAGCCCTCTAGTGATATATTTATATATTATACATCTCTATGGTCGGACGCTTCCGTAGCCAGTGCGATAAATATACCACTAGAGCCAAGACTAGAGCACGCATCTACCATCTATGGTGAGGTTGACCCTGTGGCCGGTCTCAACGGCCTTGACCCTATGGCCGCTCAAAATGGCGAAACGATCGAAGTTAAATTGTGTAGTGTGTGGATGTAGCAACTTATTAAAGCCCGAAAACAAGGCCGCTGGAATATTATTTAATCCATAAGTTGTTATTTTGGGTAAAGTCGTAGTTTACGTTGCTAAATTATTCTAATGTCTTCAATGCCGTACTTGACGTTGGTAAGTAAGCAGTGTACCTATGTGCATGTTAACTATCATCAATCCAGCTTCCATTTCATCAAGAATTTTTTTCATCAATCCAACTTCCATTTAATTGGAAAAAATTACTTTTATCAATCCAACTTCTATTTGACGAAAGAAATATTTTTCATCAATGGAACTTTTATTTAAGCAAAGATATATTCTCATGGATCCAGCTTCTAACTACGGAAACAATTATTTTCATCAATCCCGCTTCTATTGAATCGAAAACTTAATTTCATCCATCCAGCTTATATTTATGGTAAAAATTATTTCGATCAATCCAACTTCAATTTTGAACACAGGAATGTTTTCATAAGTCCCACTTCCATTTAGGGAAACAATTTCTTTCATCAATCCAGCTTCCACGTTAAAGTGACAATATAAAATAATTTAGCAACGTAAACTACGACTTTACCTTATTTTGTGTTTGTTGGACTTTTTGCAAGGCGTAAGCTTCGAAAAGAAATTGAACAGTCTCGCTGAAGCCATGGTGTAGGATACTCTTACACCATGCTAAAAGCTTGACTGCGTCCATGAATTTCAACCAATCAAAACGCATCATTTCAATTTTTATTAACTGCCGAACTCTCGTTAAGGTGATATTATATCTATGATCGTGGCTTCAAATAATTATATGCGAAGGGAATATACGTCATGTTCCCTCTAGCGTTAATAATATATCTCATTGGGTGTACACACATCAAGTAATACAAGTTCTTTGAAAAAGCAATGCATGAGCGCTTGAATGATAATATTATTATAAAATCTAACAATATTTTTTCATCCCAAAAAGGGCCAACATGGGTTTCAAGCTGGTCATTCCACCTTCATGCCCTTACTTAATATGCAAAGATAAAATCTCTGCTGCAATGGATAACAATGAATATCTTTTAGGAATCTTTTTGGATTTGGACAAAGCTTCGATACCATAGATCATAGTATTCTCTTAAAAAATTAAGCATCTATGGAATTCGCAATGTCCAATTAAATTGGTTCAGGAGTTACTTGGAATACACCAAGTAACTCCTGAAAATTCAAAAAAAATATTTATAGACAACTAATGAATGGAATAATGGGAAAAACTTGAGTATGGGTGTTTTCTGCGATGTGTCATTTTTCTGGACACCCCCTAATGTCCTTATAACTTGGCTGAGAGGGAATGCGGTTCAAACGGTCTTATCAATCAGTGCAAACACTGGAACGGTGGAGATGACTTACAATGACTGGTAAGTGGTACAATTCACAGGTAGATAAGAGAACAATCACAGCACAGGTAGAATGTAATTTAAATGGTCATCACAGACACTGCAGTTGAATGGACCATGTCCGTGAACAATAAAACAACATATTTTTGACATCACATCGTGACATATCAACCAACAGAAGGACGAATTAAATGCTGTTTAATATGACATCATATGAAGACCTAACCACATCACTCTTCTTCAGTTCTGTTTGAATGCACTTCATGTGCATAAGCTTCATAAGTTGTTTATGTGATAAACTGACATTTTCTAAACACAACCGACTCAGTATTCAAGAATCCTAAAACAAATCTGCTGCTGCTGCATCTGATGAGAAGAAAACAGAGTTTCGAATAATTTTATATTCAATGCAAGTTTGATTAGATAAGTTGATGACCCTAAGGCTACAGGATACGAACAGCTGTGTGTCATATTATTTTGGCGCTCCTCATCAAACGACTTGTAACCTGAGATTCTCTTAGGGAATCAGTTCCTGTCCTATTGTTCCTGTTGGCTGATCTACACAACTCCAAGTGCAAGAGCACTAAGCCACCGTCCAACTTGTCCATAAGTCCATTGGTTGGCATGTGCAGGTGGGCTGAGGTGGCATATTGGATGTCAAAGGTCGACCGGTGGAATGGAAAGGACGCTTGCACTGCGTAGGACGTCAATTCCCTTATGAAGAACACAGACTTTGGTGTATCCTAGGCGAATCAGAGCATCGGCAAACTACAAAACATGACGACAACAACAACTAACAAGAAACACTCACTGGCGTAGAGATCGAGAGGTACCGAGTTCGAGCCCTGTAGGGCGGATTTGCTTTGTAGGCTGCTATTAGCACCGTGTATTGCAGGCTGTCTGTTCTGTTAGTAGTTAAGATTGTTTCAATTGCATAACATGTAAATGTACAGCGCAGTGCGTTTGTCAGGCGCTTAATTAAAGAAAAGATATTATTATTATTATTATTATTATTATTATTATTATTATTATTATTATTATATAGGCCTATATACACTGTGTCCGGGAAAAAAGGGACCCCTTACTGGTTATATGAAAATAACTAGTCAATATTCATCGATTTTTACAATTCCAAAACCGTATCAGTCCTGACATAATTGGCTAATATTGATTAAAATATAAAAGTTCCTGTCATTCAATAATGACGTCATACTGACGTCATTTGCATCAACATTCAAGTGTTAAGGATGGCACAAAAAGTTATCTAAAAAAATTTCAACATTATTTTAAAGCGTTATTTATCAATTATAAATTTTGGTTTGATTTTATTTTTATATTTGAATAATATTAGACCGCAAGGTGTGTTCAAAGTGTTTACATTCGGCCTCAACACAACCTTCAGGACGTGCTCGTCATTGGCCACTGGCAGCATCGTTAACAGGCTGATCAAATTCCTTCCAGGCATTAACGATTCGCTCACGTCATTATGACGTCATTATTGGATGAAAGGAACTTTTCTATTTTAACCAGTATTAGCCAATTATGTCAGGATTAAAACGGTTTTGGAATTTACAAAATCGATGAATATTTACTAGTTATTTTCATATGACCAATAAGGGGTCCCTTTTCTGCAGACAGTGTAGATATCATCAATATGACACAAATAATATTTATTAATTAGAATAGAGGGCAACAACTGGATGTATGTTCCTATATGTGTTAATCTGATGTTAATATTCATATGGAAAGAAAGACTGGATGTGGGTCTTGTTCTTGTGACTGTGGAAAAGAGGAAAACAGAAATGACATTTATGATGTCTCTTTCACATCTTCACAACAACCAAACACATAACATGTCACACTATTTGACCCTTTGCGGTTTTCTTTAACTCTAGGAGATCATATACGAAGAAGTTACTAAGCAAGGTCTGTATATCTGTCAGCCTTTGTGTGTGTGTGTGTGTGCGCATGTGATTTCGTTCAATGATAGAAATGTCTAACGAAATCAGTAACTTGTATTAAGAAGTAATCCCTGTATATATTTGTGATATCTGTCTTTCTTATTAATCAGTTGGTTTTTCTGCTGACATAAATAGAACTTTAAATAAAATACAGCCCGTAAAAACAAAGTTTTTTACTATATCCATCTAGTATCCTATAATGCGTCTTATGAAGCAGTTACCTCTACAAATATATAGTCCGCATTCATTTTACGTCATAGCGTGCGTTTAATCAGGCAGCGCGCCCGTTTTTGTTGCGGCCAATGGCAACGCTGCGTATCGGAAAAGTTGAGTCCCCGATTCGAAAAGTTTATTCCCCGATTCTATAAGCTAGCCTTTTTTGGGGAGCTGAAATTTTTATAGAATGAAGTGTCTGCGAGGGCGAGTCTATCTGCCAAGTTCAGGACGATTGAATGATTGTAAGTGATCGAATGAGTCGTCGCAAGATTTGACTTTTTTGCCTGTGGCTCAAACATTCAAGCATTCAAGATTTCCGTAAGTTAAACTAGATGGATAAAAAAAAGAAACAAAGTCTGTGTATATTAACTGAGCCAAGTCTGTGTACATGACTGAGCCAACTAACTTTAGGCCCATAGCTAATGTTTCGTTCCTGTCCAAGATTATTGAAAAGATTGTTGCTGCCCAACTTACTCACTATCTGGACAGAAATGGCCTTCTGCCAACCTACCAGTCGGGATTCCGCAAGGGCCATTCCACGGAAACCCTGCTAGTCCGCCTCCTTTCTGACATTTATGGGGCTATCGATAAATCTCAGGTCACCCTTTTGGCCCTGTTCGATGTGAGCGCTGCATTCGATACAGTAGACCATGAGATCCTCCTGCAGCGCTTATCTGTCTCCTTCGGCCTTTCTGGTAATATGCTTGGATGGCTTACCTCTTTCCTGCAGGACCGTTCCTTCATGGTAGCCCACGGTTCCACTAAGTCCTCTTGGGTCCCTGCACCATTTGGTATACCCCAGGGCTCCGTGCTTGGTCCTCTTCTGTACATAATCTTCACTGCTGACCTGGGACCCCTGCTTGCGGCTGGGGCTACCCTGAGCCAATCGTACGCTGATGACATTCAAGCGTACGCCCACTGCTTGGCGGGGCAGGCGATCTCTGCGGTGGAAACAATGAACCGGGCCATTGAGACCCTGCAAGCCTGGATGTCATCAAACCGCTTGCGGCTTAACCCGACCAAGACACAGCTTATCTGGCTTGGCACCCGTCAGCAGCTTGCTAAGGTAGACATTGCTTCCATTACCTCAAAATATCCGCACCTCACCTTCTCATCCTCAGTCCGAGACCTGGGAGTAACCCTAGACCAGGAGCTTACGTTTGCCCAACACATTAATCTCCTTTGCCGTAGCTGTTACTACCAGCTCCTGCAACTCAGGGTGATATCCCGGTCCCTCTCCCCAGAAGCTGCTTCTACGCTGGTTCATTCCTTCGTAGTCTCCCGTCTCGACTACTGTATTGCCATATATGATGGGCTCCCAGCTTGCCGGCTTAAATGCCTTAACAGAGTCCTGCGCACGGCTGCCCGCCTTGTGGGCCGCATCCCTAAGTTCTCTCGAGTCTCCTGGTATGTGCTGGATGTCCTCCATTGGCTCCCCTATCCGCAGCGCATTGCCTACCGGGTCTCTGCATTGGTCCGGCGCTGCACTGAGGGCCTGGCTCCTCCATATCTGCGGGAACTCTGCTGCCCTACTGTGAATGTTCCGCGTCGTGGCTCGTTGCGCTCAGCGGTGCAAGCAGAGTTCCTTGTCCCCCGTGCTCGGACTGCTATCCGACAGCGCCGCGCCTTCTCTGTGGCTGGCCCGGTGACCTGGAATGGGCTTCCGGTGGCACTGCGTCTGACCTCAATAGGACACTCTGCTCAGTTCTTCTCTAGCTTTAAGACTGTCCTGTTTGACCGAGGTTGGGCTGGGAGCGCTCCTGAGTAGACTGTCTTGAAGGGCGCTATATAAAACTACTGTAATAATAATAATAATAATAATAATAATAATAATTAATCATCATTTGCAAGACATCTGCTGCATATCTCTTACATTCATTCCCATCCATCAGACTCAGTCGCTACTGTACAACAGATGTGCCAAACGATAGATGTTCTATCCTCTTGGATGGCCTCAAATAGACTTCTCCTAAATCCTTCCAAGACTCAGTTTATTTGGCTAGGTGGCCGTCGGCAACTAGATGGTATTGATTTGCTCCAGCTTACTCGGGTCTTTCCTGATATAACTTTTTCCCTAACGGTTCGTGACCTGGGCCTCGCCCTTGACCAAGAACTTAGTCTTTCTCAACATGTGAACTTGATCTGTCGAAGCTGTTACTATCAGCTTCGCCAGCTCCGAGTGGTTTCTCGCTCTCTTTCTCATGACGCACTAGTGGTTCTTGTGCATGCCTTCGTTACTAGTCGAATTGACCACTGTTGCTCGATCTTCATTGGCCTTCCTCTGGGGCGACTAGATCGAGTTCTGCGCTCAGCTGCTCGGCTTATTGGGCGAATTCCCAAATTCGGCTGTTTCTGCCTACATGTGCGATGTGTTACACTGGCTGCCTGTGGCCCAACGGATCTCATACCGTATTGCTTCTTTAGTTTCACGCAGCATCCTTGGTTGTGCTCCATCTTACCTGCGCAACCTCTGCCGCCCAGTGTCCGACGTTGTAGCGTGTCGGGCTCTTCGCTCCGCGACGACGGGGCAACTCGTAGTTCCGTGGGTTCGCTTGACTGCTAGGCAGCGCCGAGCTTTCTCGGTTGCAGGCCCCTCCATCTGGAATGACCTGCCATCGGAGCTGCACTTGCTACCTTTGATCAGTCAAACTGGGTTTTATAAATCACTCAAGTCTTTTTACTTTTGCCTTGGCTGGGCTGGGAGCGCTCCTGAGTAGATTTCTTGAAGGGGCGCTATATAAACCTCCAGAATGAATGAATGAATCTCATGACCAGTTACTTAGAAATTCCCAGAGTTAACATTGAAGAAGAGAAAAAACGAAATGCAGATGCATCTACGAAAGATGTCCAGGAACTCACGTGACAGGCGTGTTTGCCGCGACTTCCGCCGATGACGACTTTGATGGGATTCTTGTTTTGGTTGAGCGACTGAACGGAAGGACATGGATTGAGATCTCCCTCTGGACTGAATGCAGAGTGGAAAGGGATGTTTATGCTGCCAGGAAACGAACCACGCTTAAATCTTCAACCCACCATTAAGGAATAATGACAAGGAATCTAATACATCATCAGCTGGAAAGGAAGTATCGAATGAATGGAGAATTTCTCTCCTGTTCATGTATTTAACAACCAAATGCCGTAAAGCATCTCAATATATTGTCAGACGAGGCTCAACTCAATCAAAAAGAAAACAATTATCTTGGTGTTAAACAGAGATGTGAAACTCTTCTCATAAATAGGAACCAAGTAGGTTGCAAATCAGATTAAATTATTTTGGACATTAAAACTCAAAAGAAAGAGCTGCAATGAGAGTAATTTCTCATTGCCTGGTCTCTGTAGAGGCAGAGATCGCTTCTGTTCCTCTTCTTCCCATTTCCTCTATTTCATCATCCTATCTTTCTTCTCTTCTCATCAACCATTGTAGCTGCCCCTCCTCTCCCTTCTCTCCTGCTCTTCCTCATACCCTCTACTCCTCTCTTCTGGCCCAGTTAGCTACATTGGTTAGAGCGTAGACTGCGTCCCATGCGCCTCTATTTAAGACAGCATGTGGATCTTGGTTCACTTGACGAAGGTGGCTTATTTCAGAGATTTAAATCTTGCGCTAGCACGGTCTTGACAGTGGGACATTAAATGGTGTGGTACTCATTCAAACGGGCAAGTGTTGGTACCCAATCAGTTCATTGAAAGATGAGCAGGGTTGAGGTCATACAGTCGCTACAGAAGAACGTCTACATTTACATTAACTCTTCTGCTCAAGCATCCTTCTGCCATAATCTGGAAGGATACTCTTCTTCCGGTCGGACATCTATGACGACGAGCACAGGTTTTGAGGCTCTGAGTCGTTTCGAGGGACTGAGGCCGGACGAAGGTCCCATCAGTTCACTGAGCTCTATGAGGTCCTCCGCAGAGATCCTCGGAAACTTCTCCACCTTCAGCTCCTCCACAGCAATCGGCTCCATTGACTGCAAGACAACAAATGAAACACAGGGATAAAGAACATCAGAAAAAAACACAGAAAACATTAAGCAATGACACAGACGGAAAAAGGAGAACTGAGATGATCCGATGATATTAGACTGACTTCCTACAACAAAGACGTTCATCAGAAAGAAAAATCTGAGACTCTTCTTATGCCTAAGATTCTTCTCAAGTCATTCATTCAGTCCATCAGTGTTCCAATCAATTACCACTGCTCTCAATGCAGTCATTACTAGAAAGGATCCCCCACAATGCTCAGAGTCACTCTAAGAACAAATATACAGTCAGAAAAACAGACAAATACAGACAGAGAGATGCTAACAAAGACACAGTCGCAGACAGACAGAGACAGACATATATAAGAATCAGAGAGACAGACAGATGATAAGTTCTACCAGCTGTGTTTTTGGTGTTTCGTGATAATCCTGTGAATAATACGAGAGAACTGGTTTCATCGTCTGTTGCTTTGTCGATGTCTTTGGTGTCGTTAGCGCATGCTGTCTGTAGGTGGCGCTCTTAGGAGTCGAGCAGAAGATCTTGATCGAGTCCTGGACGCATCGCTCTATATCGATCTCTGCACAGGAAGACAAAACATCTGACACACAGCTGAGAGTGGATGAGAGCAAATGGTCCGTCTTATGATGGACCCACTGCATCCTCACTGACAAAAGACAACAGATGAAATATTCAAGTGAGATAAACTCAGAAAGAGAGAGACAGACAGAGACAGAAACAGAGTGAGAGACAGACAGAGACGGAGAGAATGAATGATGTCTGATGTAACAACGATGATCACTGTGCATCAGAATGAAATCAATTTCTTCCCCAACAATTCCTCAACTGCAGAGATGATAAAGAAGTCATAAATTTATCCGGTCTCTCTCTCTCTGTTTCTCATCATCTGTGTCAGCATTTGTCTGTCTGTCTGTTGTTCTGCTGCCTGTTACAGAATGTTTACCTGGCATGTCAGAGAAGAGAAGAATGCATTCGTTGAATCCGAAGGAGAGCAGTTGATCCCTGAGCTGCTGGAGAATAGCAACTCCAATGCAGAGAGGAAATGACGAATTGCCAAGAAGCAGAGTATCCCACAGATGGAAGATCTTATTCAGTGGAAAGACGTCTACAACATCAACAGTAACAAAGACCAACACTCACACTCCACTCCCTTATTTCTCCAGTCAACCTCATCCACTAACAGATCAGAACAAGACGGAAACTCATCTAATCTAATCTTTCAAACTGTGCTTAATTTCTGAATCATCTGAAGACAGTCACTGTTCTCTCATTGAACATTAATTTTCTAACCTTAAGCGCTATTACTATTATTATTATTATTACACATTTATTAAGCTCCACTATCTAATGACCAAGCATCAATCGATGGCTCCGAGTGATTGTGAGTGAAGGACTTGCTCAAGGTTCCTACACAGTAACGTCTCAGAGGAGGAGGATCAAACCCATACTCCGTGTGTTCCAAGTGAGTGCTCTAACAATCAGCTACCACACATGGACCAATTGAAGGAGAGAGAGAGTGACACTTACGAGCATACATCGTCAGGAACCACGGAATGGAATAGAGCTACAAAGAACAGAATAAACAAAAGGCATAACCATGACAACAGATGAAATGATCAGTCAATAGGAAGCAAGGCTCTCCTATTATCATCTGCCAATCAATCTCTTATCTTATCAAACATGGCAACATTTTGCCAGACGAAATTTCGTCTCTTCCACATTAGAGCTGTACCGATTAAACAGCCATACGCGTAATCGGGCCGATTATTAGAACAATCGGCATAATCGGGTATCGGCAGAAATAATCGGTTAATCGGTGCCGATATCAAAACTGTGTTATAATTTCATAATTTTACTTGAATTATTGCATATTCCAAGTTTTTCATCGATTTTCATCTATCGGTTTACGTACCTTAATATTTACGCATTAAAACATGTCGTTAACAACTTCCCAACTTAATTTAAAAGTCCACCCTTATATATATATATATATCTTCGTTTATTGATTATTCGGGATGTCACACCGCATCCAGGTACAAGTTAAATTAGAAGTTAGATAATAAGTTTGTTGCTATCGTTGTTCTCATATGAAAGGTTTATTTGCTACTTTCTATATAAAACTCTTGGTATATAGTTTTTATTGTCTTTGGCTGGGAGCTTAAAATTGTGCGGTCTGGGGCGAAGATGGTAATGTTTTTCCACTACCCCTGGAAATAATCCCCGAAGCACATGGTTTTCATTCCAGATTACTGCCTGCAATAGTCTCCTCTCTGACTCGCCAATCATCTCCTCGATTCCCTTGGTCGTTGATGGAAGATAACCGATTCTCTGCATCTTTCTCTGGAACCGTTCAATCCTGTGACGATCTTCAGCTCCGGCGAAACCCCACCAGGCTGGATCAGCATACAGGAGGCGTGCCATGGTTGTCGCCCTTGCCACCTCGTGGAGTGCTATTGATGGTAACCCGTGTGCTCTTAGCACTCTAAGCGCGTGGAGTGAACCCGAGCAGGCAGCAAGGACTCCATCAACATGGGAGGTTGCACGGAGGTCATCCCTGATTGTAACACCAAGGATAACCATTGAGGCTACCCTCTCCATGTCGAGAAGAGGCGGAGGTGTGACCTTCCATTTTCCACCACGAGCTATTAGCATCTCACGTGATTTGCTGGTGTTAAGCCTCAGATTGTTCCGCGTTGCCCATGTTCTTATTCCATCAAGTTCCGCTCGCACTGTGTCTCTCATTTCGGCGCCTATTATGAGATAAGTATCGTCAGCATATTTGACGATCTTATTTTTGGCATAGATTGGATGCAGGTCAGACGCATTGATGATAAAGTCTGAAGGGCCCACACCAGACCCTTGTATAACGCTTGCGTTGATCTCTGCAACTTCGGACAGCCGACCATTGAATCTGGTAACGTGCTTCCTATCTTGCAGGAAGTTTGCTAGCCAGTTGAAGATGGCATCTGGTATTTAGATTACTGGTTTATGTTTCTGAACCGAACATTTTGACTAAACAAATAATGAAATATTCAGTCTCATAAATTGGGTATTGGCAGTTTAATAATCGGCTATACGCGGTATCGGTATCGGCAATTTAATAATCGGCTATACGCGGTATCGGCATAATCGGCAAAAAGCGATATCGGTACAGCTCTATTCCACATCATCATTCAATCTTCTGCAAATCTCTTTTCCATCTTTTCATTCAAAATCTAATTCCAATTCCACCCAACACCTCCTCCTTTTCCTACTTCCATTACCTCTCCACTTTCTCCATTCAGAAAAACGCCTCTATTGGTTGCATTTCTAATGTAATAAAACACCCTCTCTCTCACTGTCTATCTCTGTCTCTCTGTCTGTCTCTATATGTCTGTCTCTGTCTGTCTTTCTCTCCTGCATGAAATTCTCATAGATTCAGCAAATGGCCTAAGTGAGAGATTTAGGATGAAAAGATTGGATAATAAAGAGAGAAAGAACATCTGATCCAAACATGGACTTCAAAAGGGGAAGAGATGGAAAGGAAAAGGAAGAGATGTTGGTGGAGCTTACGTCTGGAATGAATCCGATGGCGTCCAGATGGTTGCACAGCTGTGGATCATGGAAGGCGATCAGATGAGAGAAAACGGCCAAATACTCTAAAATACACATAGCCAATCATCAGCATCATTTACACCACCAGCATCAGCATCATCATCACCACCAGCATCAGCATCACGCTATCTGTCTTACTGATCTTGAATTCTGCTCTGAATACAGATTCGATTTGGTGTGCCATTGGTTGATGCCTTGTGCATTTAGACACTGGTGCCATAGAAGTTACTAATCAATAATAATAATCATGCTTTTACCACCTGTGCCAGATTCACACTCTATACTGCTCACTTACAACTGAAGCTACCAAAACCCTGATGCATCCATTCATATGGACCATGGTTGACCATGGTAATGCCGTCTGTGCAGGCCGAACTCTTTCATGTATTTATCAGCTCCAATCAGTTTCAAATGCTGTGAGTCTGTGACTGATCGGTTGGGTCGCATAAATGTCTTTCCGGTTGTGCTCCATCTTATCTTATCTTATGATGCATCTCAGGCTCATCAATCCCTCATCCACAGATTTCTTGCTCTGCTGCATAATGCAACTTGGTTATTCCATCAGCCATCAACTGCCAACATCCATTATACAAGTCTTGCTGTGGATGGTCCATCTTCGCTTAGCAAACTGCAATAGTCAGCTTCTTCTTTGTCGTTCTCTGCCTCTTTGTAAGCACTGAAAAACTAATCCACTCGATCGAGACACTGTCTTGTCAGATGGGCAGGAGTTTCTTTAGAAGTGGTGCTATATAAATTTGTGATTACAATTACAATAGGACAAACAGGTTCATTGGAAGCTGATTAATATTTTTTTTTACAGAAGGCAGTCAATGTTGATAGATTGCCAAGTGAGGAGGTTCCTAAAAGGCAATTTACAAATAGCCACATACACACATACATCCATTGAGTAACATCACTGGCGTGAAGAGCGGTAGGAAGCGGGATCGATTCACGCTACCCTCCCAAATGGTCCAATCAGCCTATCAATCGCTAGATGGCGTTGGTAAAATTAGTAGGACGTGATGGGCGCCTTGCATGGCTGCCATAATAGTTAAATTCGACTCATGCATTAAGATGAGATGAAATATGACTGAAAGGAATGAGTTTCTTAAACGACATCTGACCCTGAATGACGCTTGTGTTGTCTTTGAGGAAGAATCGGTGAAGATATTTCGGAATGAACGCAGACATACATGCAAATGCCAATGCTATGTTAAACACACACACACATCACATAATTCAGACAGAATTTCAACAACCAAAATCAACAAAATACATATCCAGAAACAGTTCTAACGTTTCCTAAAGTTCCCCAGAACTTCATCCTTTAAGGGTAGAGAACATGTGAACCCTTGCATTTAACTTACTAGAACTCTAAGAGGTGATAAGGCTAACTTATTGCAGAGGTGGCCTTTGACTGTTTGTGCTACAGGCAAGGACAAAAATGATGCCCTTTTTATATTTAATAGTTAAATTTCAAGAAAAAATATGCTTTTCTAGCTTTATTTTCCCGGAATTAGCTGCCCCTTGAAAAATGCCGCTCTAGGCAGAGGCCCATATCACCTATACATAAAGCCAGCTCTGACTTATTGTAACTATTCAAACCCAAACGAGAATTCATGGAAGAATCTGAAGTCATTGATATGAATCTTAACATGAAGATCTAATAAACATTAATAAATTAATAATTGTTCCATATATCTGGAGTAAAATACAATAAAACACAATACGACTGTATTTGATGGATGGGGTTCCAATGGGTTCAAAAGTGCACATACGACCATACAACAGGACATCAATGGTGCTGACCAACTGTGAGCAAATGACTTGCTCAAGGTCCCTACATAGTAAAGGTTGGAGTGGAATTCTCAAACCCGTAACTTAACACAAGGCAAGCACTCTAACCAATCGGCCATTATGCTCCACAATAGAATGGCTGTCAATTTTCTTCGTGCATCAAAAGAAAGACAGGTTGAAGGGAGAGTAAAATGAAAGCAGCAAGAAATGGAGAGAGGCAGGAATAGAAAGAAAGAGACAGTCAGCCAGACAAACAGAGCAAAAGAGAGAGAGAGAGACTGAGTGCTGCAGTGGTCTTGCCTTCGTCATTGAAGTTGAGAAAGAGGAATGGTGCGCAGAGTGAGTCCAGTCCCTGCCAGTAGACGTAGTCTGGGTGACTGACGACCCATGCCTTCAGGATTCGCTTGAACTTAGCATGTCCAGTGGGAGATGACAACAACTCATTGTACTGATGACAGCGCGGAATATCCACCTCAATCTAACGACAAATATCAACAAAAAATAATCAATATAAAAAACAAATATCAACAATGTCATCATTATCATCATCCAATTATTGTCGTTACAATTAATGGTCCGCAAGTCGTGACTTTTTCAAGTTGAATTTAAGCTCATCAGTCTTGTGTTTTGGAGAGATAGGCCTAGTTCTCATCAAAGTCATCAACACCATCATCATGACAATCACACGAAGAAAAGCTCACATAACTGTACTCTTAGTTTGTTCTCTGTGAAAGTTCCTCTAAATCATAGTTGTAAAAAACGTTTTATTCGTTTCCCCAAAAACGTCGTTTTATTCGTTTTTTATTTCTCGTCTCGTTTTTTTCCGTTTTTTATTTTTATATGTAACTTTATTTAGTTATTCACTGTCGGTTACTATTTGTTTAATTTTATTTTTGTCTGATATCCCTTCCGTACTCTCAAGGATTCATCTCATTTACTTCACTATTTAGTGTCATCAGTTGAGAAATAAACAGCACAGTTCAGGAAATAAACTGTATAAAAGTTATTTGAATTTTAAAGTTATCCAAAATGCGAAATGCTGTCTTTGTGCTCAGTAATCTCTGACTGACTGATAAACTGACGGATATTACTCCATATATTAAGTTCTTATATTATAAGTCAGAATTGTAAGTAGATCTAAAAATTTTAATTAAGTACACTCTATACTTACGAAGTTTAGCTTTTAATTGCTTATGTCAACATGGACATATGTGGACTTATGTAGGCCTATGCTATTTAAGTTTGAAAGATTTCAATATTTTTAATTTCTCAATTTCCTTTTTAACCAAACTTATGAAAAAATTATTGTTGTAGATTACTGTTATTTGGTGTTTACTAATAAACTTATGTTATTTGCCGATTAAAATTAAATTGTGTAAACAAGATTTTTAATTTTAAATGCAGTAAAAGATGTAGCAAAATCAAATTATTTTCGTTTTTCCGTTTTTTTGTCGTTTTTATTTTTTCAATAAAACAACGTTTTTCCGTTTTTATTTTGATTTGACCGTTTTTAAAAACTATGCTCTAAATCACTCAGCCTATGGTATCCTAAGTATACAACCTGTATTTGATATTACCCTCCTATATGTACAGCCTGCACAGGACTGAGCGTTCTGTCCATTGGGCTACCCTTCATGTGTGTGTGTGTGTGTGTGTGTGTGTGTGTGTGTGTGTGTGTGTGTGTGTGTGTGTGTGTGTGTGTGTGTGTGTGTCTCTGATGACTGACCTGTCTGTCAGCCAACATGGGAGACTCTTTGTCAATGGCTTCATATCTTCCGTAAACATCTCCCTAAGAATCAACAGAAAAACCGATTCAATTTCATCCATAGAAGAAGAGAAGACGTCACTTCCTCTCTGACTTACGATGACCGAGCTATTAATTAATATTAACAAATAATTAATTACATAACAACTTGCATTAATTAAGCACGAGGCAGAGAGAAAGAAACTAGAATTAGTCTTCTGTCTTGATGTTGGTTGAGTCTGTCATTTGGTCCGTCTACATCTAGAGTAAACTGAACCAAGAACTATCTCTTGCATTTACGTATATGTGACGCCAGGGGTCAAAACCTGTCACATGTCGGTTTCTGACCTTTTTATTGAATCATATTCTACAATTAATTTGCTTCGAAATACTTTTTACAGAATGAAAATATCTTTTTTCTAACTGAAGTTATGCTCGTTTGATTCTTTCATTAGTAGGTCTATAGAGTGTGAAAATCGAATAAAAATTTCAGAATATTCGTGTCATCAATGTCTTCATAATCCATTACTTGATAATGCTGCAATTCTGCTGGGCAATAGCGGGCTATATTCTGAATCAAATAAAGCAAACGGCATCAAAATCAGATTACTACTTTGCAAATTATGGCAAATTCATTGGCAACTGCTGAATTGAAGAATATTCCATATTTTCGACCCCTCTCGCCTATTTCGGGTTCTAGAACAATAATATTATCCGGGAAGCGACAAGCGACGGGTTTTGACCCCCTGGCGTCACATATGTATGTATATATATATATATGTACATATTTTTGAAGACACATAACATAGCATCTCTTAAGTAGCTCTCCTCTAAACAGTTCTCCTTCATTTACTAAGACCATCTCCTCTAGGTATCAGTTGATTGCCATTTAACTTACTTCGATTTCGAGAATGGCCGGCCAGAGTTTGGCTCTGTAGAGAGGTGGAACATCAATGCGACATTCCTTTAGGATCTGCATTCGCTTGTAGGGATAGGCCGTCAACAGACGCTCAAAGAGAATGATCCGATGGAACTACGAGAGACACACAAACGAAACAATGGCACCATTCAAACAACGCTCTGCAAAATAAATGAATAAACAAACACACAAAACACTAGCGGCAAACTGAACATGTCAATGGTAAATGGGAGAGGTCATTAGGTCAAGATTAGAGATAACAGTCTAGTCTTAGATGTGAGGTTAAAATGAATAGTCAGTGCCGCAGTGGTCAACAGTTCCTTCGCCTCAGTTGGGTCATTGGAGGAAAGGACGGATGAATGGAGGAACAGAAGAAGGAATAAAATCACTCCATTGTAGCCAAGAAACTCAGTCACGTTTCCTAATTTTGTCTCAGCACCATGAACATCAGATGTCAATCATCAACTCATCTCAGAAACTAATCCTGTGGCAATAATAAGGTTAGACAGGTCAGAGAAAACATTTCAACACATTGCATGTCTTTGTCTTGCTTCTGGTGAAAAATGTTTTGCTGTTTGTGACGTGCCTGATATTCAACGTCTCTTTCTCGGATGACGAGAGGAAGCTTCACAGAATCCAGAAGATCCGATGAACTGGATGACGATGGAATACCACCACCTCCTCCTCCTCCTCCACCATTCACCACCTGACCATTACCACTCCTACAAACATACGTATGCATCAGTGCCAGCCATGGGTATCAAGTGTTAGCAACTTTTTCTTAGCCTCGAGATATGAGTGCAGATGACCAATCCTTTCCCTCGCCGTCTCATCTTCCATCGATAGTGTACGGTCAGTGTACTCATTATAGCTGAGTTGGCCATGGGATGCAGATATGGCAAACACTCAAAAGATATACTGCCCTGAGCAGGGATTTGAACCTCTGACCTCACAGTTGACATTCCAGCCAAGATAGACTATCATGCACTCCACAGAAATGAAAATGCTTTCATGTACAGAGATGGATTGCAGATAAGCACAGATCCTGGAGAGAGAGCCTGGCTGCCAATTTCTTTGTACTCACTGTTCTTGTGATATTACACAGACAAATGGTTAAATGTTTCTTACTCATCTTCTAGCAGAGGATAGAAAGCGGTTGCATCAATCTTCTTCAGTCGCTAAAAAACATCAACAACAAAACAAATTAGAAAAAAGCAGCAGACCGTTCTAACCATTGGTCCACAAGTCCCTGGAAGCCCATGTGCCCCTGGAGGCCCATGAGCCCCTGGAGGGCCATGTGCCCCTGGAGGCCCACAACTCCAGGCTCTTGATTCTGAAAGAGGGGCTTGTTCAAAGCCTTCTAAAGTAGAGAGGGTCCATCTAAGTCAGTGCTGTCCAACTCGCGGCCCGCGGGCGGCCGCCGGCAGATTCTAAGTGGCCCGCCAGAGCTCGCTAAATATTTGCAATTTCTGTTAAATGAAGTAAAAGACAGTCACTGGCCTACTTGCATAGCTATTCGTTCGTAACTTGGCTTATCATTCGACAATGTGTACCAAAAATCCAGTTCCTAAGACGCATTCATTATGATAACTCCATAATTAATTATAATACAGTTAATAATTTTCAATAAATTTTAGTCGCTGCTTTTGCGTTGACTGGTGCGGCCCTCGGCTTCAAAAATTACCTCTTCGGTGGCCCGCAGTGTCAAAAAGGTTGGACAACACTGATCTAAGTCATCTGTGGAGGGTGAGACATATGGAATGGATGTAGGGTACATCTAACTAACAGAATGACATCAATCCACTTAAGAGAACCCAGAAAGATGGACAACGACACAGACACATATACAGACATACTGACAAGTAGGAAGAAATCACTGGAAGGGAGAAAGACACACACACACAAATGGACTGAAATAGACAGGTAGGCAGGCAGGCAGACAAACACAGGTAGATAGACAAACAGACAGACAAACGCAGGCAGGCAGACAGATGTACAAACAGATAGACAAACAGACAGACAGAGAGGGTGAATGACTGGCAGTCGAGAGAGAGAGTGAAGTGTTGTGAACCTGTCTGAGTTGTTCCTGTGATAAGATGACGACTGTGTCATCGAAGAATGTCGATGTGTCTCTCACTTCACCAAATGACTCTCCATCATCCAACACAAAACTAAACACACACATCCACACACACAGACAAACACATACAATGGGACAGACACATCAATCTAATCCAATCTCATCTGTTAATCATTTGCAAAAGAACAGCAACTGAAACACAATCAAAGTCCAATGATGTTAAACAGGCTGTTGATGATCAATAAACGCATTTGCTAATGAAGTTCAACTAACAAGATGAAATGACTTATGTAATATCTAAATTAATCTAATTATTATAACAATCCAGTTTAATAAGTAAGAAGATCTCTATCTCACAGCAAAATAAATAAGGTCAAAATGAAGCCTAATTAAATTTGATCTTTGCACTACAAATGCAAATCATTAATAAAGAAAATGATAATATAGATTGATTAGGCAGTAGATGTGGCTGCAGTGGTTCTGGAAAAGAGGGAGAGGAAGAGTTGAGACTAACCAGGAGAGCTTTGTGATTGGTGGATTCGTGCGAATAAGCCCTGCCCTCTGAAGGGATCCTTCCAAATCTCCACCAGCCAACTTCCACAAGTAGTAGACTTCCTCCAGGGATCTTTCAGCCAACAAATCTTCATCTGTTCAAACAGACAACAATTAAAAACCCTCAACTCACCACAAAACCATCATATCCTTTGTATTAGTGTTGTTTTCAGACAGTCAAAGTCCAACTTACAAAATTAAACAGTACTTAGCAAGATGAGAACAGAGAAGCTTCGTACAGTTGAAATGGCAACTGCTGCGATTCAAGAGAAGCAGAATCTCAGAGACTCTGTCATGTGAACACATGTTTTATGACTGACCCATTTGCTCATTTTTAATGTTTTATGACTGACCTGTTGGGTCATTTTTCATGTTTTATGAATGAACTGTTTGGTCATTTTTAATGTTTTATGACTGACCTGTTGGGTCATTTTTCATGTTTTATGAATGACCTGTTTGGTCATTTATTATGTTTTATGACTGACCCATTTGGTCATTTTTAATGTTTTATGACTGACCAGTTTGGTCATTTTTCATGTTTTATAACGGACTGTTTGGTCATTTTTTGTTTTATGACTGACCTGTTTGGTCATTTCTAATGTTTTATGACTGACCTGTTTGGTCATTGTTCATGTTTTATGACTGACCTGTTTGGTCATTTTTCATATTTTATGACTGACTTGTTGGGTCATTTACTCATTTTTCATATTTTATGACTGACCTGTTGGGTCATTGTTCAGTTCAAACTGTTTCTCATCAAAAGTCGTCAACTCCAGATCTCGACAGCGCAGAGAAGTCGAAAACATTGACAACATCGATCGACCGCCAGGATCCATCTAAAAAGACCAAATCCATTGCAGAAAATGACACCAAACAAGATGATGTGTGGCAAAAACAACAAAATGACTTTTCTCTTGATAAACTCTCAAGAACACATAACTGCACTACCTGTGTGATCTCCTCCGTAAACCGGACTCTTCTCTTTCTCTCTCTCAGGTCCATTCGCTCTAGTGATAGATTTGACATCTTCGTTCCCTGTACTAGAACAGCCATTGCTCAACGTCACGCCTTTGCAACTGTGGAATAACCCTCCCCACAATTCTGGCTGAGATTTTTGGCAGGTGGTTTATTCACTTCTGTCTGTTGCTTGAAAACTTTTCTGTTTCCTGGGAGTGCTCACGCTGGAAGCGCCTCTGAATGGTCATTACTGCTAGAGGCGCTTTATAAATACGCAGATACGATACAATACAACAGGACTAAAGCACCGTACACTTTATCTACTACACTTCATCAATGACAGTAACATCTAACAATGTAGGCCTATGTATTGTACATGTACCTGTGGCATTGTAGTGAGTCCATTGAAAAGTGGCCACTTGAGAAGATCTGAAGGCAAAGGTCTAAGAAAACATCAACCAACAGATAATTACAATCAATCAGATGATGATGGGAAATGTTTCTCAGATAATTAATGACTAAAAAAGCCAAAGCAGAGAACGTTCACTTTGTGCATTTTGTGCCTCATGACGTCATCAGCAGACGCTTAATTGAAAAGATCTCATAAAAGACAAGGAAACGACGAGAAGAGCACCGAGAGAAAGAACATTCTGGAAATATCCCTCCCTCTGACCTAATAAATGAACTGCACACGGTAATATGGGTGAAGGGGGAAACAGATATCTGACCTGTTAGATGATTCTACAGTCAGACAACTTCTGACCAGTTGAAGTAAATCGAGAGGAAGAGCCTGAAAAACATTCCACATAATGTCCTTCAATTGACTGATATCATTATATAGCATCAACAGTCTTCTCACATCTGCTCCAAATGACAGAGATTTCTGTGCAGATCTTCAAGCAAAGCACATTCTCAACCATTGCATTCTATATTATATGGAAAACGGACAACACTTGAGAGAGAAAAGAAACTGCAACTATAGCTGGAGTGAAGAAGAGATTTCTCCTCCTCCTCTGCACAGATCCCCTTTTATTCAACGACCCAGAGAAACCACATCTTACTTTGAGGCTTCTATAGCACCGTTATCATAAGAGCATCAGTAAAAGACCAGTTCAAATGAACCTGTAGTCTGTTCTATTAATCGATTGGACAGGGCAGATGGTTCAGTCCAGTAAAAACAGGAGCTACATAAAGCATCTGATGATATCTACGTACACATATAAGAATGTTGCCATGGAGACCAGACAACAGCCAATGATAGAGAAACGTCACTGGAGACGAACCTTAATAAGAGACTCCCCTTGGTGCTCACTGATGATACTATCAAACGGGTGAACACCATCTGTAACATCAATCAAATCAAAGTCTAATTAGATCTCATTTAACAGGAACTACTCTCCTCTTCCTCCTCCTCCTTTTCCTTCTCCACCTCCTCTTCTTTCTCCTCCTCCACTTCCTCCTCCTTCTCATTTGGTTTCTGACTCATGAGGTCTATTTCTGAATCTGAATACCAAGAGAGTAAATTCCCAATGATATATAATTATTCTTTCTACAAAAGATACATTTTCTACTTCTTTAAACCATCTTCCGGAAGACAAATCATTATTACTATTAGAATGTCTCTTTACATCTAACTGGTCTTCGAAATGCCATCAACGTCAGCTGGTCAGATATTTCCATGATCCTAAGTAGTAAGTAAGTACATGCATGTTTGCATAATATTGAAGTAATAAATCTGGCCGTAATAATTATGATGCCTGCTAAGAAACACTCTCAAGAGTGTCATCACACACTCACATCAAATTAATCTGATTATCGCGAAAGGCCAGAAATCAAAACAGGAAAAAGACTCCAACTCCTAAATTCCAGTAGAAAGAGAAAAGCAAACACCCAACCCTAGACTTGTCCAAACTTACATGGGGAAATATATTTGTTCAAAATATGCTGCTCCACACCGCTGCCCCTGTTACACTTGACTAGAAGACTCTGTGTTGAAAAAATTGAAGAGATCTGAGCATGTTTAGAGGTCGCTAGGTTTTGACACTTTTTGTAGAAATTGCAAAAATTGCGCATCTGACGCGTTAATAGCTTCATTATGAATTAAAATAAGCACCCATGAACACCAAGCACCATCTTTCTAAATCATGATCAATATGCCAACTGTATTTAAGTAACTAAAAGAATAATAAGCTACCGGTATTTACAAATAAAACACTTATTTCAAGTTCTTTCTGATAGATAAACGGTTGGTGACTTATAACTAATTTTTAAATTTTGCATGTCACCTTTTCATCACAATTCGTTTCATATCCTACAATTGTATTGTTCAATATTGCTCTTTATGCTGCTAATTTAGCGTGATTCTAGTACTTTTTTCGTCTTTAAAGCCAGCCTTGAATATGGAATAAGCTTACAGCACATGTTTTTTCACTTTCTGCAATAAAAGCTCGTACGTTACAAAACGGCAGCTATGGTGAAACTGGCATCAACAAGGAGTTCCTCACAATGTTGTCTGTTAGGGATGCCTGACAAACACTTTCTTGGGTCTGGACTCCCAAAAAATTGGGCAATCCTGAGGAATTTCATATTTCATTACCAGAATGGACTAACAGTTGGCGAGGCCACGAAAGCAACAATAGTCGCTGCGTTGGTAATTCTGGAGGAGGCTAGTGTGTGGATTCGGGTGTTCGCAAACTGTGGAAGTTGTATGAACACAAATTTGTGCTGATTCAAGGAGTTACAGTTTGAGTTCGATTTAATTAACTCTTTCAGTCATCATCTCCGCTATTTCTTCGAAGCGTGTCACTGAAGACATCGAGGCTGCTCTGGTAATACAATCTTATTTATCCACCTAATCCGCTATCCATGTAGCGTCTGGACAGGAAATCCTTCGACCACCAGACTCCACTGGAAGAGTATGTCACAAGGAGGTCTTTAAAACTGCTTGATCTTTTTACCATCCAGGGTCAAGAACAACCCACAGCCTTCCTATCAAAGTCCTTTACTCCCTGACCACTGGACCCTACTTCCCAGTCGATGAAGGGAAATGTCAAACTGTTGATGGTCGTCAATGACTGCGCAGAACGTGGAGTGGCTCTGATCCATTCTTACAATGATATACTAAGGATGAGTCACAGCAACAATACTTGCTGCAACTTGTCTCCAGTCATCGGACAAAATATTCTGTTCCAACAAAGGCAAAATGAAATAATAGTAGGTTGCGGGTTTTCCAGCACTTCAATGACGGGATTTATGCAGACTGGATTACTTCTTTAATTATCCAAAATTATATTTTATTACAAACGTAATGCAGCCTGACTATGCAGTAACACTGCAGTATATATTTCTAAATTGGGCTGTTTATTTTTCAAAATGATAACTGACTTGAAAATAATTTATAACCGATTTGAAAAAAATCAAAATTATACATGTTTTTTGACAAGTTCATACTATAATATGATAATGGCAAAAAGTCGAAAAACATAGCGACCTCTAAACATAATCAAATCTTTCCAAAATTTTGCATACAGACTCATGATGTATTTCCAACTTTTTATTTTTGGGACCAGGCTAACCCAACCCTCAACAAATAAAGCCACTGCACTTACTTACTATTACCTCTGACTCTGTGCAGCACACATTTGCTACTGTATATCAAAACACATTTCTTTTGATCTGTTAGATAGTCATAGATGCAGTTCTTCTGTGAGACACTTAGCCCTCAGGCTACCAAGGTTTTGTGACATCGGCTACCAAGGGGGGGGTTGAGACGACCCCCCTGGATTTCGTGTTTGGTTTCACATATCATAACTTGCAATACAGCATTGGATTCAGCATTCATTTCTGCACAAAATGGTATATTTAGTTGTACATTATGTGAATGGACATCGAAATTACATAATTTTTAACAAAGGCACCGATAATTAGCAATATCTTATATTATTGAGTATATCCAGCACTTGTCAGATAAACAAATATAAGATTATGTGTGTTTTGAAACTAATCTATGTATCTGTTACAGGGAATGTGTATAATCAGGGAATATGTATATACCCTGAAATTTCAGGGTATGTGTATAATCAGGGTATGTGTACTGTACATGCCCTGAAAATTTAGGGTGAGGGTTTAGGGTTAGGGTTAGAGGGTTAGGGTTATGGATCAGGGTTAAGATTAGGAGGCTAGGGGGGTTAGGGTCAGTGTTAGGGCTATGGTTAGATATACATGAATTATACACATACCCTGCTTTATACACATTCCCTAGGGTATATACATATTCCCTAGGGTATATACATATTCCCTGATTATACACATTCCCTGTAACATATCCAAGACACATACATACATCCCTACACATGTTTATATACATACAAATATGCATCCATACATATATACATGTACATGCATTCATGCATGTACACACATACATACAAATTCATACATGGATACATACATGCGTACATACATCCCTGCATAAATACGTACATACATACATACATGCATACATACATACATACATACATACATACGTACAAACATACATACATACATCTATCCATACATAGATCCATCCCTGCATACATACGTACATACTTACATGCATACATACATACATACATATATACATATATATATACATACATACATACATAGATACATACATACATGCATACATACTTATCACAGGCGTCACAAGAACTTTCGTTCACGTAGAAATATCAGTTTTTTACTCAGACTCAGATAACACGTATTTTTATTTATTTTGATCACTTCCGGTTTACAAAAGACAAACATCTAAGTATGCAAATGAAGCCCTGCATTCCCTCTAAAGAATGGTATATTTGTTTCTCTTCCAGGAAGAAAAATGAGTACGCTATAGACGAAAACTAAGGGGGTCGTATCAACCCCCTGGTACCTCGGGTATATCGGGTGTAACTTTTGAATGGCGTGAGATATCACAATGATGTTTACCTCAAAATGTGCGCAAATGATCCTGCTACATTTACCTAAATTATAAAAATTATATTCCACATGGAACAAGTTTTAGAAGCAAAAAACCTAGGGGTCGTAATAACCCCCCTTGGTAGCCCGAGGGTTAAATGGCGCTAAATTAAGTCTCCTCCTTATACATTGTAATTACGCAAGAAATAGTGCAGTAATAATATTTATCATGTAAAATTTGTTAACCTGTCCAAACCAAGCGGTCAAACCCAAAACCCGGTTTTGAAAAAAAGCTCCGGGTTCGCGTTCCCTAAGTATCATACATAGATACTATGAGTTGAATATAATGAAGAGAAGTTATCTAACCATTCTGAACAAAGGAGACGACTCTCGTCAGAATTTCCCTCAGATTCAGCGTCTGCCAAATCAGACGACCCTAAACAATGCAACAGAAACAATAAACAATGGGGACGACAAAACAATAGAAAGGGAAACAGATGCTAACAAAAGATTAAAGTCACATGGTCTGACTCCTGGAAAATCTTCGCTCAATCATCTAAAGACTTCAAGAAATCATCAACAGTTGACGATTCGTCATATGTCATCCGTTACAAGACAACATCTGCAGAGATCACTTAGTAACGATCACATAATCCACCAACGCTGGAGCTTCTTCTTTAAAAAGGAGCTACAGAAACGACCTACCACACTTACATAGTAATTTCACTTACATAGTAATTTCACTTACATAGTAATTTCAACATTGGTACAAAGAGCATCAGAGGCCGCCATCCATTCGTCCAATGAGTCCAATTGGTTCCCAGTTACATCAAAAGAAACAACTGATCAGTTGATGCAGTTAAATGAATTTCGAATCAACAGACTTCAAGTCATCGAAATACTTGAGACAAAGTACAGACAACTCTTCCTCCTTCTCCCTTCTCTTGCCATACTACACCTATTAATTCTGGCTTCAGTTAAGAGAAAAGTACACAATGCCATATGTGTACTTGTACATGTGTGTGTGTACTTGTGGGTAATCAGTTACTGACCAGAATCACTTCAGTAAGTATGATGCCAAGCGACCAGACATCGGCCTTGGCTCCTCCCACTTGCACTGGTGCCCTTTCGGAGGCGCCATCTACCCACGACTTCTGGTTGCGCTGTTTCCTCTGGAAACCCTGACAGAGGATCTCAGGACTCAGATACTTTGGACTCCTGAATACAAATCAAAATTCTGCCATTTGAATTCTGTAACTCACAATAAACCAGAAAATGATCAGCCACAGATGTCTACAGTACAACCGTATTAGATATTGCCCTCCTTCCAAGTTCAGAAGTCCACACAACAGATTTTCTATTTAGAAAATAAAAGATCTCCCAAAGGCAGAAGATCCTAAGAGGTCGAATGCAGGAGGATCGTGAGCCCGAGTGGATCTCTAGCGAAGAAAATCAATCATCAGATTCCTTTAAATCAGAGCAAAACTCAAGCACAGAATAATGAACCATTTCAATGAGGTTCAGAAGAAATGACTGGAATGAAAAGAACCTGAAGACATGAACCGCTAGTTGATAGGAATAATGACTCACCCAATAGGAAACGAAACATCCGACCCATTCGTTGTCATATAATACATGCCATACTTGAAGAGCTTCACTTGATCCTAAAACCAATGTCAGTCATTCTCAATGACTTGTCAAATGCAGCAGCTGGACTTATCAATAGCTAATTATAAATGATTTTCAGAATCGAGTAGGTAGAGCTGTAACTAACAAAGAATAGGTCTCTGCCAATTCAAAATAGCAATCATTGCCAATCAATTACAACACAGCAAATCAATCAAATAGACATCTATAGTTAATGATAGTCCTGAGCGAAAGTGAAAGGGTATCTTTCATATGTTGTTGAATTGGTGCACTCTTCCTCCTTCTCCTTCTCAGAAGAAGAGAAATCCAAAATTCAACCAGAGTTCCTCCAATCCTAAAGCTCTCATATTCCTAACTTAATTCCTGATGACTGCTTAACACAATCTCATGGAATACATATAAATACGTCAACTGAACGAAGACTTACACAACCCGCATTTCTTGCTCACCTTTTCATCGAATAGAATACAAGATGGAGACAGAGACCGATGAATGAGACCAATGGAATTGAGGAACGAAAGACCTTCGACAAGACCATAGACAAACCGCACGACATCAGTCACCTGCCTTCAACAAAAACAAAGACTTCGCTTATAATGACACACTTAACATCTTTACATAAGAACTGATCTTCCTCTAACTTTTAGACGACAAAAAGACAGAAGTAGAACAAAGTAGATTTAAAACACAATAACTGCTTAAGGTCTTATTTCTTTGAGTTCTGCAAGTGCTTAAAATTCAGTCGCAAATTAATTGCAGTTCATTCAGTTATTTGCTATTCATTTTCTCAGATCTATACAACTGCTTTCACTATTTAAAGAGAAGCATCTTTGGATTAAAATAATCAGATGGACGGTTAAATCAAAATAAGCAAATGGATGTTTAAATGGAGGAGCAGCAAGAAGAAAAGAATACCTCAGGCAAGATCCACTCTTGATTCGCGACAACAGGTTGTCCGTGTAATATTCGCAAACAACAATCAAACGCTCTGCAATCAAACAATCAGAAGGCAAAATAAAGACCAATTAACTAAAGAGTTACTTCACACACATTGTATTTACAAAACACACAAAAACTGTAACTTTTATATTAATTAACAACTTTTTTATATTAATTAACAACTTTTGGATCTCTATTCCACTAAGTTTCCACAGTTAACGGTGTTTCTAAAACTAATTAATCTCAACTTTCAGAACACACAGATCGATATCAAAAGCTAAACAACAGGAACAAAAATTTGCTCAACTCATCAACTGATCCTAAACTGGTTTACCATGAACAACAAAGGTAAGAAATGAGACTAATCTGATCTGATCTGATCAAATCCATCTAACATCAACTAATCCATCTAATATAATCCATTGACTTCTAAATCACCGTTGTCATAATAGCCAAGATAACAGTTGATCTTGATGGTCGTATTAAGTGGAATCACAATCAGAAAATCAGAATCCATTGGAGAATGGGTCAGATTGAAATCCGACAGATCTATATAGAAGAGATTAAGAGACACAAACAATAACTAAGAATTAGAAACAACAATAATAAGAGTAAAAGACAAAGACTAGCATTAGCATATCACCATGTTTGCATCTGACTAGGTCGAGGTATTTGCAGAGTCTTGGATGTTCGATGGTCTTCAGCCTCTGAAACCTTCCGAGGATGCGGATCGAGTGAGGAGTCAGAGGCAGACCATTCGTGCCACACTGCTCGCTGCCGTAGCTTGATGCACAGAAGGTGATTGCTCCAAACTCAGCCTTTCCCAAAGACCTCATCCTCTCCACCAACGACTGATAGACTGACAATTAAACAGCATCCAACCACAATTTCAGTTAAACAGACATTAACAGCACTGCAGTATATATTACATCTCAAATCATACAACATAATGGACTATTCACTTTCTCATAAATTCTTCTCATTTCCATCTGATAAAAATCCCTGAGCACTGCCCACACCTTGCAGCTGGTGAAGGACATACACAGTCATGGTTATTCTATGTTCATCTTCAGAGCCTGCTGATTGTCTAAAAACGCCTTATAAGTAATCCTAATAGGTATCTACATTGTTCTGACTTCTGAGTGCGTCTATAGTTTCATCGCAGAGGAGCTAATTAAAGGAGGAATGTGCAAAACATTAGATACATCGAGAACACTTTGGTAAGTGCTACGCAATCGACACTTAAATTGTTAGCGGTAAAAGCGTATTTGAGCAGATTTAATTATTCGCCCATTGTTGCATTATTATTTTTCATCAATTCAACTTCTACTTTCGCAAGAATCCTTTTCATCGATGGAGCTTCTATTTAGGCAAGAATTATTTTTCATCAATACAACTTCTATTTAATTAAGAATTATTTTTCATAAATCCAGATTCTATTTAAGCAAGATTCTTTTCATCAATTCCACTTCTATTTAAGCAAAAATTAATTTCATCAATCCGACTTTTATTTAGCAAGAATTATTTTCGTCAACCCAACTTGTATTCGATCAACGCTGAAACCCATGCAATGGCGAATAATTAAATACGCGAATAATTAACTACGCAATAAATGCTAAAGTTTAAAAAGGCAAATTAACTGCAAAAACAATGAAACCTCTGAAGTTTTGATGAGCGGGCTATGACCAGAGTTGACCTGATTAAAGGGGGAAGTGGGAGGGTCCACTTAAGCCAACGAAAGGATCGAAGTACGAACATCAATTGCCTGCACAGATCTCTGCTGATTTATGAGGAATTCCACAAATATGACCTATTAAATGAGTGAACACTATGCATTAACTAAATTTCCATGAAATATTTTCGCAAATTCTAAGCAACACGCCAACAGTTACTGTCTTTTTGTTTTTGCATTGAGTGTCTCTGCTGAATATTCATGAGGTATTTCTATTTATAATCCTTAAACCAGAGGAATATAAATTTCGCTAGAGCGCTTGTGTAACCAAGCTAGGCGGCGCCATATTGTTTTGGACGCCATCTAACGGTTGGAGATTATACAGTGCATCACAGAGGTTAAGACTTAGGCGAGTTATCAATCAATTAATGAATCAATGAATCAATGAATCAATCAATTTTATTGATCCAGTTCATCGTAACAAAACAATATACAGTCAAGTAAAGACGTGAAGTAACACTTTTATTTACACAAGTTCATTGTGAAGTCCAGAGCAAAAGATAAGTAAGTAAGTAAGTGTGTTCTTTATTAAACGCTGGCAAACGCACGGCGCTGTACATACAAAATTATACAAAGTTATCAAATAGTAGCGAAAAAGTTAGTAAATAGTAAACTAAAAACACTATATGGCTTAGCTGTACAACATCCTTCCAGCCAGGAAACCGCGCCGGGTGAGGGAATCAAATCTAGAAAGAACACGGTTATGTGAGCGAGGGCGCAAATCGTGACCAGTATATAGGACAGGGGGTAATAGGTAATGAAGGATATGTCCGGGATTATTTAAGATATTTCTAAAAGGTCATGGTCGGCTTTTTACAGAGTTCCTCGAAAGTGGGGAAAGATTTTGGTAGGAAGCCAAAGCGTACCAGCTTGCGGACCACAGCACTTAGAGAGTCACGTTCCTGTTTGCTGGCAAAGCCCCACCACACTTGGGAACAATAAAGCATTCGGTTGACAGTGGTGGACAGGACCACATCATATAGCCTGACTCCCAAAAGCCCATGCGAGATTAAAATACGATGGGCGTGGAGAGATTGCTTGGCCCGTACACAAATCTTTTGGATATGGGAGGAAAAACCGAGCTTTGCGGAAATCTCGATACCCAATATATTCAGGGATGTGACCCTTTTTATGCCACGTATAATTGGAGGACCTTGTTCAAGATTCACATTTGGTCTGGTCAAGATAATTTCGTTAGATTTAGAATGGTTTAGGTGGAGATTACATTTGCGAGCCCAGGCACTAATGTGATCTAATTCTGCATCCGTGGTGGAAATATTTGAAGCCAAGATCAAAAGATAGCAATCATCAGCATATTTGAAGATATAATTGAAGCTGTGGAGAGGTTTAAGACCGGAGATGGCCACTAAGAAGTTTGCTGGGCCCATGCGAGAACCCTGTATTATACTAGCATTGATGTGAGCCAAGGAAGAGATCACGCCGCGGAACTTGGTGCAATGACTACGATTACTCAAGAGGGAGAGAATCCAGTTGAAGATATTAACAGGTATAGGTAGAGAGGCCAGTTGATCGGCCAAGTAAGAGTGCCTGACTGTATCAAAGGCTTTGGAGAAATCTAGAGAAATAAGGCGGACATAAGGTTCAGATTTAAGCGAGTTGAGAATACAGTCAGTGATGGCTATGAGTGCAGCAGAGGTAGAACCAGAAGGCCTGAAGGCGAATTGGTCAGCAAAGGGACGGTTCTCAACATGATTAGTGAGGATAGGATAGATGTACAGGCGCACTATAAGTTTTTCTAACAATCTACACAATACTGATGTGATAGAAATAGGCCGGAAATCAGCCTCAGAGGTTGGGTTAGGGATCTTAGGAATAGGGGTAATGGAGCTAGACCTCCATTGGTCAGGAACACAGGAATTATGTATCGAGAGGTTGAATAGGTATAGATACACATTGAAGGGAGAAATTCCCTGGGTAGGGGCCAGTGGTGCAAAAAACCAAACTTTTTCAAAATGGAAAGTTGGTTTTTTTGTTTCTGTTTTATTTGGTTTTTTGATTTTTTGTTTTTGAGATTTTTCTATATCGGATCATAAAACTCATAAAAATGGCATATGCCTAATACAGTTCAAATTAATCAGATGCATATAAATGAAATTAACTAGAACAGTAGAACCGTAGAATGTCATAAAACGAAGTTAACAAAGACCATACAACAATTGCAAAGAGAGTTGAAGAGATGACTTTTTGGCATTTATAATTTTTCAATTTGTGAAAACCAAAAAGCCCAAAATTTTGGCGTTTTTTTTTTTTTTTGTTTTTAAAACCAAAAAACCAAAAACCAAAAAACCAAGACAGTCCCCCTCTGTCCCCCATGATTTACGCCACTGGGTAGGGGTCCAAGACCCAAGTTAAGAGAACTAGTGGCTGATTTCTCAGAGACGACATAATTTATAGATAATATATTTTATTATGCAAAATGTCCTAAGATTTACAGAATTCACCCTAATACGTTGAAAGGAAACTTTACTAAGCTCTGTGTAAATCACAGAAACGCGCATTTTTATTGAAAAACAAGTGTTGGCTGATACTAATCAAGCAACTATATATATAGTTTCAAGACGAAAAAGATTATGTCTTTCTAATCGAATCATCTGAGAGACTGAGACTCATGCAGACATAAGTTTGAAGACGTCGCAGCTTCATTTCTGAGTCTCCTCCTGATCATTCCTCCCAAAGTTTCGGACGATGCACTCATTTGAGAACTGATTCGTTGGATGCGCTAATGGAATAGACATCTTGGAATATCTTTCTCTTCTGGTGGGATTTGACTCCCTTACAGACCAGAACGGTGGCGGTTCTAGAGTTTGTTGGATGCGGGGCTAATATTGCTTTAGCGCCGTCACTCCATCATATTTAGGCCGCCTAAATGTACGGATAATAAAACATTAAATGGGGTGGAGGTAAAATGTGCATAGGGGTTAGGAAAAACGAGGGGGCTAACTTTCCAGTTAGTAAACCGGTAAACCGACGCTGGACAAGAACAAGAATACCGCTATAATAACACAAAATTGTATTGTATTGTACAGTGGCGGCAGATGTAGCCTACACGTGAGTCTTTGACAGTTTTGTGCTATATATAGGCAAAGACAAAAATGCCGCACCTTAGGCCTACTCATAAATGGCATCCTTTTTACGGAAGTGACCATCATGTATTTTGTCGCAATTTGCCGCCCCTTCAAACACGTCGCTCTAGGCAGCCGCCTATGTCACCTATATGACCTATGCCTAAAGCTGGCAATGGTATTGTATTGTATATTCGTTTATTGAAAAGCTCTGGCTGTCATAACGCAGCTAGTTACAAAATTCCTCAAAGAGCCAGTTAAAAGGTGGAAATAGATGTAGCCTATGTCGCTAAAAAGTTTTCTACACGGTCGTGTCAATTGTTTGAATTGAAAACAAACCGTACAGGCAGACAGACGGGCAAACAGACAGACAGACAGACAGACAGACAGACAGACAGACGGACAGGCAGACAGACGGACAAGCAGGCAGACAGACGGACAGACAGACGGACAGACGGACAGGCAGACAGTCTGAGACAGACGGACAGGCAGACAGATACGACAGCATCACTGTGTAGCGTATACGTGGAAAAAACGGTGGAATAGATTGAATCTCGAGAGAAGTAATTATCAATGAGCTATTTAATTATGCATTTATTTTAAAACTCTCATAAACATCGATCGTTTTATATATTTTTTTATTATAGTAATTAATACAACAATAATATAATTATCCTATAAGATATTCTAAAAATGCATGATAATGTCGAAATAGATTTACCCTTTCCCGTATAAACGAAGAACTCAGTCTATAAATATTATAATATGCATATTTTCATGGCCTATAAATGGTTGTTCGACGTGCAACAACAACAGCAATTAACGACAATTAGTAGACCTACTGACAGTAGACCTATAGACCTATACTAGTGGAATAAGACTAATTAAGTGCGTGCAATGCAGCGAGTAGGCCTATTACATAGCGAGTATTACATAGCGAGTATTACATAGCGAGTATTACATAGCGAGTATTACATAGCGAGTATTACATAGCGAGTATTACTGTACATAGCAGAGTAGACGATCTATGACAGTCCTTTCTTTTCATAGATATTTTGAAGTGGCGCACGACATAAAACTGTCTGTCTGTGTGTATGTCTCTGTCATACTCGTGGCATCTTTTTCTCTACCTCTTTCTGTCTCTGTCTCTGTCCCTGTCCCTGTCCCGTCTTTCGTTTGGCTCCGACTTATAATCATATTGTATTTATCTTATCATAATATTATAGAGATTCGAACGACGTAGAAGGACAGAGGGAAGAGCGGCGATCGACGAAGGAAACTGATGACGAGGAGAAGGAGGTGGAGGAGGAGGAGGAAGTTAGAGGAAGATGGAGATGGAGATACAGGTGCGGGTGTTGGTGGTGAGATGGATCATCAGCAGCACTTTGGACATTGTTGGCGTCGTCTGTTCTTCAGAGGTTTCTGGACGATCTGCAGAGGTTGCTTACACTGAGGACACGAGTGAAGGACGTCCTGGCAACTCTTCAGACACAACGGAAGAAGACACAGACAGAACAGACAGATCCTACAAGAGAAACAAAATCTCTCTCCATCAGAATCAACGCATTGCATGTTGGGTGGAGGGTGAGGATAATGGAGGGAGGGAGGGTCACGTGCACAGGTGCAATCGATCGGAGAGATGTCGCTATAGTCTTTATGTCTTTATGTCTCCATGCAATTGAATTGAGGCAGATGCTGCTCCAACATTCACTGCAGCCCCAGACAGCCACGTTTTGCGGGGCCCACGGGGTGCCGATTTTGATTGCCCACAGCGCATTATCATCGCCAGCCCAGAGGGTCGGAGGACGGGCAACGCCCGTCCATACTTCACAGGCCAGCGCTTGTGGACCCGTGAGGGAACGCAAGGGCGGACCCCTGCGGGGCCGGCATTTATCGTCTTACCTCATCAAGCCCTAAGCGGTGCGCAGGCTGCACTCTAAGGGTTAGCTGGATGGCTCAGGGCGGGATCGGTGCGGGCAAGATGTCACTGCACCCAGCGTCGGTCTTTATAGTACCGCCAGTGGCAAATCATCGCCAGGTGCGGGACCTACGATTTTACCTATAGTTTGCCCACACTGTGTCACTGTGGGACCTACGATTGTGCACACAGTTTGCCCACACTATATCACAGTGGGTCCTACGATTGTGCACAGAGTTTGCCCACACTATATCACAGTGGGTCCTACGATTGTGCACACAGTTTGCCCACACTGTGGGCCCTATGAATGTAGTTGTAATTAATGGATTGTCAGATGAATTTTTATATGTCTTTTATATGTACAATCCCACCCAGACTATGCACTATTGAGATTGGATTGAACAGCTATCAATGTAGCTAATGCATGACATAGAAAAAACTTCCAGTTCTATGGCAATAATTACGTTGAAGTTTACACGATTCAATTTATCACAAAGAAAAACAAACAATGGAAAAGTTAAACCAGTTCTGAATTATAATGATTTCAGAGTTTCATGGAAATGATTATATTGCATCAAACTATCCATTAAATCACAAAAATTACAATAAGTGGAACAGTTAATATTAAACCAGTTCTGTATAAGAACATCGCTTCAACTTCACTCTAACATATTATCACATTTCTATTGAAATAATTATATTGAAGTTAACACCATGCATCGTATCAGAGAGAATGACAAACAACAGAGGAACATTTAGGCTAGTTCTAAATTATAGTTATTTCAGTTTTATGTAAATCTATTGCAGATAAAACCAACTACCATAATAGAAACATTTACAAACAGCATAGCAAGAGCAAGAATTTCATATCAAGGGTCCTTTATAAGCGAGTTTCTCGGTGACGCCATAAGCCAACTCTCTGTTTACCCAAATAATTTTAATTTTCATTCTATAGTTTGTATCTGTGAGCTTGGGTGCGGTGTGTCATCCTTGAGTTTGAATTTATAATAAAACGAATATATATATATATAGCAGCTAATACTAAAACAGTTCAGAATAATAACAAGTTAATTATTTATTTAAATTAAACTTCACTCTAATTACCTTCACATATTATTTGCATATTTCTAAGAAAATAATTATATTGAAGTAAAACATCGTTCATTGTATTGCAAAGAATAAAAAACAATAGTGGGACAGTTAACCCATTAACTATGAGTGTGTACTAAAAGTGACTGGGAACCAATGCAGATCATTGTTAAAGTGTTAAATATAACAATGTGGAACACATGACTTCAATTTGTAACGTGTCACCAACACGACATATCCGTTTTGAGATTTCTGCTTCTCTTGTACCCTCTAACCAACTAAACTATAATAAGCACAGTGACCGTAAACTATCAGTGGGAATAACAAACGGCAAAGCAGAGGACTGGTCACCTGATCTCATAAGCAGAGGCCAAGAAAATGAAATCACTACGACTTCATACCCATGGCTGCCTCAGGTTTAGCATACGGGACTGCTCTTCTTCTTCTACTTATAATATATTAACATTGATATAGAAATAATATTAGCTTTTTCCTATCCTATGTCCTGTCCCATGGACATTTTAAAATTGGAGTTGAAAATTCTCTGACCCATGGCAGGTGACATAAAGCTAACCTTTGTCTGTTGCTATCCTTTGGCTGGTGTGATGGGCCAATAAGCAGTAATGCATAACTCTTGTGTCCTGTTGCATACATACATACATATACATACATACATACATACATACATGCATGCATACAGACCCACATACATCGCTACTGGTCCAGAGGCATGTCCAAATAGTAATTTAGTAGATATGCAGTTCATATTCAGTAAAATATTAGGGTATGAAGTGCTAGCGGCTTCATTTTCTTAAGAAGGCAGATGGCCAATCCTAGCGTTCAATGTCCAATATTCAGTGTATGGTCAATGTACTTAATATAGCTTCGTTGATACAAGATATGACAGAAGAAGCAGAACTCTTGAAACGGATATCTGCCCTGGTTATGACATGTTACAAATTGAAGCCATATGCTCCATATTGCTATATTTAACACTTTAACAATGAGCTGTATTGATTCCCAGTCACTTTTAGTACACTCTTGCCGTTAAAGTGCTAAAACATGGCTTTACTATTCCACTTCAAACATATTAACATAAATATGCAATTAATATTAAAAATAATGAAACCCAAAAAGAATGAAAACCAGTGCATTCTATTGCTATCATAGCAAAATAAAGTTAAAGTATTTAAACACTAAACATCTTAAATATCTAATAATTTTACCATACAACTAGTAGTAAGAAATATATGTCACACTTAGTGCCTACATACGACTGTCTATGCACAATTAAAATACATTAAAATTAAATTATACATGAATATATTAGCCAATACTTTACCGTTATTCTACACTACATTAGGCTTCCTCAGAGAGAGCCTTTGGTTATAGGATTCCTCTGATTATTGGCTGCAGTAAACAATTACTTTAGCAAACAAGTAATAAATATAGTTCCACACTGAAGCATAATCTAAATTTAATAAATACTAAGGCAAGAGATGACGTCTACAGGTCTGCTGCAGTTTAAACTAATGATGCCACTCAGTGTGGAATGGTAGGCTCGTTGCTGGTTGATGCTAGTCTTCTGAACCACCGTAAACCTCGTTATTATTATTATTATTATTATTATTATTATTGATAAGGCTGTGATGCTTCATTGTTGATCCTCGTTCCTCTGTGGAATGATAAGGCCGTTACTCCCCGTTCCTCTGTGGAATGATACGGCCGCTGCTCCTCGTTCCTCTGTAGAATGATAAGGTCGTTGCTCCTCGTTTCTCTGTGGAATGATAAGGCCGTTACTCCCCGTTCCTCTATGGAATGATACGGCCGCTGCTCCTCGTTCCTCTGTAGAATTATAAGGCCGTTGCTCCTCGTTCCTCTGTGGAATGAAAAGGCTGTTACTCCCCGTTCCTCTGTATAATGATACGGCCATTGCTCCTCGTTCCTGTGTGGAAGGATAAGGCCGTTGCTCCTCGTTCCTGTGTGGAATTATAAGGCCTGTGCTCCTTGTTCCTCTGTGGAATGATAAGACTCCTCGCTCCTCTGTGGAATGATAAGGCCGTTGCTCCTCTTCAGGCTCACCGTCGTAACAAAACACAACCATGACAGCATTATGTTGCTATATTGCGCATTTAGATACAGACACACAAATTCATATGATAGAATTAAGGCACTGTTAGTCGCATAATTATAAGGGCATATAATTAAACACCATTTATCAAGTACATTGACTTGTGCACACAAAACACACACACATCTATATAATACATCACCATAACCGTAGCTACACTCCTCTTGCTTTTATATACTGGAACTTCTATTGACCAATGACCACAATGCCCAGGATTTTGCCAATGGTCTGTGAAGTTGCCTGCTCTTGAATTTCAGTCTTGCTACATGCCTGTATATCACCTAAATGTGAATATCACAAAGACGATGAAGCCCACCAACCATGAATTTTTATGTTAACGTACAGGTCCATGAGTGAGGGTGATCTGTTCTCGCCACCTCATCTTGCCACCAGAAGTCCAGTCATTGTATATGCTTGCAAGGTAAAACAGACATTTCAATACCTGTGTAACCTGGAGTGGATTTAAATACCCAATCTCAATGTTGACAGCCTAGTATGCCAACGATTGACTATTCAAGCCAGAGGTCACTGTCGAAGGACCTTGAGCAAGTCCTTCACTTAACTGCTCAGAGCCAGCAATGTTCTGCTGTCTGGTCATGTCCGCACTTGTGAACTTTGAAAGGAGGGTAATATCAAATACAATTGTACTGTACCGTATCGTATTGACTACTGTGCACCCATTTGAATATAACCTAAGACATTAACACATACAAAAGTTATCTAAATGTATGTGAGGTAACAAATTTGCTACTATTTTCATACTTTCAGTTAAACAGACCAAGATATCGATAGTTTAAAAGGTATGTCAAAACTGGCACATGCAGACATTCACTACTATTCAATAACATAACTCCCAGCACCATAAAACAGTCTTAGTCATACAGTTAAATAAATTATATTATCATTTTAATAATATTAATAACTTCTACAGCGCCTGTATATAATGCACAAGACAACAACCGATGGCACACAAAAACCATGTTGTCATCATATCAATATCCAGGTCGGTCTGTTGAGAGACAGCCTACGGTGGATAAACAATGTGAAAAAGTGAAGTTTTAGGCTGATAGCAAAATGGATTTGTGACTGAGCAGAACGAGCCAAACACGAGAAAGGATCTTGCTGAAAAGTGATAAGACTGTTGAATATGCACGATTCGATGGAAGTGGAACGAGAAGCAGAGGCAAGCCGAGACTACGCTAGATAGATAGGCCAAATACTGTTTAAATGAAGACATTTATTCGTACCCATCGCAGCCAAAATGGCTGGCGTCAGGAACTGAATATATATTATATATATACATAATTATATACGCATGCTATAATGTGCATATACACTCACCTCTAAAGTCTTGTAACAAATGCCGACTTCTACTAGAACGATCCAAAACGGATAAATTACAACAACTGACCGTTTTATAATTTAAATTTTCAATAAAACCCCAACACAGGTTTCCTTGTTTGAAATTCCGCCATTTGTATTATTCAGCGATCTGATAGGCTGTAGAACGCTAGGGCAGCATTTAGGTCATCTCCGTCCATCGCCCTCTCCCACACTCCTCCCGTGACCCTCTCCCCCATCCACCTCCTCAGCCTACAACGGTGGTGTCGCTTGTTTTCCGATTGAATCCACCGCTGCGCCTTAATTACCCCTCCAAACCTCCCACCACGACTCTGACACGCGGCCCAATTTCGACAAGTCTGCGCAACACGAGGGCCAATGCTGGTCCTTCATCTCACTGTTGGCAAAGTCTGGCTCACCGTGTGCAAGACCAAGGCCCACAGAATTTTGCGACAGTCATTGAAATCATGGCAAAGTAGAGGAACGACCACACTAGGCCGACGCCTCCAGAAAGCAGACGGGTGCCGCCAGTGGCCCGCAGTGGGAGCGATGGGGGAAGGCTGTCTGGGGCCGTCGGTCTGGCCATTACATCTTCTCTCGTAAACGTAACAAGTGGCTGCCTCAAACGCAGGAGGAGGGAGGGAGGGAGGGAGGGAGAGGAGGGAGGAGGAAGGAGAGAGAGAGAAGCAGAGAGAGACAGACAGAGACACAGAGAGACACAGAGATACACAGACAGAAACAGAGAGATAGAGAGAGACACAGACAGAGACACAGACAGAGAGACAGACAGAGAGAAGCAGAGAGACCGGGACAGGCAGTGAGAGAGACCTATATATATACATGTACTTACAGTGGCATAAGTATTCCCATGATGGCTATGAATAGGCAGAAGAACCTTGCTGCCTGTCCTCGTACGTAACTGATTTCGGTGACTATTCGTCGTTTGCACAGACGACATTCCGTCTCAACCGGACTAAAACCAAACACTGCAGTCGAAGTCGCTCCATCACCTGACGACTGCTGCTGATGCTGATGCGTCGTCATGGCAACGCCGGCCTCAGCCGACGACGATGGATCGCTTTGAGCGATGGACACAGACGCCGACGTCATCATCTGTTGCTCATAGGAAGAGAAAGCACCATGTCCTGTCGTACAGTAATTACAAGCATCGTTCAGTCATCTATAAGGATGGCCAACTCTATAGTCTCCTGCAGCTGCAATATTCGCCTCTGTCTCTTCTAATAATTATATAGGTTCAGCCGTTCATGTCCTTTGCAAAGAGAAATAAGACGATGATATCAGCTCATATCATTGATGATTGATATCTTCAGACAACGGCTGAGAATTGGATGGATCGACGTCTTCTGCTTCTGATGATGATAACCATCAGTCTGGCTTATTATGTGCGCTGCGGGGTTTCTGTGACATACGTCTTTAAAAACTCAGATAAGGACTCAGGTGGAGTATGATGCAGCATAGAGTATTGTAACAATACCGTCAAAGGTTAAGTTTCTTTCCAAACAGGTCAAAGAGACGAAGACGAGAAGAGATCAGTCAACTGTTCAAGTTACAGCAGTTTTTCAAACGTTTTCGGGGAGTAATAATCTGGGATTCAAAACGTCAGCATACAATTATTTCTTGAGCCGTTCTGTGGAACATGAAGTCTCTCTGATGAGTTATGTTATGTATGTATAGTTCGGAATAAATAGTTGGTAACTGGTTAGTTATCTGTAGACATTTATTCACGGGAGTCTTTAAGTATCTAACAAAAGCGCTGCTCACGTAAGACTAAACTGATGTTAAGTGTGACCTTTAACATGTGGACACGTGGAGCCAAGCAATGGATTCATGTCAAGAGTTGAAAGATGAGACCATGTTCAGAGATCTTAGACGATCCAGTGATATTTCAGTTTACTTAAAAGAACTGAAACGAAAATTATGAATTTTCATTTAACGGAAACTGAAACGAAAATTATTTACAAAACGGAAGCGAAATAGAAACGAAAACTGAAAACGAAATAAAATAGAAAACGATAATTAATATCCGAACTGTTGAAAATGCGTAACAAATTTTTTGCATATGCTTATCTAGTCTATTGGGCAATAGTTGGACAAAGTCACTGCCTATTTATACATATAATTTATAGGCATAGGCATATAATTATGTAGACAGACCATTCATTCTTATTATTATTTTATATCCGGTCATCCAGTTATGTCGTCTGCTAATTCGCTATATTTTCTTACAGTAAGACTGAACTTAATTATCACGACTGTTAGCTTGATGTAAACGTTATGATATTTTGTATTATCATGATAAGCACGAAGTTCGTGCATAGTTAAAGTTTGATTCAGTTCTTAGACTTGAATGGGGAAACTCAAAGTTCGACCGTACGTTACAGCAGAAAATAGCGTACGCGTACGGTACGTAATTTACTAAAAATAATAGCGTACGCGTACGGTACGTTCGTATTCCGTACGTATGAGCAGCCTTTAATATTAGTTGCTTCTCGTGACGTCACATTTTGTCTCCTCATTTTCTCGTCGTTTTTTTCTCGTCGTTATTACGTCACTTTACTTTATTGTTAGAAAATTGACATAGAAATACACAATTCTTCACGGAATTGTTTTAAAACGTTTTCCATTCTTTAATTTGTAATTTTGTTATTCCTTGTTAATTCTATAATAAAAAAATATAAAAATTAGCGTACGCTATTTATTAATTTAGCCAAAAATAGCGTACGCGTACGGTACGCATTTCAGCAGAAAAAATAGCGTACGTTCCGTACGTACGGTCGAACTTTGGGGAAACTAATAAACCATGTGGAAATCGTGGATTGCAGTTTGCGAGCAAGAATGCAACTAATCTGAAGATAAATATATTACATAATATTAATCACAGCTGTTATTCGAAGGACCGTCATCATCATGGACGAAGTTTGCTACAGTTCCTACTTCCTACCCATTTATCAGTGGGGACTATGCTAGTTGCCGACTCACCTGTATGGAGAGATGTCGTGAAACACATGAAATCGAATGTTGTGTCTATTAGTTTGCTAGACAAAATTTATTAAGAATGACCGTTTTAACTAAAAACTAAAAACTGATATTATTTTAAAACTGAAACTGAGATAGAAATAATGAACCCAAAAGTGAATAAAAACTGAAACTGGCATTTTTCAAAACTGAAACATCACAGCTTAGACCAAATGGCGTCGATGGTAAATCGTTCCAGGCCATTGGCGTCGATGGTGTAGATGGCGATGAAAGATGACAGCGTCCACAATAGACGTTAACACCATCGCCTATATACACCGAGAGGCATTAAAAAGGAAGCCCTTGGAAATCGTTATAACTCATTCAATAAATGATCAAAACAAATGCAATTTATGCAAAACATCTATCGTTAAAATCAATAATCTTATTTTTTAAATCATGCAGGAAATGGTGTACAAAACAAAGGTCCGTGATGTTGAAGATCAAAGGTCCGTGATGTTGAAGATCTTCGTAAGCGAATGATGCAAGCTTGGAACGATCTTGACCAACGAATAACCCGGCGGTGCGTGAATGGCGCAAGCGACTTCGCGCATGCGTAGAAGCCGAAGGCGGACAGTTTGAGTACAAACTGTAAATTTTTTACATTGCCTGCTATTTATATATTTTATGAATTTCATTGACATTGTTTGAATATTGTTAAAATAATAACGATTTTGTAGGGGCTTCCTTTTATATGCCTCACGGTGTATCGTTGTCGTTGGTGGTAGAAGGAGAAGCGTTTCTCTTGTAGAGACAAATCGCATCTGATTAAGAGAAGAAACGCGAAGAACGGATCGAATGAGATGGACTTTATTCCTCAGATGATGATGATGGATGATGTTTGGATGATGCTGAGGAGCGACCGATCGGTGACTCACCAGCTGCAGATGCTGCAGTGGTTGATGTATGATAAGGCTGCGTCGTCCAGTTGCTGTATCCGGTCATCACCACCTGATGACCATCATCGCCTTCGTTCATCCATGACCTTCCTCCTGGATGATTGCCTTGAGACAACGATGGACCATCAGGAGGAGAGAAGGCGCCGCTGCCACCACCACCAACAGAAGAGGAAGGGAGCGCCTCCTCCTCCTTCGACCACGAAGACATCTGACGATGGCGTCAAATGCTCGCTGTCGTTTCTTTCAGTTGACGACGTCGCTGCTGCTGCTGTTGCCTTGGTAACGACTTCTATGGCGCCTACAGAGAACCATGCATTGGCATCAGAAGATCACTTTCATATAATTATGCGGAGTTAGTATTACCTATTATTATTATAACTACTACTGCTACTAGTCTACTAGTCTACTACTGCTGCTGCTGCTGCTACCACGATCACCACCACTACTATTGTCATTAGGCAAGTGACCCCCAGTCATTAGGCCTATCGATATGTTGCACATATTACTAATAACGTCGCTCGACCGCGTAGTGTTAATCCGCCAGATGAATATTACGATTAGGTGAAGGCCAAGGATTATAATAGGTCCTTGGGTGAAGGCATCTGGCCAAAGAAGACTAAACGTAAACGAAGCAAACGTAGAGAACGCACCTGATCAGGTCATCGCCAGTCAATCGATGGCTCTACATATTTATTCATCGTCCTTATTCGCTGTTGAGAGAGGCTGCTAGTAAACAGTGATAAGAAGAGTTATTATCAACAGCGTCTCTTCTGCCTCTGCTGTGCATCGATTTATGCATCACAGAACGAAGACTTTCTTTGCTAAATGTCCCAGGGTCATAAATTCCAGATAAGACTCAAATGCGCCACCTGGGGAATATAATGAAAAATGCAGCGTAAACATTCATACAGATAGCGCCAAATGGGGGACTCTGTGAGCAGTTCCTTTAAGCGGCGATAGGCGTCGCCAGTATGTGATGTGGTCAAACTTTAGACAACTTTAGCGTAAATAAACCATAGACATCATATATTAAATGTAAGATGTCTATGAAATAAACCTACCGCACAACAGCTAGAGCACACATTTTACCTAGAGTAGCCAAACTATATCCCATCCTGGCGCCACCTATAGCAGCCATTTTTACAGAGTCCCCCATTGACCGAGAATTCTAATATCAGCAGTACTTTTAAAGTGTTGTTAAAAGTTTCGGGCAAATGTACTTAAGTAAAAGTAGAAGTAAATAGAACTTTACGTACTTAAGTAAAAGTAAAAGTACTCGTCAAAAAGTTACTTTCGTAAAAGTAAAAGTATTCTTCCAAATAATACTTTTAAAGTAAAAAGTCAAAGTACTAATCTTAATTGGACCCAATTTTTTACTTCCAAGAGGACTAATTTCTCAAAAATGCATTCAATCCAGAGCGTTTATATTTATTATTGTTAAACTGGCGCAGCTATAGAAAAGGAGTGTAACAGCTGCACTTGCACGCAATTGCCAATTGGAGTAGGCCTACTCAATCTATTAAATAATTCCTTCAAACTAGGCCAGGCTGCAATGCTGTGGGGCCGTCCATAAATGACGTCACGCAATTTTGGCCGATTTTGACTCCCCCTCCCCCCCCTCGTCACACTTCGTCACAAAAAGTAACACCCCCTCCGAAAATGACGTCACAAAGCTCTGACCCCTAAAACCAAATTTCCATGGCGAAGCAAAATGCTCCTTCATGGAACAAATATGGAAAGCACGAATATTTTAAAATCTAACGGTGACCAAATATTGAAATAATTAGAAAATTATTAGTGCCCGTATACATTATAATGGTGCCCGTATACATTAAAATAATTAAAAATATAATGAAAATTTAATCCTCAAAATTAGCGCTGTTATTATTAAAATTAAATTGTTGTTAATTGTTAAATTTAATAACATAGACCTGGTGTGACGTCACACTTCTCAGACCCCCCCCAGACCCCCACCCCCATGTCACACATCGTCACAAATTTCCGACCCTCCCCCCTAGGTGCGTGACGTCATTTATGGACGGCCTCTGTACAAAATTTTATTCTTTTTCGTAAAGAATTCTGCATCATCATCTTCATCGTTAACATCTGCAGTCATTTGCATTATGGCCATGGATGTTCGAAATTGTAAACGGATAGCCTAATTGAAAGAGTTTAGGGATAAATTTAATAAATGTGCAAACAGCTGATGTCCACTTTTTCGTAAGACAATTTCACACTTATTTTCTTATTTTCGTGCTTTCCCTGCGCAGGAACTACCGCCACAAGTCACATGTTTTGGTTGAAGCTTGTCTATTGGTCACAGTTATAATAGAAATTGCCTGCTGTGTCTATGAATAGATTTTCGATCGCGCTCGCGCTGCGATATTTAATTTAGCTCTTTCAGCCTCTCCCTTTGTTAAAATAATGTTATAGTGCAATTATTAGTAACGAACGAGGTAACGAATATTACGTAAATTGTAACGAAGTAAAAGTACAGAAAAATGGTTTAAATGTTACTTCGTTACAAGTAAAAGTAGGCTATTTCCGTTTTGTACTACGGTACTTCGTTACAAGTAAAAGTACTGAAACTTTTACTTAAGTAGCCTACAGTAACGCGTTACTTTTACTTCGTTACTTTGCAACACTGGATATCAGAAACTAAACCTTCACTTGAGATCTAAAATAAAATAGGGTGCCTACTAATCTCATAAGGTTCTCTTCAGCTGATCATTGGATATCATCGAGAACTTCAGACGTCATTCACGTCAAAGCAGGGGTGCAAAAAACCAAACTTTTTTCAAAATGAAAAGTTGGATTTTTTGTTTTTTTGTTTTATTTGGTTTTTTTGGTTTTTGGTTTTTGAGATTTCCTATTTTGGATTATAAAACTCATAAAAATGGCATAATAGCCTACCGTTCAAATTATTCAGATGCATATAAATGAAATTAACTAGAACACTAGAACCTTAGAATGTCTTAAAACACAGTTAACAAAGACCATACAACAATCGCCAAGAGAGTTGAAGAGACGACATTTTTGGCATTTAGGCCTATAATTTTGAAATTTGTAAAATACAAAAAAAAAAAACAAATTAACGGTTTTTTTTTGTGTTTTTTAAAACCCAAAAAACCAAAACCAAAAACCAAGCCTTTAACAGCCCTGCGTCAAAGGCAATTAAATGGTCGACGCAACCAGCTGAGCCTAGGCTATAGCGACGCAGCGTAGGGTGAGTGATGGGTAAGTGGGACACTTAAGGGAATGACGTGCAGTCGTGGAGTCGATATATTAAAACAGACCAAACTAAATGCATATACAGACAGTTTGGACTGTGTCTGATTCCAGGAGCTGCTAAAGTGGGACAAAATAGTTATTAAAGTGGTCCATAACTTGATGTTGCTTAGGAAGGCACGACAATCTATATTTTCTTCGGAAAACGGTAAAGTGGTCCACTATTGCTACTAAAGTGGTCCAACACTGATAGGCTCTATGAGCATCAAAACTTAAAGGCCTATAGGCTTAGTTAACATACAAAAAGATAGTTAATGATAACTTAAGGCTAGAAGGTATGTTGTTGCGCACAGAGAGCACAAAAAAATCATCATCATCTAAAATTCCATTTATCTCCCCACATGGCTCGTGGCAACACAGAAAACAGCGGCTGCATTGTATCCAAGACTGTGCGAGTTTCTTGTCGGCTTTACTGTTCTCGACAACACTACACTCGTAGCAAGTGGAGGGCTCATTTGTAGGCCTATAGTCGGTCCCAGCTTTCTTTTTTGCTTTCTTGTTTTTCGGCTTAGCTGTCACTTCATTTTCTTTCTTCTGTCTCTTTACTTTGCTTCCATTAGAAGTAGGGCCACTGATTCTTCTTACTTGGGTTACTTCTAGAGTCATGCCTTTTATCAAGCACTCTTCCCATCTAAAACAATCAACGTAATCGTAATCGAGGATTTATATAGGCTTATATTATTCAACAGGCCTATCAACACGTAGGCTATGCTTAGTTCAGCTGGAATAGGCTGTCCCACTTTAGCAGCAGATCGCTGTCCCACTTTGACAACACAGCTGTCGCTAAAGTGGGACACCTATACACCAGCAGGCTTCGTAAATGCATGTTGACATTTGGTGATAAAAACCGTTGCTGGTAGTTCATTTCGTCAGTATATTTCAACATAAATTGCATTCAATATAATTATTTATCTTTAGTGTCGACAAGGGCCTTAGCAAGTTAATGTTATCAAAATTATGCATACCGCAAATTCGCTAACTTTCGAAAATCGAATGTTACACGCACAACAAAAGGCCATTAAACACTTGCAATAAAACGTGTGTACTCACATATTAAAGACGTCGCGTATATTGCCATAGACTATGTATATTTAGATTTTGGATGTATTGGACATAATACGCATGTAAGCCTCACTAGCTTAGCTGTCCCACTATAGTGGCCTGTCCCACTTTCCCATCACCCACCCTATAGGCCACTTCTTATAATTCGGACGATCGATACAAGACGTTGCACTGCAATCGTCACAAATTAAGTCTTCAGCAAACATAGCTCTACAAATATCAACAACAGTCGATCTAATCCAAATTGTTCTTACACCTAGTGTGACGAATTGCGATTGTAATTCACAGTTGTTGACCCTGAACAGGTGGTTGTGCCTTGGACACCTGTAAAGAGGCGCTTAAGATAGTTCGCGTCATATTGGTCGGTTATCTTTAACTGTGACCAGTAGCTGGACGGACACAGGGTCCACCGGAAGCGTGGTGCTGTGGGACACGAGTAGGGTAGTCCCTAATTCACGGTCAAAAAGTGAAAATATCACGGCATACTTTTGCAAAAATCAAAAAATTCACGGCACCGTGCAACAAAATTCACGGCACCGTGCAAAAAAATTCACGGCACCGTGCAACAAATTTCTCCGACGACCTTTTTTGGTCGTCGGCGCCATTTTTGACGTGTTTTTGTAGAAAAAAGTGCTGAAAATGTGAAAAATCACGGAAAATCACGGCAAAAGGCAAAATTCACGGCAAACGGCAAAATTCACGGCAAACGGCGAAATTCACGGTTTCCGTGATCTCCGTGAATTCGTGATTTAGGGACTACCCTAGACACGAGGGAAGGAAATTATGGTTGATCGAGTGGTAGTCAATGTTGATCTCTTGTCGCAATGAGATTCGAAGGTTCGATGCTCAGCTCAGCGGACAGAGAACAAGAGACCGTCGATAAGTTACGTCTCTCGACGCCTTCGATCGATGGACCGAGATCAACTAAGTAGTCGTGTGTAGGCCTACACGTATAGGGCCTAATAGTGTAAATAGTGGACATTGTTAGATTTGCGTTGATGCACATAATCGATTGTTGTTTTGTTGGGATAAAACTCGGGAAAATGTTCACACGTAAACGACTGGCCTATAACCAAGAACCATGAAAACTAGCCACAATATAAAATCTAACGTAGGCCTAATCGTAAATTTATATAGGCTAGCGCCACTTCAAGAAATACTCCTCAGAGGCGCTCCCGACCTGACAACACCAAACCACGATCGAAAAGAATGGTCTTCAAACGCCTGCGGAAATTTAAGGGGCAAGGAAAGACCAATCTATAGGCCTATAATTATCCTGTTTGCCCAATTAACGCACAGTGTACACTGTATACAGAGTTTATTTGTAACAGTTGCATGTAAAACTTCAATATCAGACTGATGAATGTGACTATAGATTCTGTGGAGCATAAAATTATTAGATAAAAACCGGTGACTTAGTGTCAATAAGTTGGTTTCTTACATTTTCGTTTCATTACAGAATTTTGAGTTGTTAGCCGGATAAAAAAGTTTCTGACAATCACATCAAAATGTTTTTGATCTTACAGTAGGCCTAATAACAAGGATGGTGTCATTTGAATTGTCGTTGAATTGAATTGAAATTTTGAATTTGCGACCTAACCCAGTAGGCCTACGTACGTTTAGGTTGTCTGGTTAAGGGGCCATTCTCAGGTGATAGCCTATAGTTGCTTGGTCTGAGAATTTTCGCTGAATGTGGTAGCCGCTTCGGCTTCTGCTGTGATTCCGGACATGAATTTCTTGTTCTCTTGAATTTTTAGCTTATTGTTGTTGTAATCGAACATTTGTATAGCGCCACAAAAGATATCGAGCAGACTACTCAAGTGTGTTCTCGATCTGTGCTATCCCAATTAGTGACGTTAGATGTCATTTATATGGACAGTTTTTTAATAATAATATTAAGTAAATGTGTTCATAGAGTCGTCGTTTCATTTGAGGCTAATTCCACGTGTGCATGGTTTTCAGACCAACAGGAGACAGGAGCTGTTCGTGGTCTGAGAAGAAGATCTGTCTAACATCGGATTAAATACGACGCCCTGCTGCAGTCTATGCAAGATCAAGGCCACTGACCTCGCGATATTATATGCAAACA
>JACEVL010001169.1:0-35000 GCA_020284085.1 Aporrectodea caliginosa
CTGACTGTCAACCAGGATAATCCCGATTTCAGCCCGCCTACCCATTATACTTCGACTAAGCGCCTGTGAATAAGTTGGTTCCAAAGACTTTGCTTTTCAGGCACAATAGAAACCTGTAAATTAATTATTGCGATTGTGATAGATACATACTGGTAAGTACATGCACTGTTGTCATCCATCCATAGATACATTGGCAGCATTATCTATGCATTAGTGTATGTAACTAGACATTGTTACAATAACAGGAATCCTGCACTACATAATTCTATATCTGTTAGTTCTTTACCCACTGTTTAATGGGTAAAGAACTAACAGATATAGAATTGTGTAGTGCACTAAAGAAAATCTGTTTAATCTAAGATAGTAAATAAATAAGTGGCAATTGGCTATGAATTACCCAACAGATTATATCAAGCCAATGCAGTATTTCTTTGAATACATGACCCAAGTTATTCCTATATTGAAAATTATTCGATCAACTGACCAATCAAACCTGTCCACCACATAATTACTTTCAGTTGTGTGGGTCCAAACATTGGAACTCTCTGTCCAAGTCTGAAGCGCATGTCTGCAAAATGTCTGATAGGTCAAATGCGGAAAAGGGGATGAGGGATCCAAAGTATTATTTGCGGTCGTTCTTATGGACGACCCCATACAGAAATTGTCACAACCACAACTACAATTGACAGCACTGCATTTTGATGCACCACCTAGTCCACCTATTGATACTTTGTGCATTAGGTACAGATGCCACAGAAGTTACTAATTAGAAGAAATTGCTAATTACAATTAGAATAAGTTGCTAATTACAATTAGAGTAAGTTGATAATTACAATTAGCTTCGGCCTACAGTTTAATCCGAACTCACAAGTGTACTGGTTCCCTCTCCAACACCCAAAATGGGACCAAGAACGAATGTAGGATTGATGACAGCCAACTCAAAACGTTCGCCATCTGAATGACAAGAAAAAACATAATAGCCAAATATTTTTAATGTAAATCGTTTAAAAAAATGATATCAATAAGAATGATTACTACAACCAAATATTATTCAATAGTAATAAAAAAAGAATTGATTAACAACAGATTTAAAAGCTACCTAAGAGGCATCACATGAAGTGTCTTGACACATTACATACACTAAAGTATTGAATAAATTAAGTGTAGACTAATAACCAGCTTCCTCTTTACACACCATTCTGCATAACACTTTGAGAAGTGCTGCATTGGTTTCACAGGTGCTCTTAGTAGGCCTACATTCGTCATTAAAGTGATATATTGTTATGTCTCCCAAAGCAATTAACTTACCGTTCCACACTGGTTAGTGTGCTGTACAAAAACTGCAATACAGCGCTAAATATCGACTTTCCCAGCACTATTCCTTTGCATGCACAGTCTGATTCGCATGCTGTTTATTAAGGCATGTATCTCCACAACTTCTCATTAATGATTCCACACTATAGCGTAAGTGTAGTTATGTTTCACCTGGGAGCTGTTCCACGTAATTCCATGCAGCCTTTTCTGCTAGCGTCTTGCTCTTTAGGTAGGCATCCTTGCAAATTTCTGGATTCGTCCAGTCATCTTCCGTGTAGACCTTTCCAGGAACAGCTTTCTCATAAATATCACCTGTAACAGCAACAATTAATCACGACGTATGGTAAGGTATGATACATAATTATGGAAAATTAATCCCTAGGCTTTGTAAATCATGATAGGCATGGCAATTGGAAAGTCAATATCTACGAATGGCAAGGAATGATCAAAATGGTTGGATATAGTAACTCAATCAATGGGAATGGTACGCTAATCGCTATATATGCAAGTTACCACCCAGTTTATGCACCATTCTACTTTACGTATAGTGGTTTTAAAATATCCCCCTTTGAAGCTATTAATTTAACATGCCATACTAAAATTGCAGGGTAGCACTAAACCGCAAGTGACTTTTTCAGTATTAGCCCTTTTGTGTGCCACCTGGTTTACACGTTATATCATAATTTCACATTAATGAGAACCACTACATCCAGGAAAAAGGGATAGAAAGCTAACCGAAGATGGCGGCCACAGAGCTCGTGAGGACTACACGCTTGACGTGGTGTCTACTGCAGGCCTTCAGAACAGCAAGTGTTCCATCTACAGCTGGTCGAATGATGTCATCTTCGTGCTTAGGGGCTTCTGGAGGGAATGGACTGGCTACGTGATGAACGTAAGTACAACCTTTTATTGCACTGTACAAAGAAAAACAGCATAAAATCAGGTGCAGATTCACAACAAAGTTTGTCGAAGCATCATGCAGGTTAGCACTGTTACATGTCTAATTCTGTTCTGCCTGTATTTTCAACAGACTCAAATATCTCTCTGACTTTATGCACAAATCCATCTGTACAACGTCTTGTCACTTTTGCATTCTTCTGACTGGTTGCATCTGACACAGCACCGGTCATTTGCTGCTCTGCTTGAAATGGTCTTCCCCACTACGGGTTAAACTTATGATGGGGATCTCTCTGGCATCTTCTCACTCCCAGAAGTCGTTTTTGTTTCCATGCCAGTAACAGAAGTTTAGTCTTCGATGGGTTAAGTAAGAGTTATTGGCCGCCACCCAAGACTGATCCCCATCAAAGGCAGTGGTGGTGCCAGTCCTATATCTGGATAAAGCAGGAGGGCAATGCTAATCATCTATTAAGACACAACATTATCAAGCAATATTTAACCAAACCAAGCTGCCAGTGTAACATCAACACCAAATAACTATGTCACGTTACTAACTACCGGTACACATCATCAATGACTAATAAGTGATTCTGCGACCATATAAGTGGGTTCAATTTGCTACTTAATTAGCTAGCATTAATTAAATAAATTAGCATCCGTCTTATGCTAAATCACAGCATACGACTTGCACTACAGAATAGGGAACTGGCTGTGTAATGCTGGCAGGTAAGCCCTACCCAATAGCCACACAAACAATAACTACAATGCAGATTATCCATACCTCATCCATGATTCTGGATCGTTAAGATCTGCCTCAACCAATTCAAGCGGATGCTTAGCGGTTGGACAAAGATCCCTCAGCGGCTTCACCTTCTTCTCATTCTTCAGACTTCTGACTGTTCCCCTCACTTTGTAGCCCTTGCTCAGCAGAAGCTGGACTAAGTGGCTGGCAATATAACCAGACGCCCCAGTCACCAAGACAACTGTTCAAACAAAAACAGCATTCTATTATTAATAGTATTATTTTGTTAACATTGAATAAACCACCAAGTTTGGCCAGAAATAAAAGTCACTAAAATGGTGATATTTTTCACAATGCTCATCTGTTAAAACAGAGTTTCACAGTGACAACAGTGTCATCAATGCTTAGCAGACTGCTCAGCTGAAAAGATGTGCTAAATAATTTATTAATTTAAATAACATCACATGACTAGTATTCATCATTGTTCAAAATCTTTTCTGGATATGTAGCTACTCAAAAATCAAAGTTATTTATGTAGCATTGTCAAAACGTAATTCGAAGAAGTCAAGTGTACAGTACAAAAAAGTCCTAGTTAAATGTTGTGTGACTAGGATAACAGGATTTGGTTATAGAATGGTTATAGATGGTCGGTCCATCTTTCTGGAATAGGTTGCCTAGCAACCTACGTAATGAGCTTCTTGGTCTTTCCTTGCCTCTTTTCCGCAGGCGTTTGAAAACCATTCTTTTCGATCGTGGTTCGGTGTTGTCAGGTCGGGAGCGCCTCTGAGGAGTATTTCTTGAAGTGGCGCTATATAAATTTACGATTACGATTACGATAGAAGAGATATGAGTTTTCATAGACAGCGAGTTATCAAAGAGGACACGAAAGTCTCGGACAACATCAGCTCGATTGATGGAACAATCTGGGCTGAGATTGAGTACAGTGCGGAATAATTGTGAGTTAGGTAACTGGTTGCGGTAAAACCAGATAAGTTTGTCTTGTTTAAGGCGCATGGATGCAAACCATGATTGGATTTCAGTGAAACAGGTTATTAAGCGAAACATTGCATTATCCAAGTCTTTGGCAGTAAGATCAATATAGAGTTGTGTGTCGTCAGCATAAAGGTGTATAGGGATGCCGATTGGAAGAAGAGGATCACTTGAGTGAGGGTACGAATTCGTAAAGAGTTGAGACTTTAGCTTTGAATGGAAAGTTTTGAGTTGAATACCTTAAATTACATGCTACGATAGACGATGGACAGTTAGGCCGGATCCTCACTGATAAGGGACAGCACATGATATAATTTGCGATAATTAACGAACCACCGTATCAAACTATTTCAAAACGTAATTCGTACTTGCGTCATCTACAGCGCCATCCATGTCTGACATCGTTAAAGAAAATTTATGGCAATAACCTGCAGCAAGATAAACCAAAAGCTTTAAATATAAAATTGTCTAGTTATTCAAAACAAACTTCGCCAAGAAATAGGTCAATTAAATGTAACGCCAAACGAGCGCGAGATTTCGCGAGACAAATACACCACCCATGAGCTAACAATAGAACTGGCCTCGCCACAGTCTAATCTGCTCTAAGAACTTTTAACGCCACTGTATATATGTATGTATGTATGTATGTATGTATGTATGTATGTATGTATGTATGTATGTATGTATGTATGTATGTATGTATGTATGTATGTATGTATGTATGTAGGCTATGTATGAGCACTTGTTATAGCGCCCCTTCAAGATTCCTACTCAGAGGCGCTCCCGACTACAGTGCGGACACTGAATCGGAGTTTCACGCTGAAGCGCATGAGCAATTGCGAGTGAAGGACTTGCCCAGGGTCCCTTCGTGGCGGCTTGAGGTGGATTCGAACCCGCAACCCTCCGGCTGCAAGGCCACATTCGCCGAATCAGACAAGTGAAGCGTTGCCTGGATGAAACCTGCCTCCGTATTCTCACACAAGCCCTTGTCATCTCTCGCATCGACTACTGTAATTCCGTCCTATCTGGCCTCCCAACGTCGACACTTCAACCCCTCACATCTGTTCTGCACACTGCTGCTCGCCTAATAAAAGGTCTTGGCCCTAGAGATCACATCACACAATCTCTTCAACAACTAGGGTGGGTGATGGGAAAGTGGGACAGGCCACTATAGTGGGACAGCTAAGCTAGTGAGGCTTACATGCGTATTATGTCCAATACATCCAAAATCTAAAAATACATAGTCTATGGCAATATACGCGACGACTTTAATATGTGCGTACAAACGTTTTATTGCAAGTGTTTAATGGCCTTTGGTTGTGCGTGTAACATTCGATTTTCGAAAGTTAGTGAATTTGCGGTATTCATAATTTTGATAACATTAACTTGCTAAGGCCCTTGTCGACACTAACGATAAATAATTATATTGAATGCAATTTATGTTGAAATATACTGACGAAATGAACTACCAGCAACGGTTTTTATCACTAAATGTCAACATGCATTTACGAAGCCTGCTGGTGTATAGGTGTCCCACTTTAGCGACAGCTGTGTTGTCAAAGTGGGACAGCGATCTGCTGCTAAAGTGGGACAGCCTATTCCAGCTGAACTAAGCATAGCCTACGTGTTGATAGGCCTGTTGAATAATATAAGCCTATATAAATCCTCAATTACGATTACGTTGATTGTTTTTGATGGGAAGAGTGCTTGATAAAAGGCATGACTCTAGAAGTAACCCAAGTAAGAAGAATCAGTGGCCCTACTTCTAATGGAAGCAAAGTAAAGAGACAGAAGAAAGAAAATGAAGTGACAGCTAAGCCGAAAAACAAGAAAGCAAAAAAGAAAGCTGGGACCGACTATAGGCCTACAAATGAGCCCTCCACTTGCTTAGTCTTGCTACGAGTGTAGTGTTGTCGAGAACAGTAAAGCCGACAAGAAACTCGCGCAGTCTTGGATACAATGCAGCCGCTGTTTTCTGTGGTGCCACGAGCCATGTGGGGAGATAAATGGAATTTTAGATGATGATGATTTTTTTATGCTCTCTGTGCGCAACAACTTACCTTCTAGCCTTAAGTTATCATTGACTATCTTTTTGTATGTTAACTAGGCCTATAGGCCTTTAAGTTTTGATGCTCATAGAGCCTATCAGTGTTGGACCACTTTAGTAGCAATAGTGGACCACTTTACCGTTTTCCGAAGAAAATATAGATTGTCGTGCCTTCCTAAGCAACATCAAGTTATGGACCACTTTAATAGCTATTTTGTCCCAGTTTAGCAGCGCCTGGAATCAGACACAGTCTAATCTGTCTGTATATGCATTTAGTTTGGTCTGTTTTAATATATCGACTCCACGACTGCACGTCATTCCCTTAAGTGTCCCACTTACCCATCACTCACCCTACACTGGCTTCCCATTCGCGCCCGTATCGCTTTCAAAATCTCCCTCCTCATGTATCATATCCATTCTGGAACCTCCCCTTCATATATGACGTCCATGGTCGTACCATGCTCTGCTTCAAATCCTAAAGGACTCAGATCGGCCACGCGAGGAGACTTTACCGTTCTTCGCACCAAGAGGAAGTTTGGAAATCGTTCTTTTGCTGTCTCGGGACCTAGGGAATGGAACAGTCTTCCAGCTACAATCCGTCAATGTTCATCTGCTACTCAATTTAAATCAAAATTAAAAACTTATCTATTCTCATTATACTATGACTAAGAACACAGCGCAACGCGCTCTCGTGCAAGACTTGTCTTGTTAAAGCGCGTTATAAATGTCTAATTGTATTGTATTGTATTGTATTGTAAGGCACCGAACATACCTCTACACCACCGCGCCCCACATGTAGGCCTATTAATTGACTACCAAAGTGTCAGTCAGTGTAAGTAAGTAAGTAAGTAAGTAAGTAAGAATATTCTTTAATTGACTACCAGCAAACGCACAGTAGCTTACAGAAGAAATAAATAATACAAACATTTATGCAAAGTCATATAACATTCTCATAATAAAACTTCTTTTTGCAAAGGCATCAATTCTAGGTAGGGTGAGATCATGTGGTCTGGGCCGCGTATTGTATGGAGTGACCTTACGGGGAGGGAGGAGGTCGTGAAGGACGTGACAAGGATTTGAGAGAATTGAACGAAAAAGAGTAGAATCGGCTCTAGCACAGTGTTTGTCGAAACTAGGAAAATCGGCAGGGAGGAAGCCTAAACGGGTCAATTTTCTCAGAATACCGTTAAGTCGTTTACGCTCCCCTACAGTGGCAAATCCCCACCAAACAGGGGAGGCATAAAGTAGCCGTGCGAGGGTAGTAGCTCTAACAACGTCAAAGAGACGTTGACCGTGGAGACCGTGGGCGACCAAAACACGTAGCGCGAACATGGATTGTCGGGCTTTGCAGCATATTTTGTCAATATGAGCCCCAAAGCCAATCCGATCAGAGATAGTGACACCCAAAATAACCATCTCCTGGACCCGCTCGATGCCAGGGATGGGGGAAGGGAGGGCAATAGCTTTGGACCTCGGTCGTCTAATGACCATTTCTCTGGTCTTAGCATGGTTTAATTTAAGATTGCTAATGGATGCCCACTGAGAGATATGATCAAGTTCAGAAAGAGTGCTGTCAATGCAGGAAGCAGGAATCAGCAAGTAGCTATCGTCGGCATATTTAGGAAGACGGTTTCCACTGCATTTAGGTTTAAGGCTACAAATAGCAATGACAAAGTCAGTAGGTCCAAGGCCAGAGCCTTGGACTATGCTGGCATTAATGGTACAGAGGGGAGAGATTTCACCCCCAAATTTAGTACAGTGCTGACGCTCGTGCAAGAGAGCAAGTATATCCAGTTGTACAAAAAGTCCGGAATGGGTTGAGCTGCTATAGTTGATCAGCTAGATGTTTGTGGGTGCTACTAATGAAAATCGTTGTGCAAGGCAAATTCCAAGGTGAGTTCGGTCTAAAGCCAAGATTTGACACGGAGAAGACACGAAGACAGTTTACGGAAAAAAGATCTATAGGAAAAGATGAGATTTCATTTTGAGATCTGTAGGCTACTCTACTTACTTTCAAGACCGGACCTTTGCCGGAAGAGAGTTGCATGTCGAGCAACAGAAAAGGCGCACCTACCGAGAACTGTCCCTTGTGAGTCAAATATTATTGAGAAAATCAGAAGAACTAATTGAGTTCAGATCGAGCGGTTTTCAGAGTCAGTCAAGACTGGTCGAAGATAATAGGTTACGACTGACTAATTATTAACTTTTTTAACTTTTTATTTATTTTTATTTCCAGAAGCACAATGCATATAACATTATTACCAACAATTATAACTTGACTATTAGGCCTACATATCTGTGCATTTGGTAAAGAAACAGCTAGAGGAGACCCTAATTAAACGGGGCTTATGCCCCGGCCGCTTCATTAGGGACACCCTTTTAAACTATAGGCCTATTCAATTATGGTTGGTTAGTCAGTTGAAAAAAAGAAAGGTTAATCAACTCAATAATGTTCTTAACTAAATAATAATATTGCAATTTTCTAAGAAAATTAATATGTAAACAATTCAATGAAACAGTGTTAAATGAAGAATGGGAAGGCGGAAACTCAGATGAGTCAGAGTTGGAATTCTTGAAAAGATTAGACTGGTTTTGAGTGGACAGTCCGGGATGTGATAGACAGAGGAGGGAGCCGCAGTAGAAAGCTATGCAAAATGTCCAAAATGAAGCTAAGCAAAAGCAAGCCTTCTTGCACATATTAGGCCTACTATGAAGAAACCCTGTAACAGAAGGAAACAAAAACAGTTTTACAGAACATTTCAGGGCGAGTTATAATATATATATACATTCTATAAACTTACCTAGCGCATTTTTTCGGGTGAGCTAATACCACGGAGGTTATAGAAGAACGAGTTATACAATCCCTATTGTTTTGAGGTGTTTGACCGAATTATGTTACGGTACTCGTTCGCATGAATTCTTGCAAACACTTAAAGTCTTTAGAAATAATGACATATGACAGGGCCCGTGGCGCTTTTGGATAAGATCTGGCACTAGAGAAACCGAGAGGTACCGAGTTCGAGCCCCATTTGGGCGGATATGCTTCTGTGTTTGCACTGTCTGTTCTGTTAGTAGTTAAGATTTGTGTCTTGTGAATTGCATAATTGTACACTGTAACCGGTTGCGGTGTGTCAACCGGGTTGTTGAATAAACGAAAAATATATATATATATATATGTCATATTTACATTCGTTCGTCTTTTATTCCTCAACACGAAAAGTTGAAGAATTGAAGTAGGCCTATATCACTCAAAGTTTAAAATATGACAATTTTTGAATAAAAGCTATAAATTTGAAAATCCTTTAAGAATTTCATCAACAGAATAAAATGTAAGGCAAGACAAAGGTAGACTTGTTGCAACAATTCAAGAGCTCACTAGAAATCGTAAACTTCAAATTTCTATAGAACGACTCCAACAGTTAAGCGCAGAGCAGGAGCTCAAATTATAAATTTAGTCCAAAAGTTAGTTAAATATAATTTATTCTAATCAATGATGACATCCACCCTCCTGATGCTATGCTTGTCACCGTCTTCACAGTCCATAAAAGTATTAATTTTGTGACAAGAGCTTTAAAACATTGGCTGAATCATTTAATTAATATTTTGTCCTTGCTGAGAAACAGAAAAAAACTTGACTAGGCTACAGAGAAGCGGCCAAATACCAAGAAAAGGATATGACTAATCAAGCTTTAAATGTCGTGTAAATATTTATCTGCAAATTTATACGTCCAAAGTTGCGTTTACAATGTAGCAACACCACTGAAAAGTGAAAACCAAGAAAGAGGAAATTTATATAAGTAGCCTAGGCTATAAATGTTTCTGCAAGCTAAAATAAATATAGAAACAAATCCCTAAATATACTTAATTACATAATATGCAATAAAAAGTTGCTTTCAAAAACAACACATGCCTAATACGACTGCGCATTCATTGCATTAGCAATAATAAGCTTATAAAAACAGACATCAACGCATCGTCAATCAAATAAAGAACAATATCAAATAAATACACAATAACAAAATGGAACCTCTTACAGAAAAAGGCATAAAGAAACTCTACAAAATAGGCCTAAATGTAAGTTCTTAATGTAAATCTTGTAAATTTTCAGCAGCACATAGAAGCCACATAGGGGAGACCAGGTCGCATAGGCCTAGGCCTAGGCACCCAAATCCCAACCCGTACAGCAGTTCATAAATAATTATAGGCCTAGTGACTAGTGTATTAGTAAAACTAGACGTTGGATGAGTGATGAAAACATGATTTTGATCCTAAATTATTGCAGTAGAACTAGAAGTTGGATGAGTGATTAAAATATTTTTAGTAGAGGTAGAAGTAGGCTGAGGGATGGATCTATATAATAGTGGAAGTAGAAGTTGGATGAGCGATGAAACATGCCTAAGATATTATGTTTTACATATTTATGAACTGCTGTACTGGTTGGGATTTGGTAAATGCGACCAGGTCATGCACCTGCACTAATAAAATCAAAGTTCGCAAGAGCCAGGTTGCTTGGTCCGTTTCGGTGCCTGGTCAGAATCCAGGGGAGGTCAAGTCGAAGAGACATCATGGTGCTACGGTGGAAATCATTGGTAGTGGTGGTAGCAGGGTGTGCAGGGTGCAGAAGTAGAACCATCGGATAGGATAGTTTGAAGACTTCGGGTTTTTCGTCGTGAGTGGAAGCCGAAGTCAGTGCCCATTTTGCAATAGCATTATTATTAACCAGACACTAACTCGTGCTCACATAAATAAAAAAAAGGAATATATTATAGCCTATATTGTAGAAAAATATATACAAACAAGCAAATTAAACAAAATAAAGCCTTCTTTCACCAACTACTGGTACTGTATACAAATTCTGCAAATGGAGGAACCAGTAAATGCAGGTTTTACTGCCTTTGTTTATTCTTCAGGCGATTATCAAATTTTGTTCTTCCGGTAACTGCTCGTCTTTCTGATGAGACCTTTCTCAATCATGTCGTAGGTCGTGTCTATTATAGTTTTCTTAACATCAATGGGCGTAATTCCTAGGATACTTCTCATCTGCAAAATTAAAATTAAAAGAAAGTCATTTGCCAGATACTCTTTACACACAGTAAGTCTACCACTAAGACTTAGTGTTTGATCAAAAACCAGTAGTCTACCATTATCAAAAGAATATCTTGCAATTTATACAATGTTGCTGAGTACCATTGGCCTGTTTTAACTTTTAACAAAACACCAACATGACAATTTGTTACTTATATCGAAATACTTATAATATACTAATTATACTAGCCCTCTGCAACCAGAGAGCTTGTAATTATTTCAAAATTATTTGCCATTTCAACCATGCAGATCACGAATTTCGTGTTTCAAACCAAAATTCTATCATCAGCATAAATTCATTATTAATCTACTGCAAATAGTTCCAGCTAACTTAAACATTGACATCATTGCATTAAATTGTAATAATAAATTATAGAGCCAATATACGAAGTGTAAGGAAAACATACTTACACGAGTGTTGTCCATTCGTTGCTCTTTGTTGTACAGTGGCATGACTAGGCTGACTGACTTGTCAAAAAAACTTGTCAACCAGAGAATATAATATGGACAGTTTGAAGTCGGAATGCTATAACCTGAAAAAAATAAGCAAATGCAAAACAAGAGTTCACTGCAAAGAATAGGGCCTAACTCTTGCTTTCATATTTATGTGACCTAGGCGAAAAGAATAGACCATCTTTGTTCAGACTGACAACCATTTTCCAGAAGATAAAATTGACTTATAAGCATTTTGCGATAAGCTTTAATTGACTAACTATAAGCATTTTCTGCAAGTCGAATCATTCATTAAGTCAGGCTACAAGTTAAGGCACTTTTGCTTCAAAATTTAAAACAATTTTTGTCATTTTCACTTTATTGTCGCTTATGAAAATGTAATCTGTCTCAAATAATATATCTCTAAGAAAGAAATTTGGAATTAATATTTACAGGACTTCAGTAATGTTTCACACTGGACATGCTCTAAGAAGAGGTTCTTAGCGATTTCTAAAATGCGCTTTATTAAAGTCCAGTCACACGTGCATAGATCAAAACCACAGTCAGAATTTAATCTAAGAACTATTATAGCGAGAATGCGGTGTTTGAAACCACACACCAAAGGCAGCAATGACAGCCTCACATACACACACACAGACACACGCACGCACGCACACACACACACACACACACAAGTTTACCATTTGTATATGATTATGTCCTTATAATAGTGTCAGCATTCCATAAGATATATTGGACTTCCCTTTGCTTGTAATGTTAATAGGCCTATGTCTGTATGTGGCCACTGGCCATATATTTAGCGCCTTGCGAGAACCTCACGGTGAACAGCGATTCTGTCTCAAATGAAAACAATGCTGTCAGGGGCGGATCCAGGATTTCTGGTTAGGGGGGGCGTAAATACTACCAATCCAATCCCGTAAATATATATATATATATATATATATGAAATTAGATCACGCAAAACTATAATGATCCTTTTTATAGAAAATGTTATGGAACTTTAAAAAAATATATAGTTTCTCATATAAAACAACTGGTCTCCACTGAAGGTTAACAGTGAAACGATTATAAATCAGTTATCGGTTTTGATCATGCAACCCTTGATCCAAAAGAAAATAATTAAGTGTCACATGCCAGTGGATTAAGCAGTGTCATTCTCCTTGGATGCTTTCTGGCGTAGGCATTGATAATGTCATCAATGTCTAACTTGATAATCCTTGTGGACAAACAATAAAATGAGTGCATTAAATCTGTCCTCGTTCATTGTACTTCGGAAACACGACTTCACAAATCGCAGACTAGAATTTGCTTGTCCAACACTGCAAGCCGTGACAGAAGTTAACAGCAAAATGTGAATTATTGTGGTAATATTTGGATACATAATACGACAGGAGCGGCTGTCAGCGAGGGTGTCCGACAGGGTGCTTGGTGTGCTGTCAGCGTTTCTCCACATCTGCTGCCAAAGCTTTAACTCTTGATGAAACGAATCCGGCGAAGGCAGGTCATCATGATAGTAATGAAGTATACCATCAGCAGTGCGTCGATGTTTGAAACATTTGATGGAATGAGACTTAGACCACGAATTGCTTGTTTCGCAAGATCTCCAAATCGTAGGCTAAACTGCTGAAGTAGACTGTCCAGAAATAGAAGATAAATGTTTCGTTTGAAATGTTCATCTGGCGTTGCAGCGGGTGTGTTGCTTCGGTGAATCTGTTTTGAGCATATTCTTGGTGCAGTAATTGGTCCAGCGCCAGAATCAGCACGACGAATTTCAAAATTATAATCATATGCCATCTTTTGAGATTTTGGCCTAAGATAGGCCTATGTCTTACCAACGGCAGTCGGCTTATTCGCGAATGATAAAACTGCTTGCTTAAGCCGTTTTGACGGCGGACCACTCGACATATTTTTTAATTGACCAATTTCTATTTACGTAAATGTTGTCTGTACATGAACTTTGTGAATGACGTCACGGCAAAAGTTATTGGTCACGTGGGCAACGTCTGCTAGCAACTCAGGTAAGTAGGTAAGAGAGCTCCGGTAAGAGAGCTCCATTCTGCCGGTCCAGCTACTTCAAACATCCTATTCCCAAATTGCAGTTATATTAGTTTTAGGTCAGTTTAGTTAGAGAACATTTGCTGCAGGTTTAGGGGGGGCGTACGCCGGCTCCGCCCTCCTCTAAATCCGCGCCTGGCTGTATAATGTATTAATAAAAGAAGAGAAATACCCATAGGTTTAAATTCCTTATCTAAGAGAATGGCAATGTCTTGCATCCACATGCTCTCTCCATTGCAAACAAGGTGTCGATGTCCTGCAAAACAAAATCATGACAAAATAATAAAGAAAAATCAAGTCATATATTGCAATGTCCCAAACAAAAGACAAAATCAAGTGATATTGCAAAAATACTTCGCAAAGAAAAGATGACAAATGGCAAAAAGAGATGGCAAAAGAGCTATTACAAATAATGGCAAATACCTTCAGAAAGTAATAACAATCAATGACTCTCGTTATTTCCATCCATTAGTTGCTGCTAAGAGAAATAATTAGTGTGCAAGCCAAGCATGGCTGAACAACCAAAAGGAAATCTGAGAAGTCAGGAAACCGCAAAAGAAGGAAATTGGTCCTAATGAGTCTCTAGCTATTATTGAGTCTTAGCAAAATCCAAGGTTAAACAAAACTACTATGGAGAAAATTCTATCTACTGGTATTACAGATTTGCTTTATAATGAACCGCAGTTGCAAAGAGCCATCAACTTAGAAGAAAATAGCAGTATCTTAAGCCACCCTCAGAGGCAGCCAATTAATGTTATTTTACAATTTTAAATTATTAACCTTCTAAATTCTTCCCTAATAGTAGCCTATTAGGTTTGAAATTGAACTTGATGAAAACATCGATCGATTCCTATCACAGATGTTAGATATAATAGTCTTGCAAATAATGAATGACAGGGCAATGTAGGCTAATGGCTTGTTGAATATTTCTAGTATAATTATTCTGCACTTACATTGTAAGTGATTCTGAGAAATCAATATTAAATTCAGGTTCATCCGCTTACATTATTTTCGGGGATGGGCAAAAGATAACTAAACAGTTGAAAACTTTTAGTGAAACTTAAATTAAGGACGAAGTTTAACTGAAAAATAATATTGTTCAATTATTACCAGAAAAGCTTAACTGCCAAAATCGGCAAATATGCCTACTCATCCATCGTCCGCACAGACTGTCATGAGTAGTCTTAACTGGTTTTATTACTAAAGTCAAGTGAACTGCATGGTATTGCTTGGTGCATCATCGTGTGCATTAGAGCTATCAACTTAACCGGAAACTCTATGACTTACAGTGGCTGGAAGGGGCGGCAAAATAAGGTTGAAGAAAAAAATAAAAGAAGGAGTGAATGCAGAAAAAAATTGAAAAGTATAAGAGAAAGTAATAAAAGTAGACAAAGAAGGAAGGAAAGGAAGAAAAAGAACTAAATAGCATACAGTGGTGTAATGAGGGGGCGGGGGGAGGCCCACGGGCGCAGGACAGACTCGATGCGGAAGTAATAAAGAAAATTTTCCGGAAATTTCCAAAATTAAGTGCGCGGCGCGCATTTTGGGCCGTCGCCCCGGGCGGCATTTGAGCTCCGTACGCCACTGTAGACTTAACAGGGAACTCTATCGACTTAACCAGAGACTCGATCGACTTGACCAGAAACTTTTCATTATTTTCTTGTAGAACTGTAGTAAGACTGTTAGTCTCGTACACATTACATCGTTTGAAAGTGAAATTGTAATTGAAGCTTTGCATTAGGCCTATTGCAGTTCACTTAACCTCTGTTATTGTGAAAATTTTGTCAAAAAAGTTTGTTAAAAGTTGGAAAAAGTTTAACTATTTTTAGTTTAGTCAACTTATTTACAAAATGAGCTGCCAACTTTAGTTAAACTGTTTTATTTTAGTTGAAAAATAGTTTAAGTTTAGCTTTAAAAAATTAGTTTAGCGCCCATCACTGATTAATGTGACCATTTTTGCAAGTTGCCAGGATCATGACTTAAGTGGACCGCCGAATAAACGGCTACGTGAATCGCTGATTGATTTTGGGTTTGGCTTATCAAAATCTCAGCCGGTCACATTGCAAAATGAAGTTGGTCATGTTTGCTGAGGTTAAAGCTATCATTATTTGTTTTAGCTGCAGCTTCTTCACTGCTTGACAGTCACTCAGTCTTTCACTGACTTATTTATGTCAATTATTTTGGTGTTATGGTTGAACTAATTATGTCATATTTTCAAACTTCTACGCGTGACTTAAATAGGGATATGTAGCCTATAATAATAAAAAGCCAATTTGGTAAAATGACGAGGCTAAAACTGGCTCCATTTAGCAGCAAATGCTTTAAAATGCGTTGTCGGCTGGGAGCCTACGGCGCTTCCCCAGACTCCCAAGGCGTTGCATACTTTGTCCCAGTAGTCTAAATCTGTTAAAATATGCACTGGATAGCCTACAGAGAAAATTAACCGGTATTTGGCTGACTTTCTACCTACTGTATTGCAGTCTTGGTTCACTTGTGTTACGCAGATGCCATCAACTGATGCTCTTTTTTAAAACATGAGTGCTATAAATAAATAACAATTGAAAGCTACATAAAACATGATGTAGAAACAGTGTGATTCTCGTTAACGATAACGATAACGAAAATGTTCGTTAACGAAAATAAAATGATTTCGTTAACGATAACTATAACTATGACTAGTTATAGTTATAGTTATCGTTAACTATAACTATAACGAAAATAAGAATAACGAAAATTCATCTTTATTTTCGTTAATACAAAAATAAAAATAGGAAGTGCAATATGCGATATTTTATTATGCAATTTGTCAGTTACTTTGGAAACTCGTGTATTCATGAAGCTGAATGCACCCATGCTTCAAAGGCTTTCAAATCTCTGAGCAAATTGTGAAACAGCGTGTTAATACTCGCAATTTTGCTTTTAGCCCTAATTATTGTAACTAAGTAGTAACTAAAATTAACTAAAATAAAAATCCATTAACTATAACTATAACTAAAAATAATACTAACTATAACTATAACTATAACTAAAATAAAAAAAAACCATTAACTATAACTGTAACTATAACTAAAATGAAACCTGTAAGGAGAATCACACTGTGTAGAAAGCAAATAATTAGTTTAAAAGGGTAATAATGGAACATCTTAGAATGCAACATACCAGCTGCTTCAGCAACTTTCATTGCTCTGAGGTGGGCAAGTGCAACGTCACGAACATCAACGATACTGAGGTTGAGTCGAGGAACGAGTGGAACCTCACGTTCCATCAGTTTTCTAATGATCTAGACATTTTTTAAATCTGCTGTTTTTCCAATAATGCATACAGAAATACTCATACACGTACAATCTCACCAAAACCTCACCTCTTGCTATCTCTCCACACTGTCCACAGGTCATTCACTCATTACGGAAAACACTGCTTTTTTCAGGGCTTTTAACAATACTGAAAAAAGTATTGGCAATACCCATAGGCGTAGCTACATTGAGGCACGAGGAGGCAGTTGCCTCCTCTTGCTTTTTTATATACTGGAACTTCGATTGACTAATGGCTTCAATGATTTTGCCAGTGGTCTGTAAAGTTGCCTCCTCTTGAATTTAAGTCTCGCTACGTGCCTGGCAATACCAATACCAGTACTTCATAATACAAGTATTGCAATACCAATACAATACTATTTCTTAAAAGCATTGCAATACCGATACCAATACTTTTACCAAAACTTTTCGATAAGTAAGTTTACGTTTAATCACGTAAAATAGATTCTTTTCATTCATACCAACGATCATAGATGGCAGAATTGTAATTATTGTAATTATGACAATTTTTTAGAGCATCGTCGGTAGCAAGCTACTTCTAGGATGCTTTACACACATAAACAATGTCACTGTCAGCACAAATGCTAAGAGCTTGATAGCAAGTACAGTTTTAACTGTTTTTTAAAACATGAGAGCTTTTAATTTCCTGGATAGCTGCGGGAAGACTGTTCCTGGCACGTGGGCCAGCGACCCGAAAGGCCCGATCGCCCGCTTTAGTTTTTGTTGCAGGAACGAAAACATCAGCGGACTTTGATGATCGCAGCCACGACCTGTTGGAATCATCTGATAGTGGCCTGATGTTGTCTGCGAGATAGTGTGGTGCGCAGTTGTTTAGGCATTTATGCACCAGGATGCAGAGTTTTAAATTGACGCGCTCGCCTATTCTGAGCCACTGAAGCTCGCAGAAAGAGGCAATTTTCGAAGAAAGAGCAATTTTCGAAGCGTAAAGAATTATTTCTGACTATTTCTTGATCACGACTTATTCAAACGGACGACAAAATATATAGATCATAGTGGAAAAAATAGGGCCTATTGGTATAGAGTATCGACGACAGGCTAAAAAAAAGTATCGGCGATACACATAAACGATAGGCCTACGTACCAACAAAATAAAACTATCGCGATACTCGCTGCGATATTGAAGAAACTATTAAGTGCTGGATCATATTTCCGTCTAATTTTGTAACTCCTAGCATTGCACTGACAGTTGATATTGTACAGCACCCTAGAAATAGCTTGCCGCCGATTATTATGTTAGGGGTCGTCAACCAAGGCCGTATTTAGGGGTTGTTTTGGGTGTTTAAACACCCCCAAATTAAATTATGTATAATATAAATATTGCATTTACTAACATATAGGGATTATAGGCCTATGGTGTAAGAACTAAGAACACTCATGTGAACTTAGATGATGCAGCTCTAGTGCTTTGATAGCTCACAACGCTCCTCCAAACCCCTTATAGACGGTTGATGGTTGCTTGTCGGCTTGTTAAAGAACGAGTAAACACCCCGAAACAAAATCCTGGCTACGGCCTTGTCGTCAATGAGGGGATTTGCATTATACTGTCTGCAGTAACTAGCATACATGTGTGATACATCTCCCACACCCTTCCTCTTTCTCCATATTGTAATTGCCTGATAGCTGCACCGTGACCCATTTGAAAAAGGTCAATATAGACAAAGCGATATCAAGGTTGACAACCCCCCGTTTCCTGCATACGCAAGCAGATGCGTAGGCCTACGTACTAAATGGATTGCCACTTTGTAGGCCTAATGTTCTGCTACAAACAGCTCAATAATCATTATTTTCATCAGCGTGCACAGTGGCTGTGGGAAAATAGTAAAAACAACGATGCTGACGCCGAGAAGTTAATTCAAATTCAGCACGCATAAGCAGCAGAAAGCAAGTAGGTTGATGGGTATGTGAATCCGTGTTGCACACAGCATAAGTTCTGCAGGAAGTCGTCCTCTGATGCTAACATCCGCAAAGGGGAGGGTATGGCCAACTGCGGACAAGGGAGGAAGGAGGGGTCCAAAGCAGGTAATATACAGCCGTCCTTTAAGGACGACTCCTGTATAAATAAATGCGGTTTAATTTTGGTGCGCCATCCATTGATGCTTTGTGCATCTGACACAGATGCCACAGATCAATCAATCAAACAAACAATATTCATTTAAACAGAACTTGTTAATTACAATCAGCTTTGGCCTAAAGCTTAATCCAAACTTACAAGCATACTGGTTCCCTCTCCAACACCCAAAATGGGACCAAGTACGAATGTAGGATTGATGACAGCCAACTCAAAACGTTCGCCATCTGAATGACAAGAAGAAACATACTAGCTTAATATTATATATATTATTATTATTATTATTATTATTATTATTATACAACAATATTTATTCTCTCAATCAATCAACATCAATACATCAATAGACAACCTGTCGTCTGAAATTAACGTTATTATTATTATTATTATTATTATTATTATTATTATTATTATTATTATTATTATTATTATTATTATTATTATTATTATTATTATTATTATTATTATTGTTATTGTTATTGTTATTATTATTATTATTATTATTATTATTATTATTATTATTATTATTATTATTATTATTATCATCATCATCATCATCATCATCATCATCATCATCATCATCATCATCATCATCATCATCATCGTTATTATTGTTAAAAAAATTGTGATATTAATAATGTTAACAGTGACAAAAATGATATAAATAAAAACGATTACTACAACCAAACTATTACTCTACAGGTAAAAAAAACTAATTGATTTTAACAACAGTTTTGAGAGCTACAAAAGAGGAATTACATGACGTGTCTTGACACATACATATACTGAAATATTACATTTATTGTACATAGAATAATTGCCAGCTTCCTGCTTACACACCATTCTGCTTAAAGTGATATGCTGCTATTTCTCCCAAAGCTATTAACTTAATAATGCACCATACCGGTTAGCGCCCTGTACAAACACTGCAATATGGTACCAAATATCGACTTTCAGCAGTATCCCCCTCTGTGCATGATTTTATTTACACGCTGTAGCCTATATTAAGGCATGTATCTCCACAACTTCTCTAATATTAAGGAGTCTGTACTGTCTTTGTAAAACATTATGTTCTCAACGTTTAAAAATAAGCCACACAATTATTCCATGAAAGTCTTAGCTTGAATGATGCATGCCATAGTGAGGCATAAGTGAAGTTATATTACACCTGTCAGCTGTCCCACATAATTCCATGCAGCATTTTCTGCTAGCGTCTTGCTCTTTAGGTAGGCATCCTTGCAAGTTTCTGGATTCGTCCAGTCAGCTTCTGTGTAGACTTTTCCAGGAACATCTTCGTCAAAAATATCACCTGCAACAGCAACAAATAATCAGGACGTATAATTATGGTAAGGTATGATACATATGGAAAATTAATCCCTAGGCATTGTAAGGCATGATAGGCATGGCAATTGGCAAGTCAATATCTACGAATGGCAAGGTATGATCAATATGGTTGGCTATAGTAAGGTCAATCAATGGGAATGGTAGGTTTATCCGCCATAATATGCAAGTTAATTTATAGGAATGGCTATTCAACTTGACATACCTATGTGCATTATATAGATACAGGTTGGACTATTTGATACCCAACCAGTTTATGCGTCATTCTACTTAACGTGCAGTGGACTAAAATATCCCCCAAAGCTATTAATCTAGCCTGCCATACTAGAATTATTGCAGGAAGCACTAAACTACAGAAAGTGACTTTTTCAGTAGGCCTATTAGCCCCTTTGTTGCGTCATCTACATGCAGCGCCATCCATGTCTGGTTTACACGTTATGTCATAAGACATGTACCCATGTACCCCAGCAACTTCGCTTTAATGAGTCCCACTACATACAGGAGCAAGGGATAGAAAGCTAACCGAAGATGGCGGCCACAGAGCTCGTGAGGACTACACGCTTGACGTGGTGTCTACTGCAGGCCTTCAGAACAGCAAGCGTTCCATCTACAGCTGGTCGAATGAGTTCGTCTTCGTGCTTAGGGGCTTCTGGAGGGAATGGACTGGCTACGTGATGAACGTAAGTACAACCTTTTACTGCACTGTACAAAGAAAACAGCATAAAACAAGTGAAGTTCACAACAAAATTTGCCCAAGCATCGTGCGTGTAAACACTGTTACATGTCTATTGTCTAATTCTGTTCTGCATGTATTTTCAGTAGACTCAAATATATGTATCTCTCTGACCTTATGCATAAACCTCTCTCTGCAACATCTGTTCGCCCCTTAGTCCGTCGGTAAATCATTTAATTTTAATATGTTTCTCAATACTAATAACTCGCTCTGTATGATTATCTTGTGTCTCAGAAACTCATAAATTTCAAAATAAAATATAAAAAAGTTGAAATTGTAGTTTGATAATGGTTATCGCAGTTGCAACCAATAAATTTACTCCATAGCTGTTAATCCTCTTCCAAATCTTGTCCATCTTATATTGTCTGTGCTGTTACATTAATTTTGCCCTTGTCTCCTGCGCAATGGCAGAGATCATTGCAGATAAGATTGTGTTGTTTACATGAACATCTTCGTGAACATGTGTTGGTTGCGAATGCACAGTTGCACGGTACCAACTGCTTAACTACCTCAGGGGCTGGAGCCTCCTTGCTCAGTATCAATTGGTAGCAGCCTACCACCTTGCAGTTGCATCCAAGCCGCAGGGGTTTGAGAATTATCGGATCTAGGGTAAGGTCCTGTTACCAAGCACTAGCTTTTACAAGTGTCAAAGTCTTGACAGTTCCAGAAGTCTGTTACAGCCATTAACTCCTGCACTAGGGTGGAGCGCTAAAAACGAAAATGATAAATTTGAAAAGTAATAGCAACCCAAAGTTGCATAATGGCATGGGGTAAAAAACGTCGAAAAAGTGTTTAAACTATTAATGTCTTCCGCCCCCACCACAGGGCGTTTACCAGCTCAACAATTGAGTCACCCAGATTCAGTGACTTAAGCTTATCAAATTTGTTAAGTTGCTGCATGTGGATTGTGGAGTGCCACTAACAGAAATGTAGTCATCGATTGGTTAAGTCAGACTGTCAGAGTAATTGACCGCAATCCAAGACTGACCCCCATCAAAGGCAGCGGTAGTGCCAGTCCTAAACCTGGATAAAGCACGAGGTCATTGCTAATCACCTTTGTTAAGACATAGCATTATTAAGCAATAATTGACCAAACCAACCTGCCAGTGTCCAGAGGCGTAACGAAGGGGGCAGAGGGGAAGCCGCCCCCGGACGCAGCACCAGAAGGGCGCAAAATTAGCTTTCAGTGGTAACACAGTACTATGGCAAGAACGATTAAAAGTCAACAAGAAAAGGGCGCAGTCATCAACCCTTGCCCCTGGGCACTAAAACCCTTCGTTACGCCACTGCCAGTGTCATATCAACACCAACCAACTAGTCTTAAGTTACTAACTACAGATCATCCATTGGACTCATAAATGATTCTGTAACCAAACAAGTGGGTTCAATTTCCTACTTAATTAGCTAGCATTAGTTAATTGATTAGCATCGCCTTTATGCTTTAATCAAGGCATTGGACTTGTACTACCGAGTATATGCAGTGTTGGAGTTACACTGGCAGATAGGCTCTACGACTCTACGTAATCTAAACTATAAGCGACACAAAAATGACTAACTACAGATTATCCATACCTCATCCATGATTCTGGATTGTTAAGATCTGCCTCAACCAATTCAAGCGGATGCTTAGCGGTTGGACAAAGATCCCTCAACGGTTTGACCTTCTTTTCGTTCTTCAGACTTCTGACTGTTCCCCTCACTTTGTAGCCCTTGTTAAGCAGAAGTTGGACTAAGTGGCTGGCAATATAACCAGACGCCCCAGTCACCAAGACGACTGTTCAAACAATGACAGCATGCTATTATAAATAGTATTTGTTAACATTGAAGCAATCAACAAGTTTGTCCAGAAATAAGAATAACTAAAATGGTGATAATTTTCACAATGCTCATCTATTCAGAGTTTTGCAGTGACAGAAGTGTTAGCAATGCTTTGACAATGGGTAATACCCAAAGGAACCTTAAGTTTCGCTAACAAGATAGCCCTAGTGCTTTCAATCAATCTAGTCTATACAGCGGCTTATTTAGTTATTTTTATTACTTCATTTCTTAAACATCATTATAATCAACACACTTATAGTTCATATAGTTGTAGGCCTAGATATAGGCTATAGCGTGACCATCATTATTATTATTCAGCATCAAACATTGTTCTTGACTAGATCAATTGTCAGGAGCATACAAAGACATCTCTCTGTACAGCAAGACATATTTAACACGATTTAAGACTTAGGTAATTACTGATTCATACTTGCGTCATCTACAGCGCCATCCATATCTGAAATCGTTGCAGGAAATAACCTGGATCTAACAAGCAGCAAGATACAGCTTGAAAATAAAAGTATGCTCTGAAGCTTCAAACGACTACCTTCTAGCAATCCAATACATGCTTTGCCGAGAAATAGGTCAGTTAAATTAAATGTAACGCCAAACAAGCGCGAGATCTCGCGAGACAAATAAAACACGCACGAGCTAACAATAGATCGGGCTCGCAACAGTCTAGAGCTGCTATATAGGACGCGAGAGACAAAATGTCTATCGTCCTTTGGAGGCAGCATGTGAAGGTGGTCGTAGATGATTACTGATGTTAACGACAGACAAAGGGAAGAACATGATGCTCACACCTAGACCCAATGACTGCGGCAAAGAGACATTTGTCAGCATGTTTGACCATGTCCACTGCCGTTGGAGAAGCATCCTTAAGATATCCTGCTCTTCGTATTCTCTTCAGAAATCTACTCCTTAGAACAGTTTAACGCTACTGTATTAATTCCAAAGTGTCAGTCAATGGGCTTTATCAATCGAAATCGTTGTGCAAACCAAATTCCAATGTGATTTCGGTAGAAAGCCAAGAAGGGAGTTAGAGAAGACAAGAAAACAGAATACAGAGGAAATGAGTCCATGAGAATATGAGACATGTGGGGGGGGCATAGATGAATAGTTACACCACTGGCGTGAAGAGCAAAACATCATGTAGGAAACGGGCTCGATTCCCGATACCCTCTCAAAGGTCGACTTAGCTTTTCATTCGCCAGATGGCGTTGGTAAAATGAGTAGTAAGGCGTCATGGGCGCCTTGCATGGCTGTCATTCACTTAAATTCAATTTCTGTAATAAATTGTAATTATCCGTTCATACTATGACTTGCAATCATACTGCGCACTTGTCAGTTACAATTAATACAGAAGAATACTATAATTATTTTTTTACCCGAGGTAGTAGCCTACTAATCCCTCAGGCTATCAAAACTATTATTATAACCATCACCGGCCTGGACTTCATCAGAGAGCTGGGGCATCGCATAACCCTAACCCCCGGAGATTTAAAGGAAACTAGCTGCCTTTTCCAACGCTTGTCAATAGCTATACAGCGCTGTAACGCGATCGTCAATCGTGGCTCTTATGCAGCAGCTGTAGGATCGTGCCGAAGGTTAAACCGTTCCAGAAAAACATCTTCCTTCTTATGGTTGCCTGGTCCTTAGGGTCAACATTACCTTACATTACATGGCTGGGACGGACGATGGACGATTTGGAATAAGCTGGATGATCCGCCATTTCAAGCCGCAGCATATTTCGACTGAAATAGACATCGTAATCGTAATCATAATCGTTATCTCCAAACTTCTAAAGCGCCACTCGAAAGCCAACTGCAGGGAACCAGCTTATTCACGAGCGCTGCGTCAGAGGGGTTGTTCAAATGAGTAGTCCGAAGGTGGTCCGAGTCCGGTTTCCAGAGGATCAGAGGGGGCAGAGCAGATGTTAAGGCGGGTGTCGTTTAGGGCGAGATTTGGACAATGGACATTGAACAACCTCTCAAACCATTTCTAAACATAGTTTCCGTCATCTACGCAACATCCATACTGACACCCTTAAAGAAATTTCACTCGGCAATTATTACTGGTTTCTAACAAAGGGCACAATAAAACCCAAAACCTGAAATCCGATGTTGTCAATAACAAGACGTCTGTTAGCCCTATGCGTCGGAAAGAAGCTTCCCAGAAAAACAGTTCGATTAAATGAAGCGTAAATCTTGATATCGCGACACAATCGCGAGTTCAACGCATCATCCACGATCAATAACAAAGAGACAGTCTGCACTACTCGCACATTATTTGATCAATAATTTATGACCATCGATATTGTTTTTAAAATGTTATCAGTCGATATTATTTGTAACAAACCCAAGACAATATTTTAGTAGGTCCTATATCGTATCGTATCGTATCTGAGAATTTGAAAAGCGCCTCTTACAGTACTAGCTATTCAGCATCTGCATTCTGCATCTATAATAATTATGCAGGAAGCAGGAAGCTGCATAACAGGATGGAAAGTCGCTCAGTGTTGGGCCCTACACAGTAGGGTGGGGGGGGGAAAGGAGGGCCCCTACTAATGTAATAATAATTTCTGGTTTCTACAGTGCCAATAATGCACTCAATCGATGACACTCCAAAGCAGAATCGCAAACACGGTTAATTCCAAAGGTTAGTCCTACGAGATAGAAAGGCTAAGGAGGAGTTTAAAAGGCTGAAAATACGTCTTGATTCGGGAACGGACAGATTCCAAGGACTATGCATTGAACCAGTTTGCATTGGGCTAAGTCTCTATCGTCTGACATACTTCATAATTATAACAGACTAGCAGTTTTTACCCGGCGTTCGCCCGGGTTTTTCCCAGACGTAATATGTAACGGCTGCAAATAAAGGCTATTTACTTACTTACTATATTTGATGATAGGCCTATATCTGAACGGAAACGACATTTAGAGGTGAAAGTAGTTGTTTTGCCCGTGTACTGCACGGGTTATCTCTACGCTACCTTAGGCTATATAGGCTTATTATTTATTCCCCGGGCTAAATAATTATAATAGACTAAGCTCGGTCGTTTTTCTATAACCTATTTTCTATTATCGACGTAAGCTATTATTTGTTCCCCGGGCTAAATATAATAGACGAAGTTCGGCCGTTATTGCGATTATAATTTTTCGGAGCGACTCGCGTCTTTTAACGAAAGCGCCTGATTTGAAAATTAAGTATGCGTGACGTAAGATTACATAATTAGCATGCGTGACGTGGCCAAATGGCCATAGGCCTACCATGGCCTGTATAATTAAAATAAACTCGTCGAAACAGTTGGAAATAATGTAAAATGTCCATATATCGGCGTTTAAATAAAATTGCGAGCTGAAAATAGTCGCGTGGACCTAGACGTGGCGTCATAACGTTTCGTAAAATTTTGTAAATCGCTAAAGCGTTCCGTTTCGGAGCCTTTACATAAGGACAAACATACATACAAACAAACAAACAAACAAACAGAAAAACGTAAACAGACTTCGGCTTATATTAATAGATCTGTCGTCGTAGCCTTTTCCTCTCTGATGGCTACACAATCATGTAGGCTACAGTTTGTACACATCGATCTTATCCTCGTCAGCAACAATCTCGTTGTAATCTTTAACCAACCAGAGGCCTTCCATATGGTGGTGATGACTGCGATGAATGACCTAAATATTAGATCCATTATTCACTTCGGCCTAGAGCATAATGTAAGCGAAATGGGCTAGTGCAGCGATTTGCAAACGATGGTACGCGTACCAGTAGTGGTACGTCAGGTGTCGCTAAGTGGTACACGAGAAAATTTAAAAAAATTAAAATTTCTATGAGTCTATGCCTATCTTTCTTTGATTGGCTATGATATTTTTAAAGTTGAAAAGTCACAGCCTCGTCATTTATTTTGATCTGGCCTTTGCTTGTGGTACGCAAACATTCAATTTTTTGCCTGGTGGTACAATGGAAAAAAGTTTGAAACCGCTGGTCTAGTGTAAATCTTAATGTGTGTCTCATGCACATTATGTGAGTCTTTCGATATTATTTGTATCATATACGCCTAGGTCTACCTAGGCCTAATAGTGCAGACTGTTTTATTGTTAGCTTGTGGGTGATATATTGAACTCGCGACATATGGCGCGTGATTTACACTTTGTTTAATCTATTGACTAGGCCTATGTATTGTATAATGCATACAGTGTAGGTCTATGTATATCGCAAGATATGTAGCCTATATCGCAAATCTCGATAGTCTTGCGATAATAAATAAGCATGGGTCATAGGATTGGACAAGCTCTAAGAAGTCTAGATTAGATAATATTGCATTGAACTGGATTGGATTGGCTCAGTATAGAATAGATTAGTATTAGGACTCTAAAGACTGGGAATTTTAATTTTGGAGTTATAGTCGCAGCGATGGATACATTGTTTGTGCTCACGTGCTGACGACACAGCACATCTAAAATACACACAAATAGGCCTACACGGATACACACACAGACACGCACACACATACACACACACAAACACTCGCACACAATGTTGGCAAACGAGGGTCCAACATTGGCTCAATGTGTGTGATATGGCTCGAAAGGTTGTTTGTTAATCTAGAATATAAACGAATAAAAATAATTGACATATTTCTGATTCATATCGAGTTTTACTCCAATCGTCCTTTTTTATTACGAATAATTATGTACATGTATATGCACTCAATGCATGTTTTTAGACCCACAAGTATTAAATTGTAGAGAGTAAAGTAAAAACGTTAAGCGTTCGCTATCTCAGAGTTAGACTTAAGCATAGGCCTACATTCATAGAAAATGCGTAAAATTAATAAGACTATGTTAATGCTAGTAAAGAGCTATCTACATCATAGTAATTAAATTGCAAAACATGAATAAAGTCGTCTGAGACAACCTTAACACCAATGCTATCTTAAGTCTAGGCCTGAGTAGAAAAGAATCAATAAGGTTATCTTAATAATAATTATCTAAACTATCTTAACGTTTAGGCAATCCCAACATTAAGAGTGCCACTGCTGAGTCTCTCTTTAAGATGTGCTATATGAATCTGTGACTACAATTACAATTACAAGGCTATCTTAACGCTACCCAACGTTTAGTCCATCTCAACATTAAGGCTATCTTAACGCTTGGGTCAGTAGGCACACGTCTAAGTGTAGCATTGTGGCAAATGCGTAGAAACGTTAAGGCAATATATTCAATCCGACATCCTCTTCCTCCTCATCATGATCACTATCGTCGTCGTCATCATCCTTGGTCTGTAGTTTTCCCGTCTGAATGGAGAAGGCGTGTCCTGTCTTCAACCAGGTGGCGATGTGCTCGCAGTTGTTCTCCAGCAGATCGTAACCATCGGCAACCGATCTACTCACTCGACGTCGACCTACTTTCCCCGTTGCCCTGGCAATGACTTCTTCTGGACTGAAGCACCGTTCGGGGTAAAAGTAGTCGATCCTGTACGAAAATAAGTAAGTATGTGATGAAAGATGGAAGGAAGGAAGGAAGGAAGGAAGGAAGGAAGGAAGGAAGGAAGGACGGAAGGAAAGAAGGAAGGAAGGAAGAAAATTCCAAGAAAATTCTGAGAAAGTTTGAAGGAAGGATGGAAGATGTTCCATGAAAAAAAGAAAGAAAGGTTTTGAGAGGAGGAAGGGTGGAAGGAAGTAACAAATGCGTAGAGAGAAGAAGAGAAGAAAGAACTGAAGGGAGGAAGTTCGAAGGAAGGAATGAAGGCAAGAAGAAAGCAAGGAAAGAAGAATGAAAGGAAAGAACTTGGCTGTGCTTAAAAAACTTTACACAAGTACTTATGCAAAACAGTAAAAAAAACGAAATGCCCGCATTGGAATAGGGATGCAATATTATGTAACAGTTTGAAAGTCTAATTTTTGGGTAGGAATCGAGATATAATAAAATTCGAGATAAAAACAAGACAATTATGCTGCGCGAATCACCTGTGTAGGGTTCCGTCGTTCAGGAATCTGTTGAGGTCCACTTCATCATGTCTGATTCTGACCTCGTTTTCGAACCAGGCAGCTATTCCCTCGCGGATCGTTCCAGGCGGAGGATTGAGGTGAACGACCTTGACCTCGGATGGGTCCTCGGCGGAGACCTCTGTAACGATGGCGTGGTGGTAGGTGCCAAGACCAATCTCCGTTGTGTGGAGGATCTGGTCCCCTGGTTGGAGGACTCCGACTGATTCTATCCGGGTACTTGACGAATAAAACTTCATCGTCTGTCAATCAAGTAAAGCAATGAGTTCAATTTACTGTAGTCGTATTGCGCCAGCTGAGACGGGCACAATCGTCTCTGTCACTGGACTCTAGAAAAAGTCTACAGTCTGGCTCACGCCCTCATCAGCAGTTGTTTTGACTACTGCAACAACATGCTGTGTAGAGCGGAAACTACAGAGTGCGCATAATAACTGCAATAAATAAAGAACTAAATACATAGATAGGTAAAAAAGGAACAATAAAGGAATTATTATTATTAATATTAATATTATTATTATTATTATTATTATTATTATTATTATTATTATTATTATTATTATTATTATTATTATTATTATTATTATTATTATTATTATTATTATTATTATTATTATTATTGTTATTATTATTATAATGACATTGTAACTAATCTTCTATGAAATTGACTTGTGCATAAGTCGTAATCATTGTGAACTGTGTAGCACGAACCCTTATCCACTCGGAGAGGGGTACATCGTCTGTGATGATAGAACGACTGGTTGAAGCGTCATCGTCTGCTACCTGTTAGAACACCAGAACGTCCTTTTACACATGTAGGCTTAGAACGACGGTTAAGGCCACTGACTGTTATTAACCTCTAATGCCTTAAGTTGCGACATATGACTTCATCATTGTCGTCATTATCATCACCAACATCATCATCGTCGTCGTCGTCATCATCATCATCATCGTCAGCATAATAGTTATCATAATTAACATTATTAGTAATATTATTGTCATTGTTATTGCAATTATCATTATTTTTGTGTTAAAGTTTAGATTATGATATAGGCCTACCTGGTCATACCATACGAGAGGCTTCAAGAAACTTAACTAAAGTAGGTCTTAATTATCCTAATATTTTGATATTAAAGTCAGACTGTAGGTCTTCCATTCTCACTAGACTCATACTTGGGTACGTTTTGGTCGAGTAGGTTTTGAAGCGATCCCAAAATAATAAGAACGTACCTCATCTGCAAGATGAAGTGTCGTTAAAAGCTCCGATTCATCGGACATCTGTGTACTTATCGAAACCTATTTTGCACCACAATAATAACATAGTTTTATGCGCATGAAAATCGCACTGACGATGAGGCTACACAATAAGGCATCTGAAGGTTTTTGTTGAGGGGAGGCGCTTCACAAGTTTGCAAATAATTATAATAATTGCAATTACGCTGGCCTCTGTATGCGTACAACGTGGTTGGTTTGACAAGGCATTTGCGACATGCAGTTATGGAATAATATATCATTCATTCATTGCAGAAATTTATATAGCGCTCCTTCCAGGTAACTACTCAGGAGCCCTTCTGACCTAGTCATGGACAGTCTTGAGATTACCGTAAAACGTATAAGAAAAACCACAGGCAGCAAACACAAGATGACGCAGTTGAGAAATGAGGCTAAACAAAATTAATGGGAAATTACTCCACTATAAAAAAGTAAATTAGAAATAGCCAAAAATCGAATGAATGAACAAACGAATGAATGAACAAACGAATGAAGGAAAAAATTGATGAGGATTTGTATATTGCATTGTTGGTCACTTTAAGGGCTGTTGGCGCATCAAACACGTGCAATGCTGTTATCATACTTCCTATTTTAAACAAGTTAAGCTCTCATTTCCCTATAATTATAATGGAAGCTGTGGAACTTAAGTGAGGCGCAGGCTTCCTACTGGTAGAACCTTGAGCTGGCAATTGGCAAATGCGCTTCTCGAAGTCCTGGACCAGGACCAGCGCATCGCATGACTTGCAATTCTACTTCCCAACTTCCGCCTGTAAAACATCCACATCTTGGCGACAGGGAAGCCCTGCCAGCAGGCCCAAACGGGGCCCACAGGGGACCGGTATCTATATATACGAATATACGAGACCCTCATTAGGTCCCGCACAACGCTCGTGGGCATGCTGACAGGGCAAGTGTGTGCGAACAACTCTTCCAGGGTCGTTACACGGAACCAGCTCAATCAAGCAATCAGTCGAAATTTATATAGCGCCCTTTCAAGATCTGTATTTAGAGGCGCTCAGCGGAATCTTTCGATTATAGTAGAGAATCCCGGGCGCTACTTAAAAAATCCACCGCGTCACAATATTTGCATAAGATGATCGACATTCTTACTGCTGCATACAAACTCTTCTGATCTAATGCAGAGAACGACAAGAGAATGATTCACTAATGCCAATTCTCACTTCCCTCACCAACACCGCCACTCACCCACTGTTGTTTGCCGCACGCTCCTCCACTTATCACTCCATAATAGTCCATATGCTTTCCGTTCCAAATTAAAGTCCCACCTCTTCAAGAATTCCTACCTTAATCCATCCGCTCCTCCGCCTTCCAAACATTCTCATCCTCAATAAAATCCCCATTAACAGCTTCTCTATTTCCTCTCTCTGGTCTCTCTGGCAAACGGACTCGGATCTTCCTTGACATTTCTGGATAAACCCTCTCACGTATACAACGCAGCGCTCGTTAATCAACTGGTGCACTGTGCATAACTGTAGAGTAGTGCTTTAGAAATTTGCAGTTTACGATTACGATTACGAACCTGATGACGTCTAATTTTGCTTAAATCTAACCAGTCGTGTAGGCCTGTCGGCTGATGAACTGCCGAGGTGTGTGTTTATTTCACAGCATACGTCTATAGATGCTGTAGACCAGTTTTCATCATACAGCCTTGCGAATGTTCAGAAATAGACAAATTTCTACATACATGTGCACCTTCGGATTATGAGGTCTGAGTCGGTGATGAAGACATGCAATAACAGCTGCGAATAGAGACTTAACCTATATAGGCCTAAAGTATACCTATTGATGGCTTGCCTACTGTAAAATGTAGATCCCTATAATAGTCCCTACTGTAATGTACATAGCTTTGCATACAGAGCCATAAAAAATTTATTTATTGTTATACGTAGCCTATAGCTGGCCAATGAAATCTGCTGAAAAAATGTTACACGCATTCGCAACTACAGCAGACACAGCTGGTGGTTTATTTTGAACGACGCAGTTTCATAATAAAGACGATAAACGTTGATCTCTTCTGTCTATTCAAGCTTACAGACTGACGTTCTGGGTATTGACCTGATTACAGCTTGGTTTTGGTGTGCCATCGGTTGATGCCTTGTGCAATAGAAACAGGCGCAATAAAAGTTACTAATTGCAATTACTTAAACACAGAAACGCATGCTGACGTGTTTTCAACGACAACTCTGTATCAGATCATTTATCATTTATCGAACGCCTCTGAAGAGAGGCGCTATATAGATTATGTCTTTCATTCATTTCTCGTTATTACAATCGCAATTACAATCGCAATTACTACGCTTGGACCTGCGGGTTTTCAAGTTTAAACTCAGCATAGGTATCCGTGTTATGAAGTGTTAGCGTCTTCATTTTCTTAGTCTCGGCATATGAGGGCGTGTGACCAGTCCTCTCCGTCGACGATTGATCTTTCCGCTTACAGTCAGAGGCCTCATTTTATGGTAGAGTTTGTTAGTAGGATGATGTGAGAATCCGTATATGTCTTTCAGCCCTAGTGAGTTTTGAACCCCGACCGCTAGCAACAAGACTATCACGCGCTCCTGAGTTTTTATGAGCGGCTGTCATCGTCATCGGCTACCTGACCTCCCCACAATGATTCTGACCTGGCATAGAAAAGACCAAACAACAAGGCACCTGCTGATTTGAATTGATACATATATGCATGCATGTATGAGGCGACATACATACAATACATATAGACAGAGGCGTATTAACTGGAATACCTAGCCTTGTTCTGCCTTGTCTTTTCTTTTTCTACGCGGTTTAATCCTTCTGCCTCTATAGATGAATATGATTTGACTAAACTTAATAATTGGTCTCGCAAGTCAAATTTCTGACCTCGACATTAGCTGCATTTTATTGTAGGATATACACGTCCACATATTCATGTGCGCATATATATAAATTATGCTTTGCATGATGTGAATAAATACACAATAGGTATAGCCTAGATATTTACACAAACACACAGAAAGATGCATAATAATAATAATAATAATAATAATAATAATAATAATAATAATAATAATAATAATAATAATAATAATAATAATAAAATAATATTTATTCTTTAATGAAGCGCCTGACAAACGCACAGCGCTGTACATTTACATGTTATGACGATTAAACAATTCACAAGAACACAAATTACAGAAGACATATATCAACAAATTTACAGCCATGCAAGGCGTAAGCTCATTGTACTTATTAGGGTATTAAGGCATGAGCGAAAACCAGGGGGCCTTACGGGAATCGAACCGGGTCCGTAAAATCTTCAGGCAAGTGTGTTATCCATTATACTATCCCCTCCCCATTATGAAATGTAGGTATGTCGTCCAAGATTCGGGGTCATCGACCAACAGAAGAATGCAAACTCTCGAATGTCGTAGAGTAGTTTATTTGATCACTAGCGGCGCGACGTCTAAGAGCGACACCGACCGACTGAGATGAACTACTTTAAAGTTCAACATTACACTTAAGTACTGAGTACTCCTACGGTCGGCGTCGCATGGTCCACATATTTGGCACGTGCTGGCCGTTGAAGCATAACCACAGGCACGATTCCCCTACTTGTGCTACGCACGCAAGTGCAATCCTGCCACGCCTATGCATAGCACAGGTCTCTGCCTTCTCTCATTGCTCTCTGCTTGTCTACCTGACTGTTTGTATGACTGTCTTTCTGACTGTCTGTCCGTCTGTCTCCCTCTTGCTCTGTAAGTCGTGCGAACCAATTAAGAGCTTATGTGTACTTCAGTCGCTTAGTCAAAAACAAAATGCGTGAGTCAGTTGTGTTCAGGTTTCGTTCCAGGCGAAGATTCGGATCCATAACACGGGCAAAACGCTATGACGTTTGCTATCCGTCCTATTTGAATAGCTAGAGTGAACCTGAGCTCTATAAACTAACGCTCACTCTTTTGAATATAACAGCAAATATACTACCAGAAAATCCTAGATGTTGTTGAGTAAGCATAGGCGGAACTTTGTATTGTGACGGTGATGTTTCAGGTCACCGTCATTTTTTTTTATCTGCGAGTGGCGAGTGACCTTTTAAGGTAGCGTCATTTTATAGCTATATTATTTAGTTAATTCACTCAAATTTCTTGTTTACTTAAGTGTGAAACTATCTTACACTGTACATCCATGCGAAATGTCTTCCTAACTCCGGACGTCTGAATTGTTTTGCTGAAAAGCTCGATGAAGCTAACAGAAATTGTGATCGGAATAGTACTTGGATTGGCAAACGTTCGTGCTTTGCAAACCACCTGCAGCACACTCAGGCCTCCATCTTTTGTGAAAACTCCACTGGTTGTCGTGGTAGCATTTCCGTTTTAATTAATTAAATACTAGAATCATTGAGTGGCTGATAAATGTGGTGATGCCAATCGACCACACCTTAGTTAGCAGTTAGCCTGAAGTAGGTCTAGTTTATCTGTTGTACTGTGTCCCTCCATGCGCGTACGTCTATAATTAGGCCTAATAAGACACCGCTTTCAGTGCGTCAATCGAGCGATCAGTGACTTCGCATTTGTTATGATATGCGTCAGTGGGGTGGTTGGTGTGTAAACACGTCTCATTGTGTCTGGCTGCTTATGTCAAGGCTCCAATTGACGACTAATTTTAGCGCAGGGAATTTTCTCATTTTAATATTCTTCTTCTTATTATTGCTATTAGTAGGCCTCCCTGCGCGTACGTGTATTAATAAGACACCGCTTTCAGTGCGTCAATTGAGCGGTCATTGACTTCGCTTTTGATATGATATGAGTCAGTGGGTTGGTTGCTGTGTAGACACGTCTCATTGTGTCTGGCTGGT
>JACEVL010001169.1:40000-77500 GCA_020284085.1 Aporrectodea caliginosa
CTGTCCAACTGTCGACTTTCATTGCAACAGGAACACTGACATAGTAAGGGATTTGGGAATTACAATAGTAGTAATTGTAACGTAATCATTACTGAGATTTGACTAGAGGAATATTTAGACGGACAGACAACAGGACACTGACGGATACAGAGACGGACTAGCAGCGCACGCCTGCCAGCCCCACGTAGGGATGGTGACCGGATGAAGCGTCGATCAACCGCCGCCACGCGCCGCCTTCTGATGCCGCCTACTTGTCCATCATAAGTTCTACGATAAGTTACGCCCGCCTTGCAGTGAAATGAACCCGTCCATCTGGAAATGAACCGGTCCAGATAGAAGTTCTACAATGCGACGGACGGAAGGAGCGACACGGCGACGACCAATAGTCAGGAAGGAAGGAAACATGGGGACACCGCCTACAACCCTTTCCACGAGACAAGAGTAACTATAAGATAGCCGAACACAGAGAGAAAAGTCGTTCTCTCGGTTTGGTGACTGACGCGATGTTTTGGTGCTCCTGATGAGGAGAGAGGAACGCTTCAGATTGACGAAGCCTGCTGAAGACAAGTGCTACCTGCAAGAGGCAGAGGACAAAGAGGACCGCAACGGAAAGAGACGAGAGAAGCCGAGAGAAACCGAGGGAGAGAACGCAGTCAACCTCGTTAAAGATTACAGACGACGATGCAGGCAATCTCTTTAGAATAAGAGCTAGTGACGACACAGATTTATAACTAGAAACTCGTACGCTTCATTGAGATAGACAACTCACCGCTAAAGACACTCAAGAGAGTCGAAGGAAGACAGACGCACGTCCGCTGATGAACTTTGATGAACGAGGAACAAGAGTGCAGACCGCTGGCTCTCAATCTGATGACATGACAGCCGACTGACTGTCGACTACAAGGTAACGTTGCAGTAGTGTAATTCAAGGGTAATTAGTGCGTATTGACGATAGGCTATCCGCTGAATAGATATTCTTAAGAGTCCGTAATTGACGAGTAGAAAAGAGGATCCCGGAGTGATCTTGCTGTAACGTCTTGATTGTATGAAAGTGATGAATATGAGGAGTGAATGATCGTTATAAATTACTGTTTGTAATCATTGATTGTACGACATTGTGTAGAAGTTTGTTAGCGAATATACTCTGAAAATGACCTCCCAGTCTCTTGAACTGCTAACTAGCCGAGACATGACTGATAGCGAGGACATTAGGGCCACTACGAGTAAAGAAGTAAGATCGGAGATGAACCCCCTCACCATGGATAGACTGTTAGGCTCCATTGAAGCACTAGCCACGACGGTAGCGAGACAGGACAGAAGGAGACAGGAGGAGGACAGAAGGAGACAGGAGAGAACTGAAAGGATGATGGCTGAGGTAATTGCTGTATCCAGAGAGAGTAAGCAAGCTGCCTGGGAAAGTGAGAGAAGAACAATGGAAACGTTACAGACAGTTTTAGACAGACAGGGTGATCTAGAGGCTGAGATGTATTCCGTAGATGAATGGACCGCTTACGATAGCCCAAATCGCGGCAGCCGACCTAATCCGTCTGGTTGCCCGGTTGACTTCAGACAGAAGTCCGCCCTTCCACTCAATTCAAACCCACCTTCGTCAGGACCCCAAGATGATTTTAGGCCTCCGATTCTGCGGAGAAGTGAACGGCTTAGACGCCTAAGGAAAGGGAATACTGGCCAGCCTGATAGGGAAAGTCTCAATGAAACCTTCAGTGATTTAGAGATTACTGAAGTCACCGATCCACATCCAGGGACCTCCCGCGGTCATAGAGGACAATCCTGGCTTGAACTCCCAGGGTCCCCGGGTCCAGCACCCCGGCATGAGGAAGAAAGTAGTAAGTATGTATTGCCGCGTGGAAGCCAATTCCACGCGGCTGGCGACGAGGAATACCTGGACGGCGAAAGGGAGGGCTCCCTAGGGCATTACGACCCCAGGGGTGGGCCTAGCAACCCCATAGGCATAGCGACCGGCCCAACCTCTAGTTTGTCCAGGCGGCAAGGGACGTATGGGGCTATGGCGACGCGTGGAAGCCCACTCCACGTGGAAGCCAGCGCAGAAGCAGAAACCCCAAGGTCCCGAGTTCTTACATTTGGCGAGTCGAGATGGGATTGACTTCCGCGACAGACAGGAGTCGAGACTTCTTACATTTGGCGACGATAGGATGAGATTCGAAGAACGCCGAAGTGTTTACATTTGATCGACGTCTTACATTTGACGACGAGGATCGGATAGAAGGAGGAATGCCCTGGATAACGGAAGGAAAGGTGACAACATAATAACTTTCAAATCATTAGGTGTAGGAATGATGCAAAATGATGAAAATGAAAATGATGTTGATGTTGATGATGATGAATTTGTCAGTACAACCCAAAGAAGCGGTTGGACTGGATATGAAAGGCGTGTGTTAAATAATGATGTGAATGGAATGAATGGACGATTTACAGCAAGAGAATCTTCTCCAAACGGCCCTGATACACTTACGCAAAGGGTTAAACAAAAACCCTCCCATTCAAACAGAAACGACGTCCAGAATGATGCATACAAAGGCACCGCACACACACAAAAACCAAACTACGGGGTCCAGTGGGAATCGCCCATAGTTAGAGAAAGAACTAGGTCAGCACCAGAAAACCTGACCAGAACTATAGGCCAGACAGATAAAGCAACGACAAGATTTAGCAGACGAGACATGACTAATGTCAGTTACTTAGAGAATCCGCCGATCATGTCTAGAAATTTCAGACCAATAGGTAAGGACAGTGACAATGACAGAGATAGGTACGAACAAATTTTGTTAAATCGCGCATACAAGCCGCAGGCTGCAGTTATAGATTTCAGACAAGAGACGAACCCGCATAGAGAAATTAATAATGCATTCGCTAGAGAGCAGCACCGACAGACAGACAGTGACCGGACGAGACAGTATGACAAAGCCGAGCAGCGAATGACGACGAAGCCGTCGAAAACAAGAAGTACAAATGCTGCTTACGTACAGACAATGGATGGACGAAATGAAACAAATTACGCACAGAACATTCAGAGGGAACAGCGCCATTTCATAAAACTTTCACAATTCGACGGAACGGGATGCTTGACTGAATTTTTGCGCAAGTATAAAATATGCCAGAGCCACAATCAATGGAACCATCGAGATGCGCTACATCATTTAGTGCATGCTTTAGTTGGAAATGCTAGTTTAGTCATAGGAGAAAACGACGACATTGATGACATGACGCCAGACGAAATCATTTCGAGACTGAAGACAAGATACGGAAATGCTGAAAGAATGATACTTTTCCAAGCACAATTGTCCTCGAGATATCAGAAGGAAGGTGAAGGAATCCCAGAATTGGTTGATGCCATTACTTACTTACTAGAGAGAGGATATCCAGGAGAGAAAAGTGCCCATAGAGAAAGTTTAGGCATTTCACAATTCTTGAACGCTTTGACTGACAGGGAAGTTGCTCTACAGACACGCATTACAGAACCGAAGACACTAGCAGAAGCATCACGGACCGCTTCAAAGGTCTATGCTTACAAACTGGCCGAACGAAATTTACATAGAAATACGGACAGGACGCATGCTAAAGTCAGAATGACACAGACTGGAACGCAGAATGACGAACGCACAGAAATGCTTGAGCAAAGATTGACTGAGTTAGAAAGACGCACGCCGCCTCACCGAAACTATGACGTCACGCAACGGACACCTCTTCGCAACACATACATCCGTGCTCCGCGACAGAATTTGTTTAGATCACAACAAACAACGCAGCAGAATCAAAGATATGGAAATAGGTTCCAAACAAATAATAACGCGTACAGACAGACGAATCAGCGCAAACAATGCTATGGTTGTGCCAGTTATTTCCATGAAATACGTAACTGCCCGCAGAGAAACAGACAGTATGTGAATTACAGACAGCCGATGAACAGAAATTTTGACGGCCGCGATAGAGTTGCAACAGCTGACGCTAACCAACGCACTTACAACGCACCGACGCACGACCATAACATCGACGCACATGTTAGAGTGAATCAGGTCAATCAATTTTCATATAGCGCCTATATACAGGTTAAGGTAGGAGGAAAAGATCTCTTTGGCCTTATAGACAGTGGTTGCCAAAGTGTAATCTTGCCAACTCGTTACAGTAAGCCACGTGATGTGAAGCCAACTAAGCAAACTTTGACAGCAGCTAACGGTACACGAATAATCAATTTGGTCGGCGAAGTAAACTTAAAAATGATGATCCAGGGACGCGTTTTCGAGACTATGGCTTTAGTAACTGACCAGGTAGCGGAATTGATAATCGGATTTGATTGGATGAGGAGTGTGAAATTTAATTGGGATTTAGAAGCACAAACCGTACAGATTCAAGGAATGACGGTGCCGTTACATATCCGAGACAGCGCCACTAAATGCCGCAGAGCTGCCGCAGCTTGTGATGTCAGTGTACCACCCTACAGTGAATTAGACGTGGAGGCTTACGCTATTTGGCCAGATTTGACCGACTCTAGTACCACATGGGCCACTAAACCCACTATTTTGGAAACTGGGCTATTAATCGCAGGGACGATAATGCCAGACCGAGCAACGGATCTGACGCTAAGAGTCTTGAATCCGACTAATCAGACTATAAAGTTAAAGAAAGGTGTACGCTGTGGATTGGAAGAAGTGATGATCGTTGAACGAGAAAACGCAGACGAGCAAGCAGCTAGATGTCTACACGTTCGCCAGATGGAGCCAGATGATGATGCTGAGACCGTATTGGAGCCGCTATGGAAATCTGTCGCTGAGGATGTTCCGAGCGAATATCGGAGCAAATTGAAAGACATGATAATGACGCATAAGGCCGCTTTTTCTCTAAATGAATGGGATTTGGGATTCACTGATGTTTTGCAGCATGAAATTGATACCGGATGTGAACCACCGGTGAGGCAAGCACTTAGAAGGCAACCATTGGCCATGTTACCTGTTATTGATGATCAGGTGAAACTTATGCTTGATCAGCGTTTGATTGAACCCTCTTGTTCTGACTGGGCCTCGAATGTTGTGTTAGTAAGTAAGAAAGACGGAACTCCGAGGTTTTGCATCGATTACAGAGCTTTGAACAACAAAACGCGGAAAGATACTTTTCCTCTTCCGTTGATTTCCGAATGTCTTGACGCACTAGGTGGCGCCACCTACTTTTCAACTTTTGATTTACGAGCAGGGTACCACCAAGTATCTGTCCACCCTAAGGATCGTCATAAGACCACTTTTGTGACCCGCCAAGGCAGTTTTCAATTTCGTGCTCTCCCTTTTGGACTTTGTTGTGCGCCCAACTGTTTTAGCAGATTGATGAATTTGGTGATGGCTGGTCTTAATTTTGTCACGTGTTTGGTGTATCTTGACGACATTATTATCTTTGCTTCTGATCTTGACACCCACTTGCAACGCTTGGAACAGGTCCTCCAACGTCTGGAGAAGGTGAATTTAAAGTTGAAGCCGTCCAAATGTTTTGTACTTCAGAAACGAGTTTTGTTTCTGGGCCATATTGTTAGTTCTGAAGGTTTGGCAACAGATCCAGCAAAGACGACTGCTGTAAAGGATTGGCCTACCCCTGCTAAACTGAAAGAAGTGCGAGCATTTTTGGGATTGTGTGCTTACTATCGCAAGTTTGTGCCTGAGTTTGCTCAGATCGCTAAACCGCTGCATGCCTTGACTAAGAAGGAGGTGAAATTCCATTGGTCCACTGAATGTGAAGCTGCCTTTGTTGAATTGAAACGCCGTTTGACGAACGCACCTATTTTGGCTTTGCCAACCGACGGAGATTCGTTTGTTCTTGACACTGATGCCTCCGGACAATCTATTGGAGCTGTTTTGTCCCAAGTCCAGGATGGAGTCGAGAGAGTCATTTGCTATGGAAGCCGCCTGTGCAGTACAGCCGAGCAAAACTACGACGTGACGAGACGAGAGCTGTTGGCGATTATTCATTTTCTGAAGGTATATCGACCTTATCTGTTGGGAAGGAAATTTCTCTTGAGAACTGACCATTCAGCTTTACAGTGGTTGAGGAAGACACCCGTGCCTATCGGACAACAAGCACGTTGGTTAACGGTGATGGAAGAGTTTGATTTTACTGTTTTGCACCGCCCTGGAAGGAGTCATGAAAATGCAGATGCTTTGTCTAGACGACCGCACTTGGTAAACGTTATCCGAGGAACGCCTGCAACCCGTGGTGAATCTATTGACTTACCTGTTGATTGGAGCATTGAAATGATTGTGAATGAGCAGAAGGCAGACGATGATATTGGATGGGTGTTGCAAAAGAAACTGGAATCTGTAACAGCACCTTCGCATGATGAGATAAGAGGCAAGAGTCCTGTTATAAAGACGTTGATCGCGCAATGGCCGCAGCTGGATGTTTATGCTGGAATGTTGACGCGTATGTGGTTGGACTCTGAGGAAACTGAAGTCCGCTGGCGCCAGATAATTTTGCCTGTTGCCCGCCGAAATGTATTGATTCGGTTGGCTCATGAAGGAATGAATGGAGGACATTTGGGCATACGACGGACGATGGCTCATATACAGAAACGCGCATACTGGCCGAATTGGAAAGACGATGTCCAAGTACAGCTACGCAAGTGCATCCCCTGTGCTTGTTTTCACCGAGGAAAGCCAAAACGGCAAGGAGCTCTACAGAACTTGGTCGTGGGAGCTGTTGGAGAGATTGTGGCAATTGATGTTTCAGGGCCCCACCCCACTTCCGCCGGTGGGTACAAATACATTTTGTCAGTACTGGATCAGTTCAGCCGCTGGGCCGAAGCCTACCCGATGAGGAACCAGGAAGCGCAAACCGTGTCGAGAGTCCTTGTGGATAATTGGTTTACGAGATACGGCTGCCCTCTACAGATTCTGACCGATCAAGGTCCCTGTTTCGAGGCTGCACTCTTCAAGGACCTGTGTCGGATGATGGGGATCGACAAGGTGAGAACCAGCCCATATAGACCGCAGGCCAATGGGATGGTGGAGAGGTTTCACCGGACCCTGAACTCTATGCTGGCTAAGACGGTTGAAAAGAACCAGAAGAATTGGCCGTCCCTCCTGCCGATGGTCATGTCAGCTTACCGAGCGACTCAGCACAGCTCTACCGGGTTCAGTCCTAACAAACTTTTCTTGAACCGCGAGACCTGCCTCCCGATCGACTTGGTGCTTGGTGACTGCTATGTCAGAGACGAAGTGCCTGCCTGCCACGATTTTGTCTACGAGACTGGACGACGAATGCAGACGACCTTCGAACTCGCCCGGGAGACGATGCAGAAGAACGCCGAGACTCGAGCTTTCCGCTATGATCTGCGTGTCCGCCCCGCCAGTTACGACGTGGGACAATCCGTGTACTATTACTATCCGCGCCGTTACAAGAACTTGAAGGAGAAGTGGCTGAGCTTTTACGTTGGACCATACTGCGTCCTAAAGAAGCTGAGTGATGTTCTGTACCAGATCCGAAAGACGCCGCGCTCCCAAGCCCTGATTGTCCACGTGGATAAGCTTAAACCAGCTTATTCTGACTCTGTCGCACCCCGAGACGCTGTGCCCGAGACCGATGCCGATGATGACGTCACGCCTATCTTGGAGCCTGACGATGATATAGCGCCTGTCCTAGACGACGATGACGATGTGCCTGAGCCTACGATGTCCCGCCCGAGACGAGACATTCGACTGCCGGAACGATTCAGAGACGATGCCGACTAGATGAATCGAACACGGAATTCAATGGAATGACACGGAATTCAATGGTAGAAACTCTGATAACTCTGTAGTGAATTAGTAAAAATGCGTAAGAGCTGAATGCTCCGATCGATCAGTTGAATTAATGAAAGAATTATAATGCGAAACCTATCTTTAGAATGACCGTATGAGACGAATCATATCGGTAGCAGTAGAACGTGTTTAGCCGAATCTGATGAACGTGATGAATTTTTCTATTGCCAAGTATAACTTCGTGAATTGCTTATACGATTGATTTATGTTATAGTAACTGATTGAGGATTTGATGATTGGATTGATTAAAAGATAAGCATTATTGAATGAATGTATGTTGATTGGGACACGAAAGGAATTGTGTGACTGAATGTTAAGCTTATAATGTGACTGTTTGGCTAACTGAATGAATAACTGATTGCATTGGTAGTGATTGATTATGAGGATTGACTAAAAGAATGGGTGAGACACGAATGGATTATCGTATATTACTTGTTGGAAAAGGTTTACTAAGATTAACGTGTATATGCTTGGAATGAATGAATGCCTGAATATGACTGACCTACATTCGAGTGGAACACCGTGAACGTGTGTACGATAGTGTACGAATTGACCGAGAGAGGGAAAGAAGACAGAGTGTACGAAGTATTCGATGTACGAGCCGAGGAACACGAGCCAAGAGACGGAAGGATCGACCGACGTTAGGTCATGACCTGCGACTAATACAGTTAAACAGAGCCGATATGTACGAGCAACCGAGGAGACAAGTGTGTCAGATGATAGCGGACCGAACAGTCCAGCTTGTTGTGTGAAATTGGAACTAGGTGTAGCAAACGAGCTACAGATGTTGTTGATGTGTGCAAAAGATGATGTTATTAGTTTGGATGATGATCCACTGATGTTGTATTAAGTGTGAAGTTGCTAAAGAATTTGGTTGTTAATGAGCTCTGAATCTGATGATGTTGAAGTGATGACTATGATATAGGAAGATTATGATGTTGCTAAGTTCGTGATGAAGTAATGGATTGACTGTTAAAATGATCCTAGGCTATGATTGAAGTGAAATGATTGACCGTGCAGATGATTAACGGATTAGTGATGATTGTAGGAAGTATGACTGATGTAACCGCAGTATGGACGAGAATGTGTTTAATGATGGTGTGAATGATGGTATACACGGATTTTGTTGAGAAAATGAGTGATTAACGCATGTGTTGTGGAATGAATGATTACTTGTAAGGATTTGATTTCGTAAGGTTTTTGTTCCCATAACTGTTGAATTGAGAATAGGAATCCAACAGTTCTGAGTCCGGTTTCCCGGCCTAGCCTGGGTAGAGAAGGATGTAAGGGATTTGGGAATTACAATAGTAGTAATTGTAACGTAATCATTACTGAGATTTGACTAGAGGAATATTTAGACGGACAGACAACAGGACACTGACGGATACAGAGACGGACTAGCAGCGCACGCCTGCCAGCCCCACGTAGGGATGGTGACCGGATGAAGCGTCGATCAACCGCCGCCACGCGCCGCCTTCTGATGCCGCCTACTTGTCCATCATAAGTTCTACGATAAGTTACGCCCGCCTTGCAGTGAAATGAACCCGTCCATCTGGAAATGAACCGGTCCAGATAGAAGTTCTACAATGCGACGGACGGAAGGAGCGACACGGCGACGACCAATAGTCAGGAAGGAAGGAAACATGGGGACACCGCCTACAACCCTTTCCACGAGACAAGAGTAACTATAAGATAGCCGAACACAGAGAGAAAAGTCGTTCTCTCGGTTTGGTGACTGACGCGATGTTTTGGTGCTCCTGATGAGGAGAGAGGAACGCTTCAGATTGACGAAGCCTGCTGAAGACAAGTGCTACCTGCAAGAGGCAGAGGACAAAGAGGACCGCAACGGAAAGAGACGAGAGAAGCCGAGAGAAACCGAGGGAGAGAACGCAGTCAACCTCGTTAAAGATTACAGACGACGATGCAGGCAATCTCTTTAGAATAAGAGCTAGTGACGACACAGATTTATAACTAGAAACTCGTACGCTTCATTGAGATAGACAACTCACCGCTAAAGACACTCAAGAGAGTCGAAGGAAGACAGACGCACGTCCGCTGATGAACTTTGATGAACGAGGAACAAGAGTGCAGACCGCTGGCTCTCAATCTGATGACATGACAGCCGACTGACTGTCGACTACAAGGTAACGTTGCAGTAGTGTAATTCAAGGGTAATTAGTGCGTATTGACGATAGGCTATCCGCTGAATAGATATTCTTAAGAGTCCGTAATTGACGAGTAGAAAAGAGGATCCCGGAGTGATCTTGCTGTAACGTCTTGATTGTATGAAAGTGATGAATATGAGGAGTGAATGATCGTTATAAATTACTGTTTGTAATCATTGATTGTACGACATTGTGTAGAAGTTTGTTAGCGAATATACTCTGAAAATGACCTCCCAGTCTCTTGAACTGCTAACTAGCCGAGACATGACTGATAGCGAGGACATTAGGGCCACTACGAGTAAAGAAGTAAGATCGGAGATGAACCCCCTCACCATGGATAGACTGTTAGGCTCCATTGAAGCACTAGCCACGACGGTAGCGAGACAGGACAGAAGGAGACAGGAAGACAGAAGGAGACAGGAGAGAACTGAAAGGATGATGGCTGAGGTAATTGCTGTATCCAGAGAGAGTAAGCAAGCTGCCTGGGAAAGTGAGAGAAGAACAATGGAAACGTTACAGACAGTTTTAGACAGACAGGGTGATCTAGAGGCTGAGATGTATTCCGTAGATGAATGGACCGCTTACGATAGCCCAAATCGCGGCAGCCGACCTAATCCGTCTGGTTGCCCGGTTGACTTCAGACAGAAGTCCGCCCTTCCACTCAATTCAAACCCACCTTCGTCAGGACCCCAAGATGATTTTAGGCCTCCGATTCTGCGGAGAAGTGAACGGCTTAGACGCCTAAGGAAAGGGAATACTGGCCAGCCTGATAGGGAAAGTCTCAATGAAACCTTCAGTGATTTAGAGATTACTGAAGTCACCGATCCACATCCAGGGACCTCCCGCGGTCATAGAGGACAATCCTGGCTTGAACTCCCAGGGTCCCCGGGTCCAGCACCCCGGCATGAGGAAGAAAGTAGTAAGTATGTATTGCCGCGTGGAAGCCAATTCCACGCGGCTGGCGACGAGGAATACCTGGACGGCGAAAGGGAGGGCTCCCTAGGGCATTACGACCCCAGGGGTGGGCCTAGCAACCCCATAGGCATAGCGACCGGCCCAACCTCTAGTTTGTCCAGGCGGCAAGGGACGTATGGGGCTATGGCGACGCGTGGAAGCCCACTCCACGTGGAAGCCAGCGCAGAAGCAGAAACCCCAAGGTCCCAGGTTCTTACATTTGGCGAGCCGAGAATGGGATTGACTTCCGCGACAGACAGGAGTCGAGAACTTCTTACATTTGGCGACGATAGGATGAGATCCGAAGAACGCCGAAGTGTAAATGTAACATTTATATCTCGTTAATATATTAATTAATTTGAGAAGTGCTAGTAGCTTGAAAAGGATAGAATTAATTCAGTCTTAAATTACTCACATTATATACCTGTACTTGTCATTTTAACTTTAGTATCAAGACTTCTTATAGGAATATTTCGTATGTATATTGTATTCGCTTGTATTGTTTCTCTTGTATGTAAAAGCAGCAGGCAAAGGCTAAAATTTTAATGAGATATTGAGTGTAAACTGTTCAATTGTTTTATTACCATTAATCATCTAACTTCGCACGTCACTAACTCTTTTCTTAGGACAGATTTGTTTGTCTTTCACTGTTAGATTGGCCTGCTTTATTAGCCTACACTTCTACACTCACGCTATTACATTATTTGTTTTTTAGGCACTCATGCACGCTAGTAAATAGAGTTCTTTTCAAGCCTGGGTCGGAAGTAGGCCTAGTCTGGAATAACACGAGTGCAGATAATTATGCATAAGTGTCACTGGTAAATAGTCCGAGCTACAGTGTGTCACACTTTGATATAAAAACCCTCCTGTTTTGTAATCGATTTGCAATAACTCTGTTAGAGCGACCGCTGTTATAATAACTGGTGTTTATTATTTTATGTATATAACCTAATTGAATAAGAATTAGAACGCATGGCTCAGGTTCAATGTAATCCGAAGGATCATGAAAGTAAGTCCAAGATGCACGATATCATATTCTAGTATGAACTGGGGTAATGCATTTTTAAATCGTGGAGTTTAAAAATTGATATTAAAATAATAATGAATTTCATAAGTTAGAGCCATTTAATTTGAGCTGCGTTTTAGCGCATATAAACCGAGTGAGGGTCCAGCTGAAGAAAATCTGAATAAACGGTTGGCTTATAGTTATTTTATTAGATGTAGACGATTTTTACGAATAGCAGTAAGAACTCAATTAAATCTTTTCAGTTGAACGGTATTCGTTGAAGGAATGGGGTGCCTCACGAATTTCAATCCGTTATAACTCTACATCGAATCGTAGAGAACTGCGAGAACAGTGTTTCGATCAAGACACTTCGATGCGGTAGTCGAAAGAGTGGTCATGCATGGCGAATGGGTCATGCATGGCGATTGGGTCATGCATGACGATTGGGTCATGCATGGCGAATGGGTCATGCATGGCGATTGGGTCATGCATGGCGATTGGGTCATGCGTGGCGATTGTTGTAACCGAATGTGAACTCTCGTGCGGTGACATTCGTCGCTTCGGAGACAGTTCGTTTCCTTTGTGAGATTGGTTAATATTCGATCATCGAGTTCGTCTATAGACTTTAAGTCAGTCAATCGGTGAAGAACTACCTAATGAAGAACTACCTTTGGTAAGACAGCGACAAGAGGCTCAGTACATGCATCAGAGCCAATTTCTGTTCAGGAGGTCATGTGAGAAGAATTCCTTACCTTCAGGAAACAACAGCTAAGAACTGTTTAATTAGTATGACAGAACTGTTCATACAGGGATCTGTGAAGCCATGTCCTGGGTGCTACCGAGGAAGGTAGAATAGCACAGAAATAAGAATTCTAACGCTGGTGTAGAATCTAGGCTTAATGAGCATAGTTACTTAATGAAGTTTCTTTGGACTGTTTGCATGTAATTGCAGCTGCAGTGTGGATAATAAATATTTTTATACTGCTGAGTTTAATAGCCTAATTGATAGTTTTGTATGTAGGCTATGTAAACTCTGCTAGTTTTTGGTCCGTGCCATGGTTGGTCATTGCACTCGTCTCTTCACTCGAAAGCATACAGCCAGGATAGGCTTGAATGCGGTTGTCTATGCGACACTTGTATGAGCACTTGTTATAGCGCCCCTTCAAGATTTATACTCAGAGGCGCTCCCGACTACAGCGCGGACACTTAATCGGAGTTTCACGCTGAAGCCCCTTGAGCAATTGCGAGTGAAGGACTTGCCCAGGGTCCCTACGCGGCGGCTTGAGGTGGATTCGAACCCGCAACCCTCCGGCTGCAAGGCACCGAACATACCCCTACACCACCGCGCCCCACAAGCCTTTGATTTGTCTGAACGCTAATTATTTGTATCACTGCTCGGCATTCGGCCTATTTCATTTGCTGCGTCCAACTCGGCATTCGGCCTATTTCATTTGCTGCGTCCAATGCCTCTGCTAGTTTTTGGTCCGTGCCATGTGTAGTGAGATCGGACAAGACCATATTAATATTAGTTTAAATATATATGTTAGTTTACATTTTATTATAAGATTGCATTGTATTAGTACGAAAAATGATTGACAGCTGACAGCCGACAGACCCAAGGGAGTGGAAGCATAGGCCACGCCTGTCAAAGGGTGAAGGGGAGAGAAGGCAGAAAGGGGAGCAAGGAAAGAGGGAACGAACCGGAGAGCGCGGTTGGGGGGCGAAAGAGTTGATTGACAGGCGGGGGCGATAGGGAAGAGAGGGGAAAGCGGAAAAGAGAAGATTCGCGACGGGGGAGCCGAAGCAAGAGGACGGGCTCGGCGGATCGGAAAGAGAGAGTAACGGACGATGCCTCTTTCTTATAAGTCGTTTAAAAACAAGCAGTTTTATACATAACGGACGATGCCGCTCTTTCTTATAAGTTGTTTCAAATATGCAGTTTTTGATATATGAGGTGATGAATAATAACCAGAAAACGAAAACCGTCGTGCTCTTATTCTGTTAATCAGTCTCATCGAATTAGTTAAAGACCGACGCGCTACCGAAGAGATATAGCCTGCGCTCAGCCACACATATAGTACCGCTACCACCATAACTGAAACGATAGAAGAAACACCTTTTTCAGTACACCATGGTTGGTCATTGCCCTCGTCTCTTCACTCGAAAGCATACAGCCAGGATAGGCTTGAATGCGGTTGTCTATGCGACACACCCAGACTTGTGTTTTTGTCGTTCAGCTTTGCCTTGCGTTGATCCACAAAACTAATCAATAGATCACACCGCTAATCGATATTCTAAGTTGGCCGTCACAGGCCGTGCCCGACTTGATCTACTTTGTGCGGCCAGTGCGCGTTCGTTTAGGCTCTTCGTTCTCATTGATCTCTTCAAAGTAATGCCAAGAAACAACAAGCGCTAATGTAACCCGACATAAAATATCTAATTACCAATACAGTCACTGTGGCTTAAAGACCGAGTTAAAAATGCAGTTGTGACTTTTCCAAACAGTGGCCTTTAATAGAACATAGCTGTCACAGCAACTGGCGATATTACCTGTGTTTCGACAAATATTCACCTATTTTTGTGTAAGATCCGCTATGCAGAAAATGTCGCTACTTGACAGCTAAGAAGAAATTATTTAACCCCTGAAACATCTGTTTAATTGTGTGGACAGACGCATCTATTTTATTCGTCAAATTGCTTTCGATCAGAAACTTGTAGGTAGGCTACTAAGCTTATCTAAGAAGTAATAGATAATCTGAAGAGTTAGGGCCTACGTAATATTCTAATGTTGCCAGTTTAACAGCGTTGCCTTGTAATTATATATGTGGTCTTCTTCATTAGTATAATCTTGTTTTGTGGACAACCCATAATATAGCGCCAATGATAAGCTAGACTCCATGACGCATCTTTTGTGTGGCGCTGGGAATTTTCGGACAACAAATGTAGGCCCACATTATAGCAATCAAAGGAACGTACAACAGGCAGTTGCTATGGCTATACACAGTGCACTGGCTTAGGTATCCTTGTTATCGAAATCTAGATCGTCAAAGCATTTTACTTTAAAGCAGCATAAACAATACTTCACTCAGGTGCAATACACTTCAGAGTACATATAAGGCGCTGCGTTGAGCGCGTTCATAGGCCGATGCATAAATACATACAAACAAACATACTTGCATACATACATAAACACATAAACAAATACATACATATATGCATACATACGAACGTACAAATATGCACATGCAGGGCTGACTTATGTGGCGCCATTAGCCTGATGGAATCTTGCACACAGGCGCGTTGTCTGAGCACAGAGCAGTCACTTGGTCGTACCAGACCTGAGTGCTCTGACTGTGCGTCACATATAGACAACGATTGAGACAAACAGAGAACTAGAGACCGAGGCAGATCAAACAGAGAGTGACAGTGACAGACAGACGAACATCACTCTATGAGGCAATTTAGATGCACTAAAAACCTTGTTCAGGACTTCACATGATTAGAAGGCATTGGATTGTAGTAGACTAATTTACTTAAAAGTGATAAATAGCCTACATGACGTTTTGTTGTATATAGTTGTCTTGGTAACCGGTGCTTCCGGTTTCATCGGCAGTCAGATCGTTGATCTGCTGCTACGTAACGGGTACAGAGTCAGAGGTACGGTGCAATGTCTAACGAACGAGGTGGATGTTCGACCACTTCTGAAGCTCTGTCCTGATTCCAAGTATCCTCTGGAATTGGTTGAAGCAGACCTCAACAAACACGACTCATGGGATAGGTTAGTACTCAGAAATGAGCATCCTTTTCCTGATCTTCACTTTCTTTTAAACTCAGAAAAATGTTTGAGCCAGCGAACAGTCATATACATAGAGGGCAACTATAATTAATGTACGAGTATGTTCAGTCACACCCTTTAATTCTAACAGTATTTCAACGACCAACTCTATAATGCCAGCGGCTGAACATCTTTGTACTTGGTTTATGGTATTCCAATGTTAGGCCTGGAGCACCTCTGAAGAGAATACTCGAAGAGGCGCTAAGTAAATGTGTGCTTGCAGATTAGACTCACCGATAGAAAACTTTTTGCTTTATGTCTGCTTCAACAAGACACTTAATTTAAAACAAATTTCTCTGTCACCAACTCTTTTCTTTCTTAGTTGTGACCTACCTCAAGAACTTTCCTTATCTCTACATATAAATTGCTCAACGTCTTCTAACTGTTTAAGAATTAAATTGACACAGTTCTTTGAATGTTTCTCCTTTCTTCAAACACAGTTATTTCAAACGTACACTTAATATCAAAGTTCTTATCAATACAGCTCAACTGTAACTTCTAACATACAGCTCTCTACTGCATTAAACCAACTACTACACTGTATTGTTCAAATTCACTGTCATCAGCAGTTTCTAAGTTTGGCGCGCTAACTGCACGTGTAGAGAATCTATCGTCAGCCAAAGTTTAGGCTACTTTAGGCCAAGCGCCCACGAGCCGACAGCGCAACTAAGGCCTAAGACTAAAACGCTTAACAATCGATACACATTATATATATATATATATATATATCAACCTAAGGAACACCTGTGCTCATTATATATGCAAAACATTAGTTCACATTACCTCCTTCCCTTTCTTTGGATTGAGCAAATTAAACTTAAAAATTTGCGAAATCATCAGGTACTAAATTATGCAATAAACTTAATACTATATAATACAGTAAAATAAACAATCTTATAATCTAGATAAACAATCTGCTACAACATTTAATCGTCCTTTCTTATAATTAACTTCTACATCAAAAGTTTGCAGTGCTAAAGCCCAACGCACCAGTTTAGCAGACTTAGACATAGATTCAGTCAGATAAGTTAAAGGATTGTGATCTGTAAAGATGTGAACTTTAGATCCAATGATTATCTCTTTTAACTTATTTAGAGCCCAAACAATAGCATAGGCTTCTTTCTCTACAGTTGCCCATCTCTTCTGAGTGTCAGTCAATTTCTGACTTATAAATGATACAGGGCGTTCTATTCCCTTATCATCCATCTGTGTTAAAACAGCTCCTACTGCAAAATCACTACTATCACAGTACAAATTAAAAGGTTTTCCAACATCAAAAACATATAAAACAACTTTAGAGCGTACAGCATCTTTAAGTAAATTAAATGCCTGTTGATGTCTATCAGTCCAATCAATCTTATCTGGAACATGTTTGCTTGTCAAATCAGATAGAGGCTTCGCAATCTGTGCAAAATCTTTGATAAACTGTCTATAGTAACCAAAAAATCCCAGCAATTGCTTAATTTGTTTCTTCGTTTCTGGGGTTTTCAAATTAATTAAACTTTCAATTCTATCTGGATTCATTTGAATCGTTCCAGAACCAACCACATGACCGATGAACTTTACCTCACTCTTACCAAAGATACATTTCTTTAAGTTCAGAGTAATGTTATGCAGTCTCATTTGCATTAAATATGCATCTAAATGCTGTAAATGAATCTTCCAGTCATCTGAATGCACAGCAATGTCATCTACATAGGGCTCAGCAAATTCATTTATAGGCTGTAAAACCATGTTAATTGCTTTAACAAATGTTCTTCCTGAGTTGATCATTCCGAAAGGAACACGAGTAAACTCGTACAGTCCATTGTGAGTAACAAAAGCAGTTTTCCATTGATCAGTTTGCTTAACAGGACAAGTCCAGTAAGCACTTCGACAATCAAAAATCGAGATCACATTTGATTTTCCAACTTTGTGCAAAACATCTTTTACAATCGGCATCGGATATTTACAATCCACAGTGAACGAGTTAATGTATCTGTAGTCGCAGGCAAGTCTCAGAGAACCGTCTTTCTTTTTAACAATTACCAGCGGACTTGCCATTCTGCTCGAAGATGGTTTTATAATGTTGGCTTGAAGCATTTCTTTAATTTGTCGTTCAACTTCTGCTCGATAGATGAGTGGAATTCGGTAAGCCATAAATTCTTTTTCACGAAATTCCGGTTTCAGTTCAATTTCATGCTCAACCAATGTACATAGTCCAGGCTTTTCAGAAAATCGATCAGAATATCTGTTCAGTACTTCCAGCAATTGTTTTTGTTGAGATAATGTTAAATGACTAATCTGTTCAGGATCAAGATTCAGTGAATTCTTTTCATCTTGCAAGTCATTCTTCGTCAACAACTCAACCACTGAACCAAAGTCTTCATCTTCTTCAACGATTAATCCACAACTCATTGCTCTTGTAATGTACTTTCTGATTTTATTTGCGTGAATTATCTTTCGACAATCGTCACCCATATCAATCAAATAAGAGTACTTGGACCTTCGTTGTATGACAGTACATGGACCATGCCATCGTGAAATCAGTTTATTTGTTGACGTCGGATACAACACAATAACTTTTTCACCCGGTTCAAATTCTTTATGTTTCGCTCTTTTGTTGTATTGATTCGTATACTGTAATTGCTTCTCTCGTGTATATGATTCTGCAAACAGTAATGCTTTTTCCATATTTGCTTTCATGCTTTCAATGATTCATCTTGTCTCTGCTGTTCTTCGAATTTCTTTGCGTCTGCAATCTGCATCTGTTGTTCTTCATCTTTCTCATTTTCTTGAAACAAATCTGCTATCTCCACATCACATTCATTATCCTCTTTCGTTTCATTTAGATTACCATTCTTGCATGCAGCCATCTCTTGTTCACTCATTTCTGCTGTTATACCGTCTTGTATTAAACTTTGTTGATCATCACTTTCGTTTTCCTCTTCACTTGAACTTTCAGTTTCACTTTCCTCTTCGACATCTACCACTTTCTTTCGCTGACTCTGCAATCTCGTCGTTACATTCGCTTGCACATCTCCTTGTATCATTTTCACTTGTGGCACGGCTTTAAGTTCTGCAATGATTTCTGGATGCAACAAGAATCTTTCTGTGCTTCCCATTTTTGCAATACTAGCACACATCAATGTCACATAAGGTGTAAGTGAACATTTGACTTTATGCGGAATTACCTCTTCTTCCACATCGTTACAACACAGCCTTACATCAACTTTCACCAACTTTGCAGGAATGGCATCTCCTGCCACGCATTGTAAGTTCACTTTTCCAATCTGCTCCACCTTCATGCCTTCCAGTAATTCTTCACTAATCACCGGAACCTCTGCTCCAGAATCAATCAGTGCTTTTACTTTTATTGGTTCTTTTCCTGCTGTTCCACGAATTTCTACCTCGACGTACTGCAATACCACTTTCTTCAATGTTGTACTTTCATCTCTTCCAGCCATTTCTTTCTGCATTCCATTGTGCAATAGAATTTCTTTCTGAATATCAGGTGAAAGGTGACATTTCATCACTGACTTTACTTCAGTTTCATTGTTCTGATGTTCTGTGGCTTGACTTTCAGAATTATCAACCACTTGAATTCGATTCACCCTCGAATGTTCTTGTTTTCCATAATTTGAGGTTGTAACAGGAACTGGACAGAATTTCATCAAATGCCTGTCTGATCCACAGTTATGACAACGTTTCACCACTGCACCTCGTTGTTCGATGCTTTCTTTTCTCTTATATGGAGTAAACGATGCATTGCCTTCTCTCGCGACAAACCTTGGTGGTGATTTGTTATATACCTGACGTTGTCTGGTCATCATCGACTCTCTATTCTCATGAACAACCGGAGAATTTGGTTTCACTTCTGCACCTCTGAACTGATTTCCTGTTTCTTGATTGCTCTTCCAATGAAAACCAAAATTTGGAGTGAACTGTTGATTTCTTTTTACATTGGGTACAAAATCAAAACTTGTCTTATTCGGAATTGCCAAACCAATTCGATTATTAACATGAATGTCTGCTAGGTCTGCCACAACACTAGCTTCGTAACAATCAGTTCCTTCCTTCGACAATACAAACTGTAGTGGACCTGGTGGTAGTGATTCTTTCAACTTATCCGCCACTAATAAATCAAACAGCTTCTCAAAATTCTTTTCCACTTTGCGACTTTTCACATAATAGTTCAGCAAGTTCTTCAGCCTAGCTGTAAACATTGTATACGTTTCTTCAGCTGTCTTCTTCGCATCAATAAACTTCGATCTGTACTCTCTCGGTGTCAACTTGAATTCTTTTAACAAGTGCTGTTTCACGACTTGATAATCGTCTAAATCATCGAATGACAATCTGTTTAGAACAGTTCTAGCTTTCGGAGTCATCAATGGCAATAGTAACTTCACCCAGAATTGTTCTTGCACGTTGAAACTACGAAACGCATTCTCAACCGTTTCGAAATATAATGGCACCTCCATCATATCGTTTGGCATTTTAGGTAACACGTGTTTCATGGCATCACCAATTTTCTTTATTTTCGAAACCATCGTTTCACTTTCTTCCTGTTTCCTTTTCTGTTCTTCTCGTTCTTCTTCTCTTCTTTGCTCTTGAGCTTCTCTATTTCGCTTCTCCTCTTTGAGTTGTGCTTCTTTTAATGCTATTTTTTGTTGTTCCAACTTTAAACGTTCTTGTCTTTCCTCTTCCGCCTTCTCCATGCTTTCTTTCTGTAATTTCAGTTCTTCTTGTCTAACCTGTTCTGCTCGCTCCAACTCTGAAATTCGCACTTTTTCCTTTTCTTCTTCACGTAGTCTCTTCTCTTCAATCTGTTGCTGACGTATCTCTTCGTCACTTTTCCGCGCCTTTTCAAATTCAATCATCTGCTCTAATCTTCTCCTTTCAGCATCTTCTCTATCTTTTCTCAATTGCTCTAATTGAATTTCAAATTGCTGCCTTTGCAATTCTTCTTTCTCTCTTTGAAGACGTAATTCTTCCTGTCGTGCATTTTCTGCTTTCTCTTCTTTTTCTCTCTGAAGACGTTCTGCCTTCTCTTCCTTTTCTCTCTGAAGACGTTCTGCCTTCTCTTCCTTTTCTCTCTGAAGACGTAATTCTTCCTGTCGCATTTCTTTCTCTTCTTGTCTCCGTTTCTCCTCTTTCTCTTTCTCTTCTTGTCTTCGTATCTCCTCTCTTTCTTTCTCTTCTTGTCTTCGTTTCTCCTCTCTTTCTTCTTTCATCATCATCCACTGCATCATCATCTCCATAGACATAAGTCCAGGCGGTTTTTCAATAACCTTTTCCACAACACCGCCGACAGCACCTTCTTCTTCTGCTTCTTCCTTAAGCCAGACTTCAGCTAGCGCTTCTAACATGTCCTCACGTGACATATCTTTCAGTTTCTCTTCTTCAAAACCAGCCTTCAACAAGCGCTGTTTTAATCTTTCAGAAGACATCTTCTTCAGTTCTGCTTGTTTTTTGACACTTAATTTCTCCATCTTACTTCTTTACTTCAGTGCTGTCCTTTCTGGAAAACACCAGTTTTCTTTTGTGTTTGAAGTATTGGGAATTGTTCTTTGTTTGATAACAACCAACTTTTATACCTTTGTCGTTGAGGCTTTCGTTGTCGTAGATTTACCAATGATTTGAATGCGTATTCACCAGTCGACGTTGTTTCGAATCCCAGACGTTGTTTCGAATCCCAGACGTTGTTTCGAATCCCAGACGTTGTTTCGAATCCCAGACGTTGTTTCGAATCCCAGACGTTGTTTCGAATCCCACCGCTGTCACCAAATATGTCACCAACTCTTTTCTTTCTTAGTTGTGACCTACCTCAAGAACTTTCCTTATCTCTACATATAAATTGCTCAACGTCTTCTAACTGTTTAAGAATTAAATTGACACAGTTCTTTGAATGTTTCTCCTTTCTTCAAACACAGTTATTTCAAACGTACAATCAAAGTTCTTATCAATACAGCTCAACTGTAACTTCTAACATACTGTATTGTTCAAATTCACTGTCATCAGCAGTTTCTAAGTTTGGCGCGCTAACTGCACGTGTAGAGAATCTATCGTCAGCCAAAGTTTAGGCTACTTTAGGCCAAGCGCCCACGAGCCGACAGCGCAACTAAGGCCTAAGACTAAAACGCTTAACAATCGATACACATTATATATATATATATATATATATCAACCTAAGGAACACCTGTGCTCATTATATATGCAAAACATTAGTTCACATTCTCTATTTCATAAAAATAATTATTGTGGTTTAGCTCACTCGAATGGCAATATCTATCGTTTTCGCAGTTTGCTCCTTTACCTACTTACTTACGTACTGTTCTTCTAGCGCCGTGCGTGGATGTCGATATGTACTGCATGTCGCATGTCCCTTCCCCGCAGAAGCTCCTAAAGACGAGAATGAAATCATAAAACCTGCGGTCAATGGAACTCTATCTGTTCTTCAAGCCAGTCACAAACACCGCGTCAAAAGGGTCGTTCTCACCAGCTCCATAATCGCCATCTATGGTAAGTAATCTTTATACAGACGCGTCTGTGATACATAGAGAGAAAAGTCAATCAACCTCATTTCTTAATGGTTGTAGAACAAATTTGCAGAGGACAAAGAAGCAGAAACAGAATTACATGGAACAACTTTGAAGTTTAATAGGAAGCTTAGAGAAGGATTAGGACGCAGGAAGAGGATAGATAAAATAAATCTGGTAAAAAATAAAAAGCTGCAACAGCCACAAAGCTTTTAAAAGCAAAGCTTTTATACTATCCTAAGAGGCATTAATAAGAGTAATACTAATAATAATTCCTACTGCTATTATTATTATTATTATTATTATTATTATTATTATTATTATTATTATTATTATTATTATTATTATTATTATTATTATTATTATTATTATTATTATTATTATTATTATTATTATTATTATTATTAGTAGTAGTAGTAGTAGTAGTAGTAGTAGTAGTAGTAGTAGTAGTAGTAGTAGTGGTAGTGGTAGTGGTAGTGGTAGTGGTAGTGGTAGTGGTAGTGGTAGTGGCAGTGGCAGTGGCAGTGGCAGTGGCAGTGGCAGTGGCAGTGGCAGTGGCAGTGGCAGTGGCAGTGGCAGTGGCAGTGGCAGTGGCAGTGGCAGTGGCAGTGGCAGTGGCAGTTGCAGTGGCAGTGGCAGTGGCAGTGGCAGTGGCAGTAGCAGTAGCAGTAGCAGTGGCAGTGGCAGTGGTTGCCTGAGCAAGTGGTCCAGTAGATTTAAAATGGAAGATTGGCAGTGGCAAACATGGATTTAAAACATCTCCGGATAATTGTTTAATGTCTGAATTGGATAAGATTCGTCAAGTTCAGGCAAATAGAAAACTGCTGCGAAAGGCGAGAACCGTAAATTTTTAATATTATTACTCTTGTTATTATCTGCCAGTAATGTATTAATTTAATAATAATAATAATTATTATTATTATTATTATTATTGTGAACAAATGTTTTGCATATATAATGAGCACAGATGTTCCTTAGGTTGATATAGATATAATGTGTATCGATTGTTAAGCGGTTTTAGTCTTAGGCCTTAGTTGCGCGGTCAGCTGGCGGGCGCTTGGCCTAAAGTAGCCTAAACATTGGCTGACGGTAGATTGTTTTTGCACGTGTAGTTAGCGCGCCAAACTTAGAAACTGCTGATGACAGTGAATTTGAACAATACAGTGTAGTAGTTGTTTTAATGCAGTAGAGAACTGTATGTTAGAAGTTACAGTCGAGTTGTGTTTGATGAATAACTGTGTTTAAAGAATAACTGTGTTTAAAGAAAAACATTCAAAGAACTGTGTCAATTTAATTCTTAAACAGTTAGAAGACGTTGAGCAATTTATATGTAGAGATAAGGAAAGTTTTTGAGTTAGGTCACAACTAAGAAAGAAAAGAGTTGGTGACAATTATTATTATTATTATTGTTAATATTTCCATTATTGTCATCATCATCATCATCATCATCATCATTATCATTGCCACCATTATCATTATTATTATAGGGGAGGCAGTGATCTGATTTGGTGATGGAAAGTTGTTCTACTTCGCTCTACAAATTGTGTTTTGACCATGGTTTCAGTATTCTGGGCACACGTGTTACTGGAAACTAGACACAGCCCTCTGAGAAGTTTTTACATACACATGTTGTTCTGTAGGTGATTATTCGACCAAAGATCCACCTGGAAAGGTTTTTACGGAGGACGATTGGACCGACCCTGACACTGCAAAGGATGCCTACATCAAGGGCAAGACGCGCGCAGAAAGGGCTGCATGGGACTTTGTTGCACAACTTCCAGGTAAACTGGATTTAAGGGAAATGGTTGCTGTTAAATTTTCAGAGCTAGGCCTAAGTAGCAAGTGCATTTTTCACTTTTTTTAAACAAAAAGGCTTCTGGCTTCCTGAATAATTGCATGCAGGAAGGCTGCTCCAAGCACCTATTTAGCAATTATTCATTGTTATTATTGTCATCATTATTACGCATTTACTTGGACACAGTGTCTAATATGACCAATCGATGGCGCTTAGGACTTGCTGAAGGTTCCTGCATAGTAACGGTCTCAAGAGAGACCCGAAACCATAGGCCAGGGGCTTCTATCCCTATACAGGGCGGGCGCAAGTTGAGCCCAGTGAAAAACAGGGGGGAAGTGTTTCTTTCCAATTTTGATCACACTTTGTACAATTTAGGCTACAGAGTCTTCACTCACAGTCTTGTGAGTGAAGACTCTTTTCTTGTATAAATTAGTGTGAACCCGTGACATCGTTCAATCAAGTTAACACATGTGCGCTGTAGGCCTACTTTATGTATTATGGAGTTCTCGTACTTAATTGCGCGACATTGTCATCTTCATAGCTGTGACAAAAATTAACATTTACATTGGCTTCAACTAGAAAATATGCTTTTACTTACGTATTTCATTAACTAAAGTACTACGCAGTCGCGTAAATCATGGGGTACAGAGTCGCAGAGGGGGACTGTTCCCCCAAAGTTTTGACAGGCCTGTGTTCCCCCAAAATACATGCAAAAACCCGACCCAAGAAAAAGTCTGTCCCTCAAAGTTATGTAGGCCTACAGATTTTCGCCTCTGAATCTCTGATACTGCGCCGCGTGAAAAATACGAAATATAAAATTAATAATATCGTTGTTGCGAGTTGGCATGCGGCAACATTTTACGGTCAGACAAATGGACAGAACACTGTCAAAAGCATAACGCCTTTAGTTTACCAGGTTAGCGACTTAGCGTTACCGTGGCGTACGGTCCGTACCCAACTAACTGTAACCTTTAATGAACCTTATGATCCTTATTGCATTGTGAGTAACAATTATGCATTAATGCTCGACTCAAGTTGAGTAGATTGATGAATTTGTTGCATTTCGGCGATTGTAAATGCGAGATTTTAATGTACTTTATTCACACCCGTTGACTCGCATGCATAGGCGTATCTACATGGAGGCACGAGGAGGCAGTTGCCTCCTCTTGCTTTCTTTATATACTGGAACTTCTATTGACCAATGACTCCAATGATAAGGATTTTGCCAATAGTCTGTGAATTTGCCTCATCTTGAATTTAAGTCTGGCTACGCTCCTGCTCGCATGCTTAAACATTGAACAACTTAACCCAGTTGTCCTCCGATTTAGGTGCTTTAATTATTTTCCATTGGTATCCATTATGGTCAGTTTAAAATGGAAGTTGGATTGATTAAAGAAATCTTCGCATAAATAGAAGTTGGATTGATGATATTTTAGCAGACGAAACTTATGAATTACATATACATTTATCTAATCAAAAATGAGCTATAGGCCTAAAACTCACGTCGGCAATATGGGATCTGGGAGAGAGGGGAGGCCCGGCCCGGGAGGGGGGAAAGAGAGGGATTGAGCCCGGTTGCTTAGGGGGGATAGAAGCCACTGCCATAGGCCTATTCTCCGCTTTACAGTGCGAGCTCTCTAGCCAATCTACTAGTATGTCCCACGGTTTTATTATCATTATTATTAGTGTTATCGTCGTCGTCGTCATCATCAGCTACTTCATTATCCTTTTCAAATTGCATTTATTACGGACTCCAAAGTCAGTAACTCTGAATGTTTGGCCCGAAGCCAATGTGAGTGCAGGCTTCGTTCAAGGTCTCTACACAGTGGCTGTGTATAAATGGCCATGACACATACACACAAAGCCTACATACAACTGTCTTAGAGAAGTACCGAACTCGTGCGCTTCGCATTAGAAACCGAACTTTCTAATAACTGAATATTGAACTGTAAACACTCAAGTTCTCTAAGAAAGTGGATTGGCTCAAACTTTTCTCACGCTTCAGAGGAAATACAAAAATTCTAGACCAAAGCCAAATAAGCCATGCCGCAACTATGGCCTACCAGGCATGAAAACTTTGTTAATTTCTCATTACAACTGATTTGCTGCTGTTACTGTTAAATCTGCATTTTATTTATTTATATTTAACTGGGTTCATATTGTGCGTTATTACAGAAGGAGAACGTTTCGAACTGGTCGTTCTGAATCCGGCCGGTGTTTATGGTCCTGTATTGTGCGGAGAACTGGGAACGATAGCAAAAGTAAATAAGAAACTCACTGTACTAGTTCTGCACTTTGGGTGCAAGTCTATGATGGCTGGGATCAAGCGTGGCCGATAGCATCATGAGCAACTGAACTATCTTTATTCAGCTATCTAATTATTTATATACCGCCGTCATCATATTGAACGTCATCAGTCAAGTGTGATCAATGTCATGAATCATTGTCATTTGCAGAAGCTATGTTGTACATAGAAGTCCTATAGGTTAGGGTAACTAGAGTAAGGGTATATAAGCAAAGATAATAATTATTAGTTCTAGACAATGGTTTCGGTCGTCGTATGTCTCAAGGTCAAGCATCTCACAAGAAAGAATTTCTTAAGCCTAATGGACGAATCGAATTCTTTAGATTGTGAAGAAACTGCTGGCGAGAGAAATTCCTATGATTCCAAGAATCAACTTTGGAGCCGTTGATGTCAGAGATGTGGCACTGGCACACATGCAAGCCATGACTCTTCCACAGGCTGCTGGTATGAGTAAGATTTAACAGCTCAATAATCCAAGCTGCTTGGAACATTAGTTACCATTATCCTATAATAGGTCTTAAGAAAGTAATAGGGTTGAATGACACAGAAATGCATAAGCACAATCCTAACCTGATTGCAATGAATCATGTTTTCTTTACTTACCTCGCTCCTATCCTGAGCACCTTCCACCGTAACCGTCCGACTGTCTACCTGCCTGACCCTTGGTCCTGGATCTGTGACCAAGTCTGATTTTGTCAGTATTTTATCTTGTTTTGACTAAGCGCCTGTTTATAGGGTGGGTTTTCTGATTGGGCGTTGAAGATATTTCGAGATTACGACGCACCTTTGCATTCACAATTCATTCATTCATTTCAGATATTTATATAGCGCCCCTTCAAGATTTCTACTCAGAGGCGCTCCCGACTACTGTAACAGCCCGGACACTGAATCGGAGTTTCACGCCGAAGCGCATGAGCAATTGCGAGTGAAGGACTTGCCCAGGGTTTCTACGCGGCGGCTTGAGGTGGATTCGAACCCGCAACCCTCCGGCTGCGAGGCACCGAATATACCCCCTTGAGGTGGATTCGAACCCGCAACCCTCCAATTACAATTGCTCCTCCTATTACAATTGCTTGTCTTCTTATTAGACTGTCTTTTTACCTTAGTTTGCAACAGCTTAGAGATGAACGTCGCTGGTTTTAAATTTCACTATGCTCTTCAAACCATTCCATAACAATGCTGAAGAAGATGTGTTTTAATTTATTGGTGTAAGTGATTATTGTTAAAATACAGGTACTCATCAATTAAGAATTTAAGTGCCCAAAATTTAATTGAATGCAACAACGGATTCAGTGTTACGTTGCAATGTAGTATCTACAACATATATATTATATGCGTATTTATAACTATTTTTGCATTGTAATCTGATCTAACCTTTAGACAAAATTGGCATTATTAGTGTTTGCTAACTGGTGGACTTTTGTTGTTAACAAACAACAACAACAACAACAACAACACAGTTTTTTTACACCGTAGGAAGTTCCTTTAAGGGTAAATCGCTTTATTAAGTGTCTTAGTACAAATCTATATGTAGATCCATAATTAAGTGTCTTTCTATTTATATATATTATATATTATATATTATATAATATATATTTTATATATATTATATAATATATATATAAGATATATATTTATTATTGCAAGAAGATGCTTTATAAGAAATTTATCAGATTTATTTTTTTGCCACTTAATACACTTTTGATTAATTGATGAGAAGCATATCCAAAATCCCTGCAAAACAACCTGCAAGACCTGAAAATTGAAGGCGGCAGAAGTACCGTATACCTTCATCATGACTATTGAAGACATGGTTTTGCAATCTAGAAAAAGGATTTATTAGTTTTGAAGAATTGGTTTGTTATCTAGGAAAACGGATCATATTGCACAGCGGCACAAATCTGTGGATAAAAGACATAGCAAAGATACTTGAACATGAATTCGACCCTCAAGGTATACAGCTTTGACACCTTTTCCATTGTAATCATCAAACACAGCAGCAAACAGCTACGCTGTTGAAATTGATCCAACTTAAATTAGCAGCTTATTGTATGAAGGTCGTCTTGACAGTTTTTTAAATCCGTCTCTCAGTTGATGGACGTTCTTACTCACTTTCTTGCTTTCTCTTTGGATCATTCTAAACTTGAACTTCTGAAGCATAATCATGTTATTAGGAACACAAAGCCTTAGACCAGACATCGTTAAATCCAGAGAGCTCAACGATATGGTTGACAGAATTCTACGGATATTTGTCGTATATTTGTCCAAATCAGGAGGGATCCCTTAAGGAAGCTTTCAATGATGCAAATGTTTTCTCGCAACCCAAATACTTAACTTTTAGATAACCTACCGCAGCGAAATAAAGTATACAATTTATTAAGTCACGCATTTGCTACTACGCCATAGGTTAGTCGTGGAATCTGGGATTTCCAGTCAATCATTAAAGGACGTATGCATATACTCAGGGATTGAGTCCATCAGCTGAGCAAGGAATAGGCCTAGTTGGTGGGGTGGGTTATACCAATAAGTCATCTAAAACAGGGCGATACAAAAAGGTCTTAAATCGCATATGCAATGTTTTAGGCGACATGTTGTTCTGAATACACCAATAGAATTGAATATCACAAAGTTTCATGAATAATGCTCCTATCCGTTCACAGGATACAATGTCCCAACGACAGTTTGTCCTTACATGATCGTGAAGCTCATTGCGATAATTGACAAGACAATCAGAATGGCGTTGCCACTTTACGACAAAGTTCAGATATGCGACGGCTCAAAAGTAAGTTTATAAACTGCCAATAGCAGAGACCAGAAATTCATTTGGTTTTGATACTAGACCCTGCATTTATTACTAAACAAACGGTGTGTTTGTTGTCGTCCATAAAAATACGTACGAAAAACTTAAGTCACTAGAATGACTAGATACATTCAGCATACTATAGCAAAGCATAGCATAACACGACATAACACAACACGACATTCATAGCACGAACTAACATAACACGATTTAACATAACATTGCTCAATGCAACATACTGTAACGTTACATGGGTCAATAGTATTTCAAAAGATATACGATACGACATTGTGTTAGAACCACTGTAAGATTCGTGGTTAGTTGTAAAACTCTATATTCAGCTAGGTGAATAAGTAAGAAAGTAATCTTAATAACGCGAGACAAACGCCTACGCTGTACAGTAGGGTGGAGTGAAAAAAGCAAAAAATCTAGAACCTCAACGGAATAGTGATAACTCGTTGCCTTTTGGTATAGTAAGTTATCATGTCAAATATTTCTTTAAAATTCGTTCTCTAAGATTTGCCCCAAAGCGCTTTAATATTTAACAATTTAATAAAAAATGACGAATATATAACAATTTCAATAAATTTTTAAAATGTAATGCGCTGATTGTAATAGTGATAACTCGTTCCTTTTGATGTAGTTAGTTATCAGGACAAATATTTCTTTAAAATTCGTTCTCTAAGATTTGCCCCAACGCGTTTTAAAATTTAACAATTTTAACAAAAAATTTCGAATTTATACAAATTTCAATAAATTTTAAAAAAATGTAATGCGCTAATTGTAATAGTGTTTAGGCATTTAAGTTTGACGTATTTAATGACCACGGAAATTAAAATTAATAAAATGACTGTATATCAGCAATATTAAAATAAACAATAAACACTAAACACTATAAACAATCCCAACAGTTGAAGATATGTCACTAATTACAGAAAAGTGAGTCAATGCTCATTTATTTTATTTTGTTGATTGAACTCAGATTGAAATTCTGCTTTAGCCTGGAAAGAAGGTATTAGTTCCCGTGATTCCAATCTGGCAAGGATGGAACATTGTTTAGATGTTTGTCCAACAACAGCAGTAGATGCCCCATCAACAAGTTGGACAGAGCACTCAACCGATTGTGTGTGGCATGGAAATTTGGGAAAGTGGAGTGTTGTCACACACTCACTGGCGACAAATTCTTCAAGGTCAGCTGTTGAAAGTGTGGAAATGACCGGTGGTTCTGTAACTGTTACGTTTTGCCAATCAATCAGATCGATGTAATCATTTGCAGCAAAGTTAAGTTCTGGATTACGTATTCGGTGTTTCTGCTGAAGTTCATTTCTCGATCGCAAGACTCTGCGTAGTTCTAGAGCACGGATATGCATCCAAGTTTCGGTTAGGATTCGATTAGCTGTGGTTATCCATCTGGAGAGCTACATGGCACCTGGTTGCGGCTCACCAAAAATTGAGAAAACCCTTTATCACAATGGTTTGTCTGCCAATTGCATTCAAATGAATTGCCAATGCTAAATCTATCGGAGCGTCTCGACGGTGTCATTGCACGTCCACGGGCATTTACAGGGCCAATCGGCAAAGCCTTGGCATAGGGTACAGTGAACAACTACCAGTTATTTCGTTTGAGAAAATTGAAGTTGATTTTCTGCAAGTCACAGCAAATAATCTTAGCACTGATCAAAAGTATTTGTTTGAAATAATTATTTTCTATTCCAGAACTTAACTTTTCTGCAAATGACTACGACGATCTGATTGATTGGCAAAATGAAAAGCAACAGGACCATCGGTCATTTCCACACTTTCCACAGCTGACCTTGAAGAATCTGTCGCCAGTGAGTGTGTGCCAAAACTCGATTTTCCCGAATGTTGATGCTGCGCACAATCGGCTGAGCGTTCTGTCAAACTTGGTGATGAGGAATCTGCTGCTCTGGTTGGACAAACATCTAGACATGGTTCCATCCTTGCCAGATTTGATTCACGGGAACTAATACCTTCTTTTTATACTGAAGCAGAATTTCAATCGGAGTTCAATCAACAGAAAAAAATAAATGAGCATTGACTCACTTTTTTGTAATTAGTGACATAGGGCCTATCTAGTCTACAACTGTTGGGATTGTTTATGATGTTAAGTGCCTATTGTTTATTTAATATTGCTGATATACAGTCATCTTACTAATTTTAATTTGCATGGTCATTAAATACGTCATAATTTAATACTTAAACACTATTACAATTAGCGCATTAAATTTTTTAAATTTATTGAAATTTGTATAAATTCGACAATTTTTGTTAAAATTGTTAAATTTTAAAACGCTTTGGGGCGAATCTTAGAGAACGAATTTTAAAGAAATATTTGGCCTGATAACTAACTACATCAAAGGGGAACGAGTTATCACTATTACAATCAGCGCATTACATTTTAAAAATTTATTGAAATTTTTATATATTCGTCATTTTTTATTAAATTGTTTAAATTTTAAAGCGCTTTGGGGCAAATCTTAGAGAACGAATTTTAAAGAAATATTTGACATGATAACTTACTATACCAAAAGGCAACGAGTTATCACTATTCCGTTGAGGTTCTAGATTTTTTGCTTTTTTCACTCCACCCTACTGTACAGCGTCAGCGCGTACAGAATAGTGAAAAGGTAGCACAATGTCAATACAAACCATAAGCAATGTTATAAACAGTTTCAAAAGTCTAACTTTATACGTAGTTTTATTGCACGGAACAACCAGCATTTAAACTTTACACAGGAATAGGCTTATGTTGAAATAAAACCTAACAGATTTGATTTCGGAGCCATAATTAATTAAAACTGGCGATATCAGAGTGTTTACATTTGCACAGCGAAAGAATGATGAAGTATATTTTTTTGCAGCAGGGTGTGAAAGTACGATAATTCAATGGTATCTCACTCTTCGTAAATTGAATTCACAGAGTTCTACACAATTAAAGTTCTCTACAGTTCTACGCTTCACTGCTTGCAGTAACCTTTACACTGTCAGTAGTGGCTGTTTTAATTAATTATCGGAACGCTATATTTATACAGATGAAAAACATTCTGGAAATAACACCGAGAGATGTTCGTCAGAGCATCATTGACATGGCTTATAGCCTGATCGAAAGAGGATTCGTCAAAAAGAAAAAGAAATACCACGGTCCTCCAAGTGACAGCAACTCATCTTCGGATTCGCAAATTATTGACGAAAGCCAAGCAATTATTTATTGTTAACAATTCCGCAGATGTAATCTAAGAGTTTTAATTGCTGAAATGCTCTAGTAATAAATCCGAAATATTTATCTTCTCTCGCTTAACATTTTTTGTAATCTAAATTATTTTTCTTGACTACGATGATATTCTGTTATAAAGCTGTGGATGCATGCATTCCTTCCAACTTGCCAATACTATGGATTTCTGAGCTCTTGTAAAGGCTCGCATTTCTGCATGGGTCACGGGTGCCAAGGCAGCTTCATTTCCATCTAACAATGAGTTGTTATGAACTTTCCTGTTGAGATATTATTTTGTTGAGATAGGCCTATTATTTTGTTGTGACTTGCAATAAGAGTGGTTCACTTCTCGTGCCGTTTGGGTAGATCTGAGCTTTCAGTGAGTAAACACAAGCGTTTGATGGATGTTAAATAATCTGGTTAATTGTATTTCAATTTTCTTTCCGCATTTTCTTTCTTTCTTTCGTAATCGTTAATCATTATGTATCTGCTCTTATATAAAGGACATTGGAACGACGACAAGAGTTTCTTGTTCCAGACTATCTGTATCAGTAAACCTATAATTAAAAGGAAATAATTGCAACTGAGTGCTGTCTGATCTAATCTTTCTCGTATAATATGAAACTAAGCCTAATGCATATATATAAAACAAAGCCTAATGCATTATTACAAATCTTCCTAATGCATTATTATTATAATGCATTAGGAAGTAATAGTCGATGCATCTTGTGGACAACAAGTGGGAGTTTGACGTAGGCTGAACCATCTGGGCCGGGTAAATAAAGCCTACAGGGAACACTGGCTTGCGCCAATTTTCGCTTGAGCGACAAGTAGGCTTACGGGCTTCAGCGTTTTTCCAGAGATAATCCTAGCAGTAATCGCTTTATTCATCACCAATAGTTTACAAAATATCCAGACAATCAAGTTTACATCAATTATAGATATTAAAGGGAGAACTCAGAACAAACCACATGAGTCCGGCTATGCAGTGTCGCCCAATCACATGCCTAATCACGTGTTAATGGCAATTGCAAAATTTGTGTAGCGAAACTTCAAGATAGACTCATCACAAGCGCTCTATTAGAATCGAAGCAAATAATCTAGATTTCTAATTACTATAGGTGCAAATAAACAATTGTCATGAAGAAAACTGAATCATCCTTATGAATTCACTTTTAGAGCACAGAGGATTGGAAAGTGCTGTTAACGTTATGTGATTTCTATTGTGGTTTTACAATGAATAGCACCAATCTATATAACTATATATAATATCGTATAATTATGACAACTAAATTCGCATTTCAAATACTGTGTTTGGTCGTCAATCACAAACCGTGGGCTTGTTATGATTGTCAGCTGTTTGCACTAAACATCAATAACGACTGCGGTATAACAGATGGTCTTCCTTTCAGTATTAGATACTGTGACCTGGTCTTTCTAAAATCACGCTATTATAGTATTAGTATCTGACACAAACACCCACGCAGGATGGTGTATGACGTAGCTTTTAAGTTTGAGTCAAATGTAGTCTGCAGTGGCATGAGTGCAGAACAGAATAAGCGTAATTGGTGACCAGTCTGAGCTATAGCGCTTCGTTTTCACATAAAAGGCATTGTGTGTTGCAGTCGCTTTGCAATCGCTTTTGCGCATGACGGATGTGTTTTCATTCTTATATAAATATAATTTATTTAAAAAAATTGAAAGAATGGCTGCAGTTCAGTGTAATTCAAGAGATCATGAACGTAAGTGTTACATTATATTTTTACACGAACTTATGTATTATATTTACTCTAAATAATCGAGTTATATTGCGAAGAAATGACTGCTAGACTAAACATTTCCATAGTTAGGCCAATTTTACGTTTACCTGCATCAATTCAAATCACTTGCACTTGCCTAATTGGAAGATATATTTAAGCTGAGTTCCAGTTATTATTTTTGCCCTGAGGTACTTCATTCCCCAAAGACTTAGAGATTACTATTATTACGAGATAAATGTCTGGAGGATCAGGGCTCGTCTTCAGGATTTGAAGAGAAAGTACCCTTAAGAGCAACCACGTTATGCTGTTGAATACTGATGGACAGGCGCTGAAAAAGGAAGGTTGATTCAATGATTCGCGACTGTCGCCAGTAATAATACATGTATATGAGATGCGATTGCCAATTTCGCTTATGAAGTCAGAGGCTGAAGAGTGAAGAATTGAGCGGGCCCAGGGTCTCTATGGCCACTGGTTGAAAAATATAAGAATCGGGAGGCCCCTCATATTTCTGGATTTTGCGGTTGGCCGCCTGCTCTGATGCAGGCCCGACCAAAACGGCCTGTTGGGTTATGTATAATTATTATTATTATTATTTTTTATGCCCCGAGGTATACAGAATCCCTCAGGGACTTTATGATAGTTACTATTTTAATAGCAAAGTTTGAGTTCCATCTTGCTTCAGCCCAAAATACCAAGATGGCTGACCAACACAAAGATCCTTCATAAGTCCCTAGATACTACACTGCTTTCCCCAAAGTTAAATGGCTAATGTCAAATGTTCAAGTCCTAAAGAATGTCTTTAGACATTGCTAAGCATTAACTCCAAATACCCATAACAATAATAATTGAGGTTTGGGGTAGACTGCCCCTCACCTCTAAAATAATATGTCTAGCAGGTTTTATTCTGGCCTGCGTGTGCAAACAAAATCCTCTAGATACTTTGGGGGCTTCCTAAGTCTTTCAGAACGACGATCAGGTACTGTAGGTGTCACTTCCGATGGCTGAGGCTGGTTGTCCTGAGAAACATACTCTGGTAGCTCTCCAATCCCCTCTGTTTGATGCTTGTGTACCACAGGTGGTGTGTTTGATGGTTGATTGTTCGGACAAGTGTTCCCTGGTGTGGTGTTCTGCGACATTCTGAATGATGTTGAAGTTTCTGCCCTTCCGGTTGTCTCGTTCTGTTGACAGCTGTCTGAACTGCCCGGATTCTTGTCCATTCCTTCAGCAACATCCAGTGATTCTGGCCACCTTCTACGGAGGTGATCAACATGTCTTCTAATGATGGACCCCGTCTCTGACTGCACTTTACAAGAAACTGGTCCAGTAAGCTCGACAATTTCACCTGGTGTCCATTTTTGCCCCGAATCCACATGTGTGCTAAAGTTCCGAGCATACACCTTATCTCCAACCTGAAAATCTCTTTGACGACAATGCTGATCATGGATGGATTTCTGTTTTGCCTGCTTCTGCTGTACTCGGGAAGAAATGTTGGGTCTTAACCCATCGAATCTGGTTCGAAGTGTCCGATTCATCAGTAATTCAGCTGGAGAGATGCCTGTAACTGTGTGCGGCGTTATGCGATAGGTGAAGAGGAATCGAGATACCCTTCGCTGTAAACTCCAGGGGCTTTTCTCCGATTTCTTCATGGCTTCTTTGAACGACTGAACAACTCGCTCTGCTTGCCCATTGGAAGAGGGGTGAAACGGCGCCACCAATGTCTGGTGGATTGCATTTTGGCTGAGAAATGTGCGGAACTCATCACTGGTGAAGCACGGTCCATTGTCTGATACAACCTGTTCAGGCAAGCCATGAGTGGCAAACGTCTGCACCAGACTCTCAATAGTCGCCTTAGACGTTGCTGTTGACTGAATGTGGATATCAATCCATTTGCTGTAAGCATCGACTATAATGAGAAACATTTTCCCATAAAAGGGTCCTGCATAGTCCAAATGTAACCGTTCCCAAGGTCTTGAAGGATATTCCCATGGATGCAGTGGAGCCTTTTCCGGGGCGTGCCTATGAATCTGACATGACGAGCACTGTCTGACCAGTCGTTCAATACCTTTGTCTAGGCCTGGCCACCACACATAGTTCCGAGCCAACGCCTTCATACGACATACTCCCGGATGCATCTCATGCAATTCTTCGAGGATGACTTCCTGGCTCTTGGTCGGCACAATCACTCGACAACCTCGCAGTAAACATCCATCTTGAAGACTTAGTTCCGCTCGGACCTGAAAAAATGGACGCAAATCCTCAGACGGACACCTATCTGGCCAACCTCTACGGCAGTAATTCAGCACTTGGCTATAAACTGGATCCCTGAATGTTTGCGCTTTGATAGTGGCTGCATTGACTGTTTGGTTTACGATATCCAGTGATTGGATCACCTCACCAGGAACGTCACTGTCGGACACTGTCTCGTCCAATGGTAAACGGCTTAGAGCATCTGCATTTCCATTGTTGCAGCCTGCTTGGAATTTCAGTTTATAATCATATCCCGATAATGTCAATATCCAACGGATTAATCTTGGAGAAGCCATTTGTGGAACAGCCTTGTCATCACCAAACAAACCTAGTAATGGTTTGTGGTCTGTGGTCAGGATAAATTTCCGGCCATAGACGAACTGATGAAATTTCTTGACACCAAACAGCAATGCCAGTCCTTCTTTATCCAGTTGAGAGTAATTCCGTTCAGCAGAATTCAATGTCCTTGAAGCAAAAGCTATAGGCTTCTCAGAACCATCCTCCATGATATGTGACAGTACTGCACCCACACCATATGGTGAGGAGTCGCAAGCCACAATTAGTTCTTTTTGTTCATCATAATGTGTGAGGAGGCTGGAATTGGTCAACAAGTTTTTCGCTTCCTGAAAAGATGTCTGGGTTTCTGCATTCCACTGCCACTGTACATGTTTACGAAGTAGCTTGTGCATGGGTTCCAATGTTGTAGCCAAATGTGGGAGGTCGGCATTATAAAAATTCAGCATACCGAGAAATGCCCGCAACTCGGTGGAGTTCTTAGGCGCTCTAGCCTCAGTGATAGCATGCACATTGGATGGTGATGGTCGAGTACCCTCAGCGTTAACCACCCGGCCACAGTATACCACCTCAGGAGCAAAAAACAAGCACTTAGACCGTTTTAAGCGTAAACCTGCCTCGGACAAACGACGTAAAACCTCCCGTAAATTTCTGAGGTGGTCTTCATCTGATAATCCAGACAACAGAATGTCATCCATTCGCACAATAACAAAAGGCACATCCCTCAACAGGTTTTCAAGGGCTCTCTGAAAGATTCCTGGAGCTGATTTGA
>JACEVL010001169.1:82500-85335 GCA_020284085.1 Aporrectodea caliginosa
GCAGAAGCTCCTAAAGACCAGAATGATATCATAAAACCTGCGGTCAATGGAACTCTATCTATTCTACAAGCCAGTCATAAACACCGCGTCAAAAGGGTCGTTTATACCAGCTCCATAGTCGCCATCAGCGGTAAGGAAGCTCTGTGAAGAAGCATCAAGATGAAAAAAGTTAAAATCTGCCGGATTTCAAAATCTTCGTATAAGTCATGGGAAGGACAAAAAAGAGGAAGGTATTGAAGAAGTGGGAAACATCCTTGAAGAAGGAGTAGGAGAGAAAGAAGAAGAGGAAGAGGAGGAGAAGGAGGGGCAGCAGGAGAGAAAAAGTAAATTGGGTTTGACAAGAAGCTTTAAGCAGCAAGCAGGACAGTATCGGGTATTTATACTGTATATAGAAAGCGACGATCTGAATTAGTGATGGAATGTAATAATCGTAACCGTGAGACTGTTCAGCGCCCAAAATACGAAGTCGTGAGAACCAGCCTAATCACAGGCGCCTAGTCAAACAAAATCGATGGGTAAGTTAGGGTCCAAATCTACTCCGTGTCAAGATCTAGGAAGGGAGACAGTCAGACGGATGGCGTTTAGAATTTAAACGAAGAGAGGTAAGGGGAAGAGGAGGAATCGGGATAGGATTTGTGAAAGAGCAGTGTTTTCAGTTTTGAGTGAAGAGACCTGTGGAGAGATAGCATAATGTGGTCTCCCTATTGCAACCATCCGAACTTTAATGTATATGAAATAACAGCTGAATCATTCCTGATGGTTCAATAAAATGATGGTTATGGTTATGGTTATACATGAATACATACATGCATAAATGCATTGTTGTGCAGGTGATTTTTCTACCAAAGATCCACTTGGAAAGGTTTTTACGGAGGACGATTGGACGGACGCTGAGACTGCAAAAGATGCCTACATCAAGGCCAAGACGCTCGCAGAAAGAGCTGCCTGGGACTTTATTGCTCAACTTCCAGGTAAAGTGGATTTAGAGGAAATAGTTGCTGTTCAAACTGTAACAAAGTTCGTTGCAACGATTTGCAATGCACATCCAATGGCACAACAGAACTAAGCCGTAATATCCAGAAGGTCAGTCAGCTAAAACCCAGAAGCATCCTATGGTGCATACGCTGCAATGACTAACATAAAAGTCCGCTAAGTTATGAGCTAATTATCTTCTGGGTATTGACCTATTACGGTTTGGTTTTGGCGGCCATCGATTGCTTCCTTATGCGTTGGACACCGATTCAATTGAATTGCAACTACAATTACATTTAAACAGACGGGTACTGTAGGTGATGTATCTCGCTAAGCTGATTATTTTGAATTGTATACATTGTAATTGAATTACGACAATTTAGATAGCATCGTCAGTAGTAAGCTACTTCTAGGTTACTCTACACACACTGTCAACTGTCAGCTCAACTGCTCAGTATTAGAAGCCTAAGTAGCAAGTGAATTTTAACTGTGTTTTTAACAAAAAGGCTTCTGGCTTCCTGAATAATAACGTGCAGGAAGGCTGTTCCAGGCACCTATTTATCACTTATACTTTAGCCTAAGTAACAATTTTTCATTGTTATTATAATTGTCATCATTATTACGCATTTACTTGGTCACAGTATCTAATGACCAATCGATGGAGCTTAGCAATTAAAAGTGAAAGACTTGTTCAAGATTCCAGCATAGTAACCGTCTCAAGGGAAACCCGATACCATATTTTCCGCGTTACAGGGCGAGCTCTGTGACCAATCGGCTACCATGTTCCACGGTGTTACTATCATTATTATTAGTTTTTAAACTCGAGGTAACTATTATTATTATTATCATTATTATTTTTCTTAAACCTGAGGTAACTATTATTATTATTATTATCGTCGTCGTCGTCGTCATCATCAGCTTCTCCATTATCCTTTTCAATTTGCATCTCTTACGAACCGCAAAGTCAGCCACTCTGAATGTGAGGTGCAAAGTCTCTACACAGTAGCTGTGTATAAATGGCCATACACATACATACAAACATACATGCAACTGTCTCAGAGAAGTACCGAACTCGTGCGCTTCGCATTAGAAACAGAACTTTCTAATCATTGAACGATCAACACTCAAGTTCGCTAAAAAAAAGGTTGGCTCAAAATTTTGGCACACACCATACATAGGAAATTTAAAAAACTAGACCAAAGCCAAAGAAGCCAGCAACTGTACCATTCATGAGAACTTTGCTAATTTCTTATAGCAACTGAATTGCTGCTGTTAAATCTGCATTTTATTTATGTTTAACTGGTTTGTGTGTGTGGTATTACAGAGGGAGAACGTTTCGAACTAGTCGCTCTGAATCCGATGGGTGTATATGGTCCTATACTGTGCGGAGAACTGGGAACAATAGCAAAAGTAAATGAGAAATTTATTGTACTAATTCTGCACTATGGGTGCAAGTCTATGATGACTGAAGTCAAACTTGTCTGATCAATCTGGGTAACTGAACTCTCTTTATCGAGTCATCTAATATAATTTAATTTAATTTAATTTAATCTAATATAATGATTAATATAACGCCGTCATCTCATTGAACGTCATCAGTCAAGTGTGGTCATTGTCAAGAATTATAGTCAGTCGGAGAAGCGATTTAAATTCAAGTCCTAATAGGTTAGGGTAACTAGAGTAGGCCCTAAGGGTAGATAAGCAAAGATACTAATTACTATAATTCTAGAGTCTAGACAATGGTTTCGGTCGTCGCAAGTCTTAAGGCAGCTACAGCACTTCGAAGTTAATGTAGTTTGGAGAATTTCGAGATGTTTTCAATCACACGGTCGTTGATGAGAAATGAGTTTTGTCCAAAAACTA
>JACEVL010001170.1:0-83770 GCA_020284085.1 Aporrectodea caliginosa
CCCGAACAGAACTCGCTCTTTAATTCACCTACAAATAAATATTTATACATAATTATACTGTACAGAAATATATCACATCTTTTTGAAGTCCAACATTCATGTTAACACGTAAGATAGAGAGATTACCAATGTGTCTATTTTTTTCAGGTACAGTGTTTTTTCCAAAACCAACTGTAAGTACCATCCTTAATGGACAGTGTTGCAACGGTAGATGGGTTGCAGGCAAAGACTGAAGAGTAAAGAGAGCAAGGCTAATCATCTTTCTGAGGCAGAGTTGTAAGACTGTTAGAAATGTTCCAAAAGCAAGATTCAGTGCTCTTTGTGCTCCTTAATGTAATCCAAACAATCCTCCTGCATACTGGCTGAAATCAGGACATGTTTTCAAGCTTAATTAAGCACTGCACAGGACTGTGGCATCTATAGTCTATGACAGTGCTTCCCAATTTGTTTTTTTTTATGGTACCCTTTTGATCTGAAATTTGTTGACATAACCTGACCTAACCAAACCATATTTTGGTATACGTAGTGCCTGCATGTGAAGCAGACCAACATAGGTTTACTTCAAGGGTGTCAAACCCTTTTAATGGTGGGCCAATTGCAATATTTTCCAGCAAGTGGCGGACAGGAGTGCTGAAGGCATCTAAGCAAAATGAAGGCATAGGTCTGGGAGGGAGCTTGGTGTGTCCGTCCCCAGAAGTCTTCCAAAACTAAACCTTAAATGGTGCATTTTTAGCATAAAAGCAGTAAAATAAGGTCTATAATATCTTAATTTTGATCTGCATTCAGTCATGAACATCACATAACACTCATTAAGCTTTAAGCCTAAGGTCAAAGCATTCTAGTTTCTGGGTATTGTATATAGAATTTATCTTATTCTCTAGTTAAAACAAGTCCGTGTCAAATGTATAGTAAGCTCGCAATAACAAAAGTAATTAAATGGGTTTAAATCAAATATCTCTCCCGTGAACCAACTTTGTTATATTAAGGAAAAGGATTAGGCCTACTGATTAAAAATTCATCAGTTCAAATGTTGTGAAACGATCTTGATTAACAGTCCACTTCTTGCTTCTTATTAAATTTTGATAAAATTTAAAATGGGTTTCATAACTTTTAATATTTGTTAACTTACAACCAACAGGAAACCAGACACAGAGATGTGCATTTGAGCAAAAGCAACGTCATTAATCAAAACCTCTACAGCGGAATGAGTATTTGGTATTGACTGGCCTCTGTTGCTAGCACGGCCTGTTGCTGGGACAGCAATTTGATTTCACTTCATACTCAGTGAAAAATGACAAGTTTGAACTTCCATTCTCAAACTACTGTATGTAGTCTTTAGGCACGGCTCTCTTCGGTGGGCCAGAAATGGCCCGCAGGCTGAACTTTTGACACCCCTGGTTTAATAAACAAAATACCTATTCTGGGGTTCAGAATTTGCTAAACACGGCATTTTCGGTGATACGGTTTTCCTTTAAAAAAGGTTTTGGGGATCTGGCGGAAAACCTTTTTGGGAGTCAGGGATCTGCTAAGCACCTGCTACTATTGATGTAGCTATTCTACGTAGTCCAGTTAAATGTCCAATGTCCATCTGTTAGCAGTGAACCTGAGTTTGTTTTAATATTTGCCATTATGGAGAAAAGCTGTTCACAAAAATATGTACTGACAAATAGTGCGTTTATTGGACAGATTTGGAAAAGCCTCTAGAGATACATATTATTATAATATCTGAAACATGTTAAAAGGTCATTCTTTTGGAAAGCTCTCTTCATGCTACCGTCATTCTGAATGCTTCTGGGACATCAGACAGATTAGTTCTCCAGTTCCATATAATTATTTTATCTTGAGAGGCCATCTTAATATTCAAGCAATCTTATAAATTTTCCATTCGAAAACGGGTTTCCTCTCATTGCTAGAGCTTCAGTGAACAAAAAGTCAAACTTTGTGCCACGTTTTATGGAATAATGTTGCTTAATATTGTATTTCTTGACATATCAAACATAATTCACTCTAAGAATGCTAAATAACAAAAGATTCCTCATCCCACGCAATTATTAAAGTTTTACATGCATAGTCAATTTTTGGCCTTTACTTTCATATGTTGATGCTGCCATCTTCATTTGACGCTGATAGAAAGATTATGTATTGTACCACAGAGCATTAAACATTGTGTTGTACAAAGCAAAGAATTATGAGAAATTTTCAGGACCACCTAGTTAGCAACTTAGTATGCAATTCACAATTTCAGACATAAAAATCAATTTTTGAAAGGCTCAGCAGTCAAGATGAACACGCTCCGCAAGCTGGATTGCCCGTGGGCTGTATCTTGGACAACCCTGCCTACGCTGTTTTACAAGCATGAGCTCAGCAACTATACTTGGGCATCACCATCAGCAATTTATCAGCCAATATAGTACACTTTTAATGTCACGTCACTTCTGTGTCATGGCTCTCATTACGTATTCTTATGTCATTGAATATACAATGTGATTGTATAAACTTTTGATGTAATAAAATAAATATTGATCAGTATCTTCAGTTGCCTACCGGTTATTATTATAATTAGTCTTGCACTCGCTGGCGAATCTTGGTCACTGATGTCATAGCAAACGTATTCTCCTTCGTCTGTCTGAGTGACATTTCGAATAACCAGATCATACTGGCCGCTTGGGATGTCAAAATCTACGTCAATTCTTTTGTTGATCATGTAGCCATTGCTCTTGTCTCCACCTCCTCCAGTTCGTCCTATGAAGATGTTTCTGTAGGGTTGTCCTTCCTTCCTGTATGTCCAATCGACTGAATCAAGACTTTCAGTACTACAGCTGAATCGAACATCTTCACCAGGTCGCGTGCTGATGTCAGTGGGAGTGATTTTGAGTCTCGCTTCTACAGCTGTAAAATGTGCAATGCAGAAAAAAGTTAATGCAAAACATTTGTGGATTAATGACAAACTCTGACTTCCATTAGAGAACCATGCAGTTTGTACATTCGTATGCATTATTGGTGTGATGGGATGCCATAATGTGCTTGTTTACAGGTGATATGCTCTACAGAAGGTTTGATGCATGAATCATTGGCCTGTGTTGGCCTGCATTGTTGTTCAACACCTGTGCATTGAAATAACTGTACAACAACCAAACAATTGATCTTCATAATCCAAATGAAATAGCTGTGTGCTTAGTGGTAGGATATCTGAGGCAAGGTCATATCAAAGCGACTTAGTCCATCGCACTTCGGAACATCTGCTGAAGGGTATAGATGACTAGCTATATAATCAGCTATACCCATATGGTCTTGCTATATTCAGAACTGGGTTTGACAAAGCAGTGCCAACAAAATAGGTTGCTCAGCCAATGTCCATCATCTCTTAGCTACATATAAATATTTTGATTTAGGTCTTATTTCTTATATTCTCCACATAGTAATCATTTTTTCCAAATGTTTTTGAGGTACATCCCGTTTCTTTGTTGCATCTTTTTGCTATTGTTATCTGCAGTTAATAATTTTCAAAGGCAGACATAGTGATCTATGTGTAAGATATTCTACAGTAGGATTTTTCTGTACTTCACATTATGGGCATTTATTTGGGCAATTTATCATTTTAGCATTCTTTATTATGTACTGATGTACTCCTGATGTACTCATTATAACATATCGTTTCATCATTTTATCTACCGGTACATAGCATTTTAATACCAATGTCCAATATTGTCCTTGACAACTGTCATCAATCCAACATCCATTTACACAAGTATTATTTTCATCAATCCAACTTCTACTTAAGCAACAACATTTTCTATCAATCCAACTCTATTTAAGCAAGAATTATTTTCATCAATCCAACTTCTATTAAAATTAAGCAAGAATTACAATGGGCAAATAATTTAGAATGCTTATAAACATTGCCTTTCTCTGCTGAACAAACCCGCTATTAGTAAACCGCTACATAAATAAAATAATGCAAAATTAAAGAAAACAGGACACTAAACACTGTAACTCTAAATATTATCAGATGTCACTGCACTATCAGCACAGAATTTTGCACTTAATGACCTATACCCCTACAGCCCAGTAAAATGTGCCTACACCAGTGGTTTTCAACCGGGAACCCAAGGGTTCCTCAGGTGTCAGCCAGGGGTTACACCACATTTGGATATAAAATTTTACAAAATACCAACTGAATTCACAAAACGATTGACAATGAGCAGAATCTTCACAGCTTTGTCATTTTTGCTTGACACGATCCTAAGTTAAACTAATTCACATTATTACGTGAATGTTTAATTGAACATTGTATAATTGCTATGTCGTTATAGGACTACTACAAACATGGCCCTATGAATGAGTCTACTCATGACTTGTCATTTGGAAGAACCATGCATCAAATGGGAATCTAGAAACGTTTCCAAACATCGTTCAGGCAAAGTACCAGGAAATACTGTTGATTTTGAACCATTTAGACCTCAGCTCAACAGTCTCAAAAATTATTTTCCATCAGTACGGCCTTGTGTTATCTGTTTAGCTGTTGAACTATAGATACTCAATTACTCATCATCACGGTCCATGGGCTCAGTGCCCATTGGTGTCAATCGCATGTTTCACCATCCATCTCCATTTGTCTCTCTACGGCGCCATTCTGCTAAGTTTATGGATTTCCATTCTGCACCAGTCTGTGACGTCATCTCCCATTCCCTGCATGGCATGCCCTAACCTCCCTTTCCGTCCATCATCCCAAAGATGACCTGTTTGATGAGTCTGCCGTTTCCCATTCTGCACACATGTCCAAAGAAGTTTAGTTTCTCTCCATTATCATTTGTTTGATATTTTTTGTGTTTCCCACTTTCGCACACACCTCTACATTTGTTATCTTCTGCTCCCATCTGATTTAATACTTAACATATTTCTATTGTAACTGGTTGCGGTCTGTCAACCTGTCACAAAATAAAACGAATATCTATCTGATATGAAGTATCCTCCTGTAGCATCTCATCTCGAATGCCAATAGTTTGTTTGTTTCCCGCTTGCATAAGGTCCATGTCTCACATGCATACAGCAGTATACTGAATATGCATGTTTTTATGATTTCCATTTTTGTTTTTATGCTGCTGTACTTTGTGGCTTCTCCATAGGCTTCCAAAGGCTGCCAATGCCCCCATTGCTTTCACTATCCTTCGTGCTATCTCCTTTCCGCAATCATTGTCCCTCATTGTCCCATGTTAGCAGGCTTCCCAGATATACAAATGGGTCATTCCACATCAAATCAACCAGGGGTGTACTAGGGTGTTCCAGAAAAACTGTTTGTTTGAAGTCTTGGGTCTCACCAGCCAAAAGTTTCTTTGGTAGATGACATTGTTTGTGGAAAATTTTCAGTTTTTTCGGATGCTATTTAAGGGTCCCCAAAGGTCCTAACTTTAGTCTTCATTTTTAGCATAAAATGCTAAAATTCGCCCAAGAATTAAACTGCTATGCCGAAGCCAACAGGCACAAATTTTGCATTAAACTTTTTGAAAGTTACTTGTAACACAGTTTCTATAACACTGTTCCACAATATTTTTAATATTCAAGTGGGGGGTGCAGAGTAGTGGTAACATCACTGGCATGAAGAGCAGTAGGAAGCGGGATTGCTTCCCGTAACCCTCCCAAAGGTCCACTCAGCCTATCATTTGCGAGATGGCGCGTTGGCAAAATGAGATGTATATAGGATGTGATGGGCGCTTTGCATGGCTGCCATATGCAGTTAAATTCGACTCCTATTACTTGTGATCATCCGTTCATACTGAATTGTAATCATACTGCGTTTTGTCGGTTTGAAATATCAAAGAACATCATTATTATTATTATAAATTCATCTGTCGGAAAAAGTTGCTGGCAAAATACAATTAAACTGCTGCTGTTCCATGACATTTTTTCAGTGGATTACACTAGACTAGAGTGCCAAAATATGTATTTGTAATGTAATATTTGTAATGCACCAGAAGTGTAAATAACTGATACACTAACTTTAAAATTCTGAAATCTACATATATCCAACATAACAAGTCACAATTACACTTCTTGAAAATTGGACTGGTGAAACGCAATGGGTTTCCGTGGGCAAATGATCGAGTGCTTTGTGCAAGTTTCCGTGACGTCCGTCACTACAAAAAGGTTGAAAACCACTGGCCTACACTAACTTAAGCGATACACAGCGGTTATATATTTCTTATTTGTCACAGTTACTCTACCATGTGAATGACAGCTGTAACGATGTCCTTTCGCAACACAGACGTTCTTAGCCTTCGATCTCTACCAAGAACCTAAAGTGCCCTCATCTGTGATATATTTCTTTTCCCGAGTGCGTGTGAACAAACTGGTTGAACTACGCTTGTGTGCCACTGTTTTGTAAAATAACATGACCAGTTATCTAATTTACGCAAATTTAATTATTTACCACTGACATTAAAATTACCTGTCAGATCCAGCAAAAGATATGCGAAGAAAAGATATTCAAGCAAACAATACATTTTCGCTGAATTCATCAAAAGTTCTACTGAGCAATACGAAGCAGTCTTCGCGGGCTAAATTCAAATTACGCCCAAGCGGCCCAACCTGATACGATTAGGGCCTATAACTAATTATATTAAAAAAACAGACCATTGAGACACTTAAAAATGGCGCGAACAAAGGTTATACTGCAGCCAAGGACCTACAATACACAGGACTGAAAAGTCCGTATGTAAGCGCGTTGGACAGAAAATGGCGGCCTATGGAGTCTGGCCCCCTAGCGACAAAGGTGTAGAACGTCGTGATTACATTACACGTGCATTGAGGTGTCCGTGAAGAAAATCGACGAAGAATCATTTTTTAAGCAATGAATAATTGACTGTGTAGAGTAAAACATCGTATTTAATATGTTCTGTAATGTCTATTATCATTTATACGGCATGTTATTTAATTTTAAGGCCAATTTTGAAGAGCTTTTGCAGTGCGCAACCATGCCGCAACGGACCCACACTATGTCAACCGAGATCCACAAGAATTTTGTTTTTAAGTGCCCCGACTGGTAAGCCTGGTATAATAGGTTTCGTCGGTTATTAACTGTGCAGCCAGTCTGATCTAGAGGCTATAGTTGAAGTCTAAATATAGATTCATTGCAGCCTGTCAGTCGTGTTTATTTCATATAATAGATCTATGGTTTATTCTGAACAGCGATGACTCCGCCCACTACCTTAGCAAAAGCCAGTACCGTATGTTTAATTATTTTTTTAGCCCCAACCAGATCCTTTTATTCTAATAAAAGGCTAGCCTCTGGCCAAAACGTGGTAGTTTTTGCATAAATGGCATTGATCCAGCACAATACACTTGTGGTAGTGCCTGTCCCAAGACGGAGAAAGGAGAATGGCGACGCTAATCATCTTATGTTAAATCACAGCGTGGTTAAACAGTGAATAACTAACCAACCATGTTTCGCGATAACGTGGTTTTTATTACTGCATATTCAAGACCTGTGAAGCAACCGTTTAACAACGCATATCTCCGCAGTTTAGATTATCTAATTGAAAGTCATTAAAAAATATCTTTACATTTACCTTTCCTTGTTCCTTAGCAACCGAAAGAAAAATAATCCTCGTTTGTTTCCCTAAAATTCATGAAATTAATCGCTGAACTCTGTCAAGCTTGTTTACCTCATTAGCCGCGATCCCATACACCGCATCGCGAGATGTCGCCACACCGCGCACTAACGCCGGATGTAGGCCTACACATTATTTTCACGAGTAACCATCGACGTACATTGGAGCGAGGCGTATATTGTAGGCCTATATAACCATTCCTCTAAATATAGATTGCTTGATGCATATAATTCAAGTCGCACGCTTTCATATCATAGGAGGCTACAATGTCATATGTAGATGATCACTTTATAGCGCCTAGAAAGTTACACAGCGCATTATAATTATTATGTAATTTTCTTTAATAGATAATGAAAAGAAATCATGAAACCGCCATCATTTTCTTAATTTTTAAAATTCAGAAATAAGAATTTAGAAATTTAAATATTTCTTGCAGTTTGACACTTTGTCCATATCACTGGTTTTAATAAATTGCAAATGTTAGCTTAGTATAGCGTACAATTGCAGCAGTTAGGTAGCTAATGGCAGTGTTGTTCAGTCTAATTGAAATACATGTAGGCCCCTAATTGAATTACGTAATTGAATTACAAGTCATGTAATTGTAATTGTAATTGAATTACATTTTAAGTCCAGTAATTGTAATTGTATTTCAATTACAATATTGCATGTAATTTGTAATTGAATGAAGTGTAAATTACGAATTACTTTGATAAAGTCAGCAACGATGCCAGCCTGCCGGGTTGACCCATGCAGGCCACCCCTTTAATAAACTAAACTTCTCTGCATCATGACTGCATGGCAGCATAATAATTATTATTATTGTCATCATTATTCTATCCTTAGTTCCTTAGGCCTACACCCCTCTTACAATCTTACAGCACACTTTCGATAGACCTCAAGTGCAAGGGCTGACTATCACTATAAAAAGACTATCCAAGCAGTCGTGCACTCATTCTTAGCTAGCCAACTGCGGCTGCCTACAGAAAACAGCTTCCATCTTCAGCTCCAGTTGAGCGTCTCTTTGGCACTGCTAGACAAATTGGCTCACCCTGCAGGAGCAATCAACTCAGACTATCATTTTTTTAAACTTCCACTCTTTAATTAAATCAAGTAAACTCTATTGTTAACTTGTTTTAATGGATCATAATTGTAAACCATATTTCGGATACTTGACAAACTTTGTTTAACTTACAATACAATTGAATAATTTAGATTATAATTTACAGGCCAGTGGTTCGACCCATTGGATGCTGTAGTTTAGAAATGGAGTAAATTAAAACTTATAGAAAAAAATTCTAAATCATTCGCCAATTTAAGGGAACAATTGAAAAGTAATTGGTAATTGAATTACAATCAAAATGTAATTGTAATTCAATTACTTCTTCAATCAAGTAATTGCAATTGTAATTCAATTACATTTACAAGCATGTAATTGCAATTATAATTGAATTACATTTGCAATGTAATTGATACAACACTGGCTAATGGCAATAGTAATAATCAGCGTCAGTGATTTTTGCACAGTTTTCATGCACTCAGTTTTACGTTTTCCGCACTGGACCAACCTTCATTAGCCTATATCCAACCTCCATGCATAGGCTATCAAACACTCTAGCCTACTTCCAAGTTCCAACGCCCAGCAGACTGTAGTCTACACCGAATAAACTTCATTATTTTGGCTTTAATTTGGGAAAGTTTCTTCTTGCCTATCTGTTTTTTCTTGTTGCCAAGATTTGCTTCTTGTTCATTTATTCCATTCCTGTCTTGATTTTGGAGAGTAGGCCGTAGCTACGTTTGTCATAGCCTTATGGTGTTGTTATTTTAGCAGTTTCCTATAGGGCGTGCTGAGCCGTGCTCGTAACATATGCGAAAGGAATTACTTTATTTTCGGTTTTCCATCTGAGTCAGTCTTCTATGCAAGGCTGCTTTTGGCACTTCAAAGAATTTGGCAGCTTTATTCAGTCTCGTGTTCTTGGAATTGACAGATGCAGTAGCTTTCTCCATTCGTGTAGGTGACCAGCTGGGACTATTTGATTTTCTGTGATAGCTCGACATTCCTGTGAAGAAACTCAGCATAGCACGTATTCAGGTTTCAATTTGGACCCATTTGAGTTATGATCGACCGTCGAGGTACTAATGACTTTATGAATTAACATGTCTAAAGAAAAACCAAAACATCAGCTATGCCCACACGTTTGCTGCAATTGCCTAAGATGGACCGTATACATAACGTGGACCACACTTGGTTCATCTTAAGCATAGTTGTAAAAACGTTTTTTTTCGTTTTTTATTATTTTCCAAAAACGTCGTTTATTTCGTTTTTTATTTCTCGTCTCGTTTTTTCCGTTTTTTATTTTTTATGTAACTTTATTTATTTATTTACTGTCTGTTATTATTTGTTTACTTTCATTCTTGTCTGATATCCCTTACGTTGTCTCTGTCCTTTCAAGGATTCATCTAATTTACGTCCTATTTAGTGTCATCAGTTGAGAAATAAAATAGCACAGAACAGGAAATAAAATTTATAAAAGTTTTTGAATTTCTAAGTTATCCAAAATCCGAAATGTTGTCTTTGTATACAGTAATCTCAGATTGACTAATAAACTGACTCCATAATATATTATTACGTTCTTATATAAGTCAAAATTGTAAGTACAATATTTGATTACGTACATTTTGTAACTATAGGCCTAGAGTGTACGTAAATTACGTACACTCTAGGCCTATAGTTACAAAATTTTGTTTTTAATTGTTTAGGCCCTATGTCAGCATGGACTTATGTGGACTTGTGTATACAATTTAAATTTGAAAAGATTTCAGTATTTTTAATAACTCAATTTCTTATTAAACCAAACGTATGAAAAAGAAAATAATTGTTGTAGATTAATGTTACTTGGTGTTTACTTATAAAGTTATGTTATTTGCTAATTAAAATTAAATTGTGTAAACAAGGTTTTTAATTTTAAAATGCAGAAAAGATTTAACAAAGTTAAATTATTTCTTTTCCGTTTTTCTCGTTTTTCCGTTTTTATTTTTTGAAAAAAAACCACGTTTTATTTCGTTTTTATTTTGTTTTTACCGTTTTTTACAACTATGATCTTAAGCAACTTGCACCCATCCACTCCCAACTCGAGCTACTTTTTAAACAGTCATGGTGGTGGATTTTCTTGCAGGGTAACCTGCAAAGAAATGAAAAGCTTAGTTTTAAAAAGACTTTCATTCTATCTAGCAGGTCGACTCCCTTCTCGGTTTCTGAGTCATTTTACGCCACACGATTATTAGATCAAGCAATGCAATGCCAATTACCATTTTTGTCTGTTTTCTCGAACGAACGTCTTACCATGTAGCGTACGTCTAATTAGTTCGTTTAAGCCATCTTGTGACCTGCTAGCTAGGACAACATCACTTGACAACCCAGTTATAATTCTTGTGGCCAATCACAGAGTGAATAGGCGCTGGTCCATCTTTACAACTTTCCCCTACTTTTCTAAAACCATTGACTTTCGACTCCGATTCATGAATTTAATTCTCAGTGTAAGACAATACTTATGCCTAATCGTAATCGAAGGCCCCAAAGTCGAAATTTCTACATCGATCAAAAAAACGAAGTCACGGGAACCAGCTTATTCACAGGCACTTAATTAATCGAAACAAAACCGATAGGCAGAGTGAGTCCAGATCTGCAGAGATCTCGAGTCACGCAGGTAGACGTCTAGGGAGGATGATGTTAAGAGCTAGGCCTATGCATACAGCGCATTTTGAGAACTTCACTGAATTCTTGATTGTTGTTGCCGTGTTTCAGCTTTACGAAAAATCCTGTTCTTTCCGGGGACTACAGGCGATTGCAGCGTAGCCTAGAGGTTTAAAGAATGGCTATAGTTATTCTGTATCAGAACAGAAATTTAACAATGGTCAACCTAGTTTTCTATGCTTAAAATTCGTTGGTTCTAGCTTTCTATAAAAATTCACCCAATTTTTGCAGACTTTGCATGTTCGTTAACTCTAAAGAATTTATATTTAGGCCTTCTGTTTCCAAGTCAGCACAAGGCAGTAATAACAATAACTGTTATTGCTGAACTCTGTGCGGAAACTTTTCCTAATTCAACTGCTCTCAATTGATATAAAGACATTAATAGGCCTATGCTTAGTAAAGAAGTGACATCCACAGTTCCACACACTCACGAAAGCCTAATAGAGAATACTTATAACACCAAACTGCACAAATGAACTATAAGAACTTTAACCTAAATGAAAGCAATCCTTTAACCAACTACTACCACGATAGAACTAATTCTAATCCATCCGTCCTAATTATTCATCTGCCTTCCAACTTTTTGTCCTGATACGGCGCAACGCTCGTGAATAAGCTGGTGCCATGAGCTTTGCTTAGAGTAGAGTTTACGATTACGAGCACGAAGGCGCAGAACATCTAATCCAGTAAAACAGTCAAAGTTTTTATATCTAGGCCTATTTCAGAACAGACACTATGAATTTATATAAACGGATAAATGTCTGTCTGTCAGAAGCTGTTACGCTGTTTTCTCACAGCGTCATTTGCTAGGGGGCGACATGCGATCCGCCGTCGGCGGTCAGTACCAGCCACAGGGGCAGAGGAGAGGATGGGCAGAGGCATGTGAGGGGGGAAGGGATGGATGTGGAGGGAAGGAGAGGGGAGGTGAAAAGTAGAGGGAGGGTAGAGGAGGTCATTTAACTCATTTCATCGTATTTGGACGGGCAAACGTCTAGTTGTTCATCACCATGGACTATTTTGAGATTGTACTTCTAGCTCTAAGAATGACACGTGACTACTACGTTAAAAATCAATTCATCAACCTAGACAAGCTAATAAAACTTTTAGTTGAACTGCAATTACTTTTAAAACAAATTCGGTCACTTTTTTCTTTGAACGGTTTATTTAAAAATAATTCCATAAACAGGCAGTAAATTTATATGAGCGTGTAGCATCGAAAAATGAATGGAAGTGAAAAATTGGAATTTTAAGTTAAGTATGTAAGTAGCTGTAACTAAGGAAGTAAGTTACTGTTATACTGTATAGTCTTTACGCTGTATAAACTATAGAAATATAATAGTTACCAGTACCTCGGTTTTATCGCCAGCTCATTCCCCATTACCGCGGTATTATCGCTAAAGTAAGCCTCATTAGTCATTATCGCTGTATTACCGCAATTGTCCCCATTAACGCGCGATTTACGGCGGTTACCGCTGTTTTTACCGCGGGTAAATTCCCCATGTTACTCTGTAGTGGTGGCGAAAGAGAATAATTAGGCAGCTAGGTAGGACAGAATCTCTCGAAGAGTTCTGTTTTCAGTCGTGAGTAGAAAGTTGCAGAGGTGAGTGCAAGCGAAGGAGAGGTAAAAGTAACTGGCGAGATGGGAAGATGAACAAACTGGCGGAGGACTTTTTGTGGTTCTTTCCACAGAGCTGGTGCAGCATAGACTAAGGAGTGGTTAGAGAATTTCAGTGAGGAGGAGACTGGATGCCGAAATAGAGAGAGATGTGATGATGAGCGAGTAGACTGGGTGGTTGGATGGAGAACGGCTGGTGAATGTTAGAGAATTGAGAACCTTGATCGGCATTGTACATTGTAGGTCAGAGATACAATTTTTATAATGAATGGGCCTATGGACTTTTTATCAATGAGAAGATGGTGTTGTAGGGAAAGGAATTACTGTAGTCGAGTTTGGAATGAACAACTGAGATGGCTGTAATCAAGCACGAATGTGTTTATAGCAGGTGCGAGTTCCCTGGGTGATGCAGTTTGCAAAGGTGACGTTTTCTTCGAAGATTATTACAAAACTGCGGACAAGAGAAGGATAGACTGGTTTACTTAATTCCACGCGGAGGCCAATAATGAGGAATTTAATTTTTAATGGTTTAGATAATTATAACAGGTTAGCGGCCATCTAGACCGAAATTTGGGTGATGGTGTTATGTAAATGGTTTGGTTCATGGAATGAGGGAGAAATATGTAAAGAGCTATGTGCCATCGGCATGAAGAAGATGATGATCGACAGAGGAAGCGAGTTAGCTGAGTGGTGAAGTGTAAAGAAAGAACAGCAGATGACTGAGAACAAATCTTGACGAACACCACCGTGAGTGACAGTGTGTGGATAAGATTAATTTAGTGAACAGCGGCTTAACTGTTAATGATCTTAAAGAAATGTACGACTTGATCCACGATAGTGCAGTAGCCTACCAGATATTCCAAATACGGAGTAATGGCGTTTAGGAAGGAGGCATGATCTTTTTGTATCGAAGATGCCCAGAAGACACAAACAATTTATTGATGACCTGTCGCCAAGACTAGTTTGCTGTATGTAACGAGGTGATGATTGTTTAGATGTTATGATGTTTGATTTAGGCAGATTGAAACGAGAAGAGTTGCACAGCCTTTGATTAAGGAAGTTGCGATTAGGTCATCTTCGCATTGTTTGTCTTGAGAGGATTGAACGAAGGCAATGATTTCTGCTCAGTAGCAAGCTCAACAAGATTAAAAGAAGCAGTAGCTGGTAAAGCTGTCTCATTGTGGTCGTCTGAGGAGAAGAGCCGGTTTGCGTAGAGGTTGAATTTTATAAGATAGAGGAAACCTAGCCTTGTCAGTGAAGAAGGATGCAAACAACTTTACAGTAGGCCTACGCTCGTTCCAGACGACGGCGAGATGATTTGAGAGCTTGAAGTAAAGAATTAAACCACGAACGTTTGCATGAGTTTCAGGTCTAGTCATGATTGGAGCGAGTTTGTTGTATTTGCTCTTAACTTAGATGAAATGCCTTCCGAACCATTTTAAACCCATGCAATGTTAGATATATTATAATTGTTCTTGAATAAATTAATTATTGATGGTGACTTGAAATAGCATTTAGGTGACATTACGTATGATGGCACTCAATTTGATCAAAGAAATCCAATTGCAAGTTATTGGTGATTTATTCATTCGAGTAATGTCCATGTTAGTCAGGTTCAAAGTTATCCCACTTATCGCGTTGATATGGAGGAACTAGCGGGGCAAAGACTGCATTAAGCTATCAGAAGAGGCGTTTGGTCGGCGTAGCCTTTGTTTATCTACATTAGATAAACTTACTTGAAAAACATGTGACATTATAAGCCTATTTGTTCTGATTCTTTTTCTATACAGAATATAAATAGTTTGCTTTTAAAAACAAATAAATATCATATTCTGGTCCATTTATATCGAAGGAAACAAAGCAAAGCCCATTTGCATTTCCTTGACATTTCACTTTAGGTGCGTCAGACACCTACATTTCTTTCGGTTTGCGTACAGTATACGCCTTACGATGCTGTTGAGGCAGGTGTGTTGCAATCTACTGATCTGCTCTATGTGGACATATTAAACGTTGCGCGCGGAGTATCATATGTAATAATAAGCTAGTAGGTGTGCTGTTGGTAACATGCGATTTCATGAAAAATAAGAAATCCGAAGAATTTAAATATAATGCAGAAATCAGAGAAGAGAAGAAGCAGTCTCTTCATTTGACAGTACTCGATCCTCACTCTTAGACAGATCTGTACTTTCTGGGAACCTCAATGGTGCTCGAGATTTCATTTCCTCACTGTTTGGAGGCAAATTCTGATTCGTAGAGCTGAACAAAATAATATTCGCAATATTATAACAGTGTAGATCTACAAAGTTTCTTATAATTTTCAAACTAGATGAAAGTGAATGGTTATTTGAGATTTGACCAAGAATTCAACTGCTTGGTATGCCGACTGAAAAACCCATCTTTAACGTAGCCTATACAATGAATGTCGATCCTATGTATGCTTCAGTTCCTATGATAGACAATAATTGCTGCATTAAAAAAATTGTACACGCCTGCGTTTAATAAGGTCGTCTGCTAATCCCATCTCTAACATACTACAGTGGGCAGTTGCTGTGTGTACGACAGCTGCTCAGCCTGACCCGTCCTTATCAGTCGAGCAGAACAATTATCACAGCAATCAATTATTCTCCCTCCGAGCGAAGTTCACCTGTCATCTACTCGTGGGCCAAGCTCACTCACGTGCGTGTCTTAATATTGTCCATTGAATGCAACTAGCGTGCTTCGTACACTCGCTGTTTATCTATTTTTCGGATATAGGCCAAATTTTGAATTATAAACAATAACTTAGCGTCGATTAAATGTGGTATTGTCGAGCACTTAACCATAATTCACCATTCAATGTTATGCTGTGTTATGTTGTTGTGTGTGTTGCGTTGGATGGTGCTATTTTCCAAGGCGTAATAACTTAGTTCGACATGAAGTCTGGTTTATAGGCCTATTGTTCAAAATATCTTGACCGCAGTGCAGGCTTAAAGAGCTAAAAAAAATTACCCTTTTGCCGGAGTTTTACGTCTTTTATTCTTTCTGAATTTGAAGACAGCCGTTAAGGCTAATATGACCAATGCAATGACCAACAGAAGACATGGAAGAACGACAGCTAAGATAGATCCTTTGTTGGCGTTTTCTTTACAAAAGTCTGCGTAAAATCATACATTTTAAAGGCAAGATGTAAGCAAAACCGAGGCAATTGAATGACAGTACACATATTGCTCAATCTTCCAACTTGCTTTGATGGTCATTTACTTTTGTCTAAAAGATGCAGGGCGTTCAGTGGTGAGTGATGTCTAATTGTCTATAGCTTATAAGACATAGACATATTGTCAATCAATCAGTCAATCAATTTCGTTTATTCTCAACATCATGCTGACAGGTCGCAACTTGTAAAAAGTAACATGTAGGAAATATTCTCTCAGCTCTGACAGTTAGTTACGGTATTAAATTGGGTTGAGATAGCAAATCTGAGATCTAACAGTTAGTTACTAAAGGATAATTAGGCTAGTGACAATGTAAGTGAGGGCAACGAATGAGGTAAGCAATAATTAAGGTATATACTGGAGATAATGTAACTAGTAGATGTGTTTAAATAATAATAATTGCGATCGTCCTTGGATTGTATGGCTTTATGCATAGACTATACAAAAATTATGCATAGGCTACATGTACGTGTTTTCATATTGTTTTGTGATGCTCTCCTTCTAGTCGAAGGAGAACAATTCAGAGTTCCTTCCCTCTTGCAACAGTTTCTGGATAGCCTACAACTCTATTCGATATTATCTTCCTTCCAAAGTTTAGAAGTGCACACACTACCACCTGGTACCACCACCACCCGGCAGGAGGATGCTCTGGTAGAGCGGGGTGATTGGATGGTGAAGAGAGTTCACAAAGGTACTGTAGCTGGGAGTATTGTAGGGAGTTGTAGGTTAGGATAGGACTGTGAAGTGAGTGGCTCAGGGATTTTCAGCCGTTGGAGTCATTTAAGGGAGTGACATGATGATGTTAGGCTGTCCTCGGGCTCGTGAGTTTTCATGAGTTACAGGCACTTAAGTTGGACGGATTCGAGGTCGAGGAAAAGGGAATTTACAGTAACTAAGCTTGGAGTGAACAATAGAGATTGTGTTGTGATCGTATGGATTATAAAATATGCGTTATAATATTTTAATCCACAATGTGAGATATCAAATATGTTCAGGAATAACTCAATTTATTTATCTTGAACCAGCGTCCTGGAAACGGAAGGAACAAGGATTAGCAATCCTCAGAGGAGCACTCTACCAAACTATCTATGTGCATGGAGTACATATTGTCAGGTAGCAATAGTAGAAACAGTTTTAAAGCCAAGCTGGGTCGAATGCGGCGCGGGTCACGAATTTGCATGAAGCAGGTGCGCGAGAGGTCGGAGTTGTGGCTTTTGACGATGTTCAAAGTTCATACCACTTTATCGTCAGTTATGGTTATGCACCGCCTGGCTTGACGATAAAGTGATAATTATGTAGCTTTATGACAAGACATACATGTACATGAACATTTGAGCAAAGAAGGCTGTCGCAAAAGAGACATATTGCAAATCAATGCCCCACTTAGAGATGGTTCATAGAAAACGGTAGCATCTATTTCTTTGTTGTTGACAGTCTCGTTTTAGAGATGCAATTATCATTTGAAAATGCTTCATTAGTTTTCAAGCTGCTGGTTAAATTACTTAAATTGATCCAATATTATTTACACCAATATTCTAACTGTGAAAAATGCAATTTAACGACTTCGTAGCCTAAAGCTCGTATTATAAGTTACAAATGTTGCAAACACGACCAATGACCATGAATGTTCTCACGTTACGGTGCTGTGTAAATCGCGCTTCTTAAAATCTCCACAAGACGCTCTAATTGTGTGGATAAGAAACAATGACGACTGCCAAAAGTGGTACGGGTTATGCAATATGCAGGAAAAGTTTTGGACATCATGCGAAGTTTTTATGCAAGTGATGAAATGATAACATAGTTCAGACCTATGAATTTATCCCCATGTAGTGGAAATAAGTTATGGTAAAGCCCTTAATCCAGGTTAGAACCTGCAACTTATAGGTTGATGTGTCAAATCAATTAATGCATAGGGCCTATCGATCAACCTTTTACATAACGCTAACATTCACATTACATTTGTAACTTCACAATGTGTGCATATTGCCATATTAGACCAATACACAGTAGACCACGATACAAATAGCAGTAGGTCAGAAATCTCTTGCTGTAAACTTTGAGAAGCATAAACGTTTCAGCCCTTAAACTTAACTCACGCAGTGAACAATGACTTCCAAAAGCTGATTATGCGAATGAATTTATGCATACCTGGGTCTGATGCTGTGAATGGGGTTTGGTTCCAGTTGGCCAGAACAATATATGAATTCGGAGTCGTTACAGTGCAGAACAGGTGCGACTTGAATGCCAAATCATCACCGGAAACCACTGTTTTTAAATGCACAGCTGTTGGACTTGTTACAAACACACTGCTGTTTAGAAGTTTGGTTTCTCCTTCATGACCGTCAACTGCTCGTCTCAACTGTAGACGCGGTGGACAGTAGCCAGAGAAGTATACACTACACGTAACATTGACAAAAACTTCGCCATCGATGCATGTCTCGCCTTCAATTTCAAATCCGACGGTCTTATCTACAACAATCATTATGAGATCCCGCTTAATACCTCTGATACTGGTTTTATACGCTTTTTCATTGACTTTGTGGTCAAATTTGCTTTCTTTCACGATGATCTACAATATCCAGAAAGTTAGATTCCTATTGGTATAACTATAATTATAATTACCAACTGCGTACAATGTTACGTAGGTAGATACCATTAATCACACTTGAACATATGAAAATAAGTTGATGCCAGTCTTACAAGACATTTCAATTATAACGAAGGAAAGGACTAAGAGTCTGAACCTGGATTACTTTAAAGAAAGACAATTTCACGCAATCTTAGCACAATGCGCACCTATAACAATAAGTTCTGTGGTATACGTTTTTCCCATGCCATTGTCTTCACTGGTGATATAGGTTCCAGCATCTGAAAGCTGTACGTCCTTCATCAATAAATTCCACGTTGCATCTGAACGATTGAAGCCGAAACGTCCGGAAAGTACGTAGTAATCATTTACAATTTTTCCGTCTCGAAATACGTGCAGAGGATAAGATCGGTCGATGGAACGATGCTCCACGTGAATGGAGTCACTCTGGGTTGAATGGAAACGCAGTTGAACAAATTCACCCGTAATCGCTGCTTCGTCGTATGGACATTCCTCTGTTGTCTCTTCTACAAAATATCCGACCGTTTGTGCACTTTTCGGAAATGCCTTATCTCAGATCCAAAAAGAATTTTTTTTTTCATAAAATCCGGATATATTCAGCCTCCTGTGAAATGGTTCCTCTCAGTCTCACCTTTTATCTATGAGTCACCTGTCTGCATTCTAGTAGGAATAGAATGACCACATTGTTGCTGTAAATAATAGACCCCGTATTATTTACAGCAACAATGCGGTCATTCTATTCCGACATTGCAAAATAGGATAATTAAAAAGTAGCAAATGCATCATTTGCATAGCTAAGTTGCTGAAGCTGAAGAAAATGAATAGTTGCAATATTACAGACTTTGTAGCTAACCCAATTTCTGAAAATTTCCAATTCGATTAAATGAGGGCTTACCTAGTACAGTGAGCGCTGTGCTTGTGAAAGAATCTGGATCCGTGGTTTCACTGCAGGTGTAAATGCCTTCGTCTGATTTCGTAACATTCTTGATAACCAAATCATATCTACCATTCGCAATGTCCACATCCACTGTGTACCTCGTGCGAGATTTGTAGCTGTTGCTAATGCTTCCTCCTCCTCCTTGAGAATTCCCGATGTAAATGCTCAACGTGTCGCCTTGCTTTGTTTTACGGTAGTGCCAGTCTGCTGAACTAAGAGATTTTGTGCTACAGTTGAGGCGAACTGTTTCTCCTGGCTTCACATCTTCTGTTTCATGAAGATGTTGCCCTTGAACGCCTAAACATAATGCAAGACGGTTTCATTTAAATTGGTTGACCTATGGAACAATATATAGAATAAAGATAACTAAATAAGCAATAAATTGTATAGACTAGACTGATTAACATAGCACTAGGGCTATCCTGTTAGCGGAACTTAAGGTTCCTTAGGGTATTACCCATTGTTACTGCATTTGGAAAAAATCTGTCTTACATGTAAACACTGAATTGAAGCGGTGAGCAATAAAGTTGATTTGATTTGATGGATTGATTGAATAACGATGACTGGATTGCACCACGAGATTTTCCATAAAAGGGGTATAAAATTATTTAGGTTGAAATCAAGCATATTGAGTTTTACACATTATTTGTCAAAGATATCCTATGACCAGAGGCGCAACCACAGTCCAGAAGTTGGGGGCCCTACTAAAATGTGTGAGTGGGGGAGTTGCGAGCGCCGAAGGCGCGAAGCTGCGATTGCCAAAGGCAAGAAGCCCCTAACGACTAGGGGTATGGGGGAGCGTCGCAAGCTCCCCCATCGGGGTCTGGGCGACGCAATTTTGACCATTTGATACCAAATGAAGTGCATTTTGGGCTCTTGTTTACCTCAAAATTTTCAAAAGTTGGGGGGACCGTCCCAACCTGTTTGAAAGTTGGGAGGGACGCGTCCCACGGGTCCCATAGGGTGGTTGCGCCTATGCCTATGACTTGTTCTATACTTAAATCTAGTATGTTAGCGCGTTCAATGGCTTTAATGCAGTGCAGGATTTCCAATCGTCCTTCCTGTGAAAATAAAGTCCTACGACGCTCAACATGACATTGCATGAAATACAGAAGGAAGTTTTCGAAGTAAAATTAACAAAGTTAAAGACGTTATGACATGTGGTCATTTTCTTATTTTCATTCTGATAAGATGACGACTATATTCAATGGCAAACATTTCGAAGGTTCAGACTTCGGATCAATAGCCTATAGGCCAGCAAATTGCAGATTACAGTCTAATTTTAAGTCGTGGTTAAGCATAAGAAGATAAGTTTCATGAGACTGAAGTAAACCTAGTCGAACTCCGTGTAGCGAACCGGAGTCATATGCATGCGCACCCGTATCTTTGCCATAAAGATTCACTATAACTTTGTATACCAGTAGGCCTATAAGTTGGGAGGTAACGGCAAGTCACATAATGCATCGGCCCCGTGTCCATGGCCTCGAGGGATCCTTCCACTGCCGTCTTGCGCACCGAAGAGCAGTAAGGAGCGCCTCCCCTACGTGCCGCGTTGGATTTGGAACGTTATTACTAGTTGATATGACAAGTCCTAAGCTCTAGAAATGAAGTCGGATAAACTAACTGTCGTCACGAGTCAATCGATTAATTAATTATGCTTTAAATCTAAACGGTAGGTCTATATTTAGAGAAGATCGCGCTTGCATTCAGGAAAAGGCTTCGCTGTTGACTAGACATAATATTTACATCATCGTTCATTGTGAATGATAGGCAGCGTCATGGTACCATTTTAGTGGAAAGTCTACAAGTTTCAAACATAGGCAAATACGAAAGAGATCTTTTGAGCTAAGCCGTTATGAACGTCAAGGCGTGCGTGATGCTCTGTGCAAAGAAATAAGCATATAAAACAAAATAGACAGCTTGCATAATTTATGTATAATTCAAAGAACAGAGAGATACAGAGCCTTCCTATATGAAATCAACCACTCGAAAGAAGCATCAAGCATTTATAGTGAAACGATACTGGAGCTACGTATAAAGCCATGCAGCATGAATATTGAATACAAAATCCAATTCACAAACTGAATACCAAAAATTATAGGCAAAAATTCTTTTATATTGGAATTACTACAATGAGGTACGGAAAGCATGCCATTAAGGTTATTCGGAAACATAAATATTTTGCGTCATATTAAATATACATGCAGGGCATACCTGTTACAAAATACCGTCACCATTGTGATTATAAAGCATTAGGGTGGAACCATAGCTAGCGTCACTAATCACGAAAGCCTTGCAACGAAATACGAGGTCGAAATGAGGAAACTGATAGGCCTACCGTGAAATAAAAAGCAACAGAGGGCATTTAAACTATTTGCAAAAACATTTGTTTCGCATAAAATACCTTTGGCATTCAATGCGGCTGTGATTAGCAAAGCAGCAAAGCAGAAGATTGGTTCCAAAATCATACGCTTTCGATCGCTCTCGATTCCCCTGCAAGTATTATTACTACACAGTTCTGATAGGCTCTCGAATGAGGCAGCTTCATCTATTATAATAAAATTATGTTCGATATAGTCGCAGCAAAGAGCATTTGGTTCTTTATATGCTCCAGGGTTTAAAACTAGAATCCTTTTGCTGCCATTTGTTTTGTTCATATGTTGCCGCCCTGTATCAACCGGACCAGGTCGATTATAATTGGGTTTTAAAATAACTTTGCCAGGGCAAAGGTCTCGATTAGACCTACATCTCAGCAACAGAATACTTGTCATCGTTGTGTGGTAAACTTGTGGTAAACCTCATGGTATAGCTTCTATAAACCATGCGACGTATGCATGTATTTATATACATATATGGACACATACATAGCTTACATAACTTACACGTAGATACCGTACAACGATAGGTGCATAGATTAATGCATAAATGTGTGCATGCAGATGTGCGCACTTATGAACACATGCGTATATCATGTGTAAATATATGCAAATAGGCTTATCTATAAAACATGTTGAAGGCCTACATGACGTGGCGTTTTCCAAAATATAATGGAAATCTTGTTGTGATCGACTTTTCGACTTGCTCTACGCAAATGCTGCAATTCAAGATGCAAGCCGGCTGTTATTGTACATAAGCGATACATACTAATTTCACGTCCTCTAAATTTATAATTAACTTTGGTCATGGCCACTCAGGTGGAATCAGTTGCAGGAAGCGTTGAGCTCCACGTGTTCCACTAGCTAGCTGGCAACGGTAGTCAGTAACAATGAATCATTCGGTAGTGAACTAGTCTTGCCCTCTATACAGATTCCCAAGATTCAGCTCTCAGGTTTTACCCCTAACTTAAAACTTCTAGATGCGGCCAATGGATCCAAACTGCTTTATTCTGTTCGTTTTTGCTGCTTGCCCCGAGAGCAATATTTGCGCTTTGAAGTATTTTCGAAAGAAAACCAAGTAAATTCGTTACTCTATCATCAAATGAGCCATTATTCTGGTCTGATTTCTAATAGCCGAATCTGATAAGATAAAACCAAATAAAACAGGTACACAATTTCCACATTAATTTTGTCTTAAATAGCAACAACACCAATCTATTGGGTGTGAATCCTTGGAAGTTTTTGACCTTCTATTCTAATCCTATCTAACCTGAACATTTGTAAAGCGCTTCTCACAGCAGAGCTATTCAGAAGCGCTCTCAGCGTGACAGGCCCGAGAAAAGAGAAAGGTCTTTAAACAGCGAAGAGATGCCTGTGAAATCCCTTCCAGAATCCTGCTACGAATTGCAGGGTGAAGGTCATTCCATATTGAGGGACCCACAACAGCAAAAGCCCTATGCTGGGTTAATGAGCGCCTCTGAATAGTCCATACTGTGAGAGGCACTTTATAAATGTTCAGATACATTACAGTACAATTCAAATAGATGAAGTAGGCGCCCGAGTGCCTCCATAACGGTTGAAAACACTTTAGTCGGCGACTGAAGTGGTTTTAAAGTGAACATCCTCTATGTTGTGGGTCTACCAATGTATCGCTAATGATTGTACCGCCCACAAAGATTGTAGTTAAGAGAGATAACGGTTCTGCTTGCAAAGCGGACCGTCTCGTACCCGGTAGGAGGCTATGCAGATCCTCTCAGGTCGCCAAAACTCGCCATCCAGCGAAATCCCTCCGAATATCGCAACAACGAGAGAAGGGTGATAAGGGTCTGACATCAGATGGAAACTGAGGCAGGATGCAAGGCTAGACTGTTGATAGATGAGCTCTCGATGCTATGAATAGAGCTATCATGGACTTACTATATAGGGTGAGATGATAAGATTCAGGAGAGACTTCCATTGGCCTATACGGTCGGGTAAGCGGTGGTGACTCTCTATGAAACAAAAAAAAGGTCTCAATTGCACTGACTTCCTGGACCCTATTAGTGACAGCTTGTTGATCGATATCTTCTTGGCTCTCTTGCTGTAGTTGTGACCTATTCCTCAACTAGTAAGGCATGTGAGGACGTGAAAGATGCCTTCTGCAGTTCGATAGAAGACGCACTGAGCTTAATTCGTGGTGACCTCTGGGAGATTTTGATGCGTCTCGGATAGGCCTACAACTCGAAATCCTCGCAACGCGGTCGGCCTATGTTGTAGTGGTACACCCAATGATTAAACTACATACTTTCGACACCCCATGATACAATAAATAAGGCATGTAGTCTTAGTTTATTGAGCTTACATATTCCTGAACTCCTGCATAAATTCGTCTCACTGTTTCCACAAACAATGCCATGATTAATGTTCCATGCTGAAATAATGTGCGGACCTAGTAAATATATCTGAATAAATAATATAGAAAATAAAATTAATTAATTTTCTAAGTACTCATGCAATTGGAATGTTCACATAATGTGAAAAACACAATTGTTTGCTAGACATGCTTAGGCCTAAATCCATGCATTCAAAGATCCAGGATAATTCATATAGGCCAAGATAAATGATCCTGCAAATATGAACTATATCTAAACTTATGCACGAATATGAAATATGAAGCTAGCTTATTTTTTATTACTAGGCTACTAGTCAATGCATTTCAATGAAAATTTGATTAGTTTACATACATACATGCAGGTTCGCGGTAAGAGGCTTATAAGTATTACAATATGTAAGTTTCCATACGGAGTTGAATAATTATGAACAGGTGTTTAACCTTAATAGCCTTCATTTGAATGAAAATTTAATGAGTTTCATACATGCAGGTTCGATGTAAGCGGCATACAAATACTAGGCCTACTGTGTGTAGGCTATTTTTCCATACGGCGTTCAAAACGCGTCGAGGAGCAGATGTTAGCGATAAAAAAAACAACCAATCAATGAAACTTACGTGTTTTCTGCATACAAACATATGTCCCAGACAAATGATCTGTAGGGGGCGTTGCATGAAGTTATCATAAGTTGCGTTACATTGTATTTATTAATTTATTTAGCGCCGCTCATAGCAGTGGCCATTCAGTAGCGCTCCCAGTGCGAGAACCCTTAGAGAAGAAGAAGGTTTTGAGGAGGGAGAAAGAATGCAGGAAGAGATCCAGAAAGAATAATAAAGAAGGGCATTCCATAGGGAGGACCCAATGGTGGAAAAAGATGTAGTTTGGGTCATAGGCATATACAGTTATGCACTGCCTAATTTTAGAGTGAAGCAAGGTAAATGACCATGCGTATGTGTAAAACATAAAGTTAGGGAAATTATAGTCACAATGACTGAATATTCTAATTTTACTTTTATGTAATTTCTATCGCGACGGTCTCTAATGCACAAGGCATCAACCTACGGCGCATTAAAACCAAGCCGTAATCGAATCCAAATACATATATCAATGCAGCTTGCGGTAGAGAAGCAAATGAAATAGATCTAGTTAATAAGTCTCAAGTTGTGGTATGCATAGGCGATACGATGATGCATAGCAGAATCAAATAGTCAACAACAACGCCCAAGTTACGAGCATTATCAGTCAACTGGAGTCTCCAGTTTTAAAGATCTAAGCCATTCAAATTTCTTAAGATCAAATTTCAAATGTGTAGTTCTCAGTAGTAGGCTATAAATTCCGCTTTTAATGGTTTTTGGAGAAGTTATTAATCGGTCATCCAAGGCTGCTCTTTCTCTTACAACCATGGCTTCAACGAATCCTCTTTGCCATTACTAACCAATCGGCAACTATGAGGCAGTTTGAGAATAGTACTCGGATATCACAACGCACCAGGAACAAGTTTAATATATCATTATTACTAATCTAAAACACATACAAAAACCTTCACAACTAAGGCTAGAAGTGTGGGCTTGCATGGCATTGGTTAGGCATTTATCTCTGACAGGCAAAGTAGAGGTAACCTGGGCTGGGCTCCGTCTCTGATTGGACGGCTTCCCAGTTGCCTTCCAGGAGGCGCCCATAAAACCGGCTGCGCTTCTAGGAACGGCGCTTGTTCGGTGCCTGTTCGGGTTTTAGTCAAAGGGGTAATTGGGGTTGGGGGTAATCTTTGGATTCGGGTTGGTGAAGCACTTCATTGTTTTATATGTAAACTTATATTATTATTATTATCATTATTGTTGACAGCGTAACTCATAGTCAGACCGTCATCATTATTATAATAACTTCATTTGTGTGTAAACGTCATTACCTTTATAACTGTTCTCTAATGTTTTATGTTTAATTAAATGTTTAATATTCATCATGATTTATCTCTGTAGGACTTAGTCAGATTGGTAGTAATTCCCCATTGTCCATTCCGTATCCGGAGTGACTACCATAGATCCAGAGTGACTACCTGTAGTACATCTTATCAGAGTTCTCTATTAATAATTAATACACACTAGTAAACATAATATCATCGTCCAGATTAGGCTGGATCATAGTTGGTGGAGAAACGGGTTTCGCTTTATAAGTTATATAGCGCATAGTTTAAGACTCCGTAACCTAAGCTCATATTAATGTCATACTCTGATTTTAGTCGTCACACGGTTTTCTTTATTTTTCTTTAGTTCATCATTTTCTTTAATTTTTTTTACTGTTTTTGATTCGACTGGAGTGTTCACCAACCTGGATTGCATTGACATAAAATTTTAATTGTTCTGATAATTTTTGGGAAATTTTAAGTATAGTAATTAGCTACTCTTACCGAACAAGCCGCATTTCATGCTATTCTCTTCTTAATTGTTTAATTGCATTCGATTTTCTATGCATCGCATTAAGCCTATGCTAATTTTCTAAATTGTATAATTTTAATTTTGGGGGTCTTCTCTTATCTCAAATTTCTATTTTGATATTTGGACGATATTTAGTGTTATGTAGTTTTGTTGAAGCTATTGGTTTCCGAGCGAGTGTCTAGACTGACGTGAGTTCACGAGCCTTGTCAACCGCTTTCTACTGAGCAAACCAGGACGTTTGTCAGCGACCGTCTTCTCTCAGAGCGATTTCTCCTGTCGATGATCGTGTTCCGTTCCGCTTCCTGAGTACTACGCCTACGCCTCCGCCTTCAGGACCGCATCTGTTAGACGTTCTCTGTCGAGTGATTGGGATCAATCAATTCAATCACCAGGACCATGCAGTCATTGTCAGGATTGAGGTAGGCTTGTTTTTCCAATTTTTTTTTTGGCTCTTCTCACGCTCATTCTCTGTTCGGATCATTACACTGCTATACATACATATTTCTCAACCATATCATTTCTTTAGTCGTTGCTGCCTATAAGAACTGTTTTCATTGCCAGTGTATGTTTAGGCTTGATTGGTTTCAATGCATATGTCGTTTTGCTAGACAGAGTGCTTAGATATAGTTTATATAGCTCTGCTTCTTACAGTCTTCTGGAGTTGTCATCTTTCTCAGCCATATGGTTTAATTTTATAATCTGTTGTCCTTGGTTATTGTTTTATGGCAGTTCTGTTGACGTTTCTTTGGCTTCTGCGTTGCTATGTCATTTGTGTGTAAACACACATTGCTTTAGTGGTTTTATATTTTATGTCAGGAATAATGTCTCGTTCTTTAATCAGTCTATCTTATCTCATTCTTTCTGATTTCTGTTGATTGTCTTTACTAATTCTTTCTTGTTCACTGCATTTATTTACCTCGAATTGTAGGCCTATAGTTTGTTATACATATTGGCTTGTCTTAGACTTGTTGTGGGTTGTGTTTGACCCACGCTTCACAGAGTTTTTATAGCGCCATTTTCATGTTTAGTTTTGCGTCAAGTGTTTAGCCTTTTCTATCTCAATTACGTGTTTCTTTCACTTGGCATACATACATACGTTGCCTTGTTGTTTAACTGCTTCATTGAGCTCTTCAATTATGGAACCTTCGTCTTCCTCTGCACCTATAGTGCATGACCCCTCCACTTTTGTCTCATTTGGACCTGCTTTTTCAACACGAAGCAAAACACTTCATAATGCTCCTTTACCCGCAAATGATCCAGCAGGAATTGAACCCAAGCTTGAGGAAGAGAATCCGTTGTCACCATCAGAAACACAAGGGTCTGGTCATTCACAGGATGAGGATTCCTTGAGGAATTTCTTACAAGGGTCCCCAAGTCCTTCACAAACTGCACAATCAGATGATGGGGTGAATGATTCGGATTTTATTAATACACAGGGCCTTAATCAAATCAGTCCTTCTTCTCTTTCGTTTCATTCTGAGCAGATAGACAGACTTAGGACGCCATCTGTTGGTCAGACTAATTTTAGAACAGTTGAAGAAGCTACTGTGTATATGGGCCCTGCTCATGTTGTCCAGCCATTTTTCCCTCCTTCCGTTCATCATGCTGTTTCTTTCAATCCTCGGATGCCACATGTTGCATTTCCTTCAAGTCCAGCTAATGCACATTTCAATCACAACACTTTCAGCCGTTTCCCAGAATATTCTGCTAATGTAAACCCTCGCGGCGCTGTCATTTCTCATTCTCCCATTTCTTTGCTTTCAAGAAGTACAGGCAGCTTTCATTCTCTATCATCCCCATTCTCTATCATCTCTCCTTACAACCCACCGAGAGGGAACCATTACTCATAACAGCAGCTGTATTCAATCCTCCTCATACTCACACTTCTCGGTTTTCATCATCACTTCCTGGCATGCTTTCACCATTCATCACGGAAGATCATTTTACCGCCGCCAGGCACATGCCAGTTATTCACAAACCCATTTCATCCTGCTTATCAAATGGCAGACAATAATTATTTTCCTGGCATGCTTCCCCAGGAAACCAATACTGCTCTTGCTGATAGGAAGTTTGATTTGTGTATACCATCTGTCGCTGATGGTTTCCAGTTCCAGGCGTCGGTAAAAACTGACTCCTGTAGCAATTTCAGGTCAGCTGATAGCAAGACACATGTGAAATTTATGACTCCCATTCTACCGCCTCAGGCGTCGTCTCTTGTTACGGACCATTCTCTTCCGCTACCTCCTGAGAGGACTACTCAGAGATCACAGGAAGCTAATTATCTACCTTTTAACGAACCTTTGCAAAGCGAGCAAATCTGCTATTCTAATGCTGCTCCCATGACTTCAGAGGCTGCTTACCAGCCCACTTTTCAGCATGCACCATATACTTTCTCCCAGGGTTATCGGTTTCCTAGAAATAATGATGTCTTTAACATCCCGCACGCGTCTAGAGTTGTTAATGGATCTCGCCCATACCAGCAGCCGTTCACACAAGTGCCTCCTAATCAACAACGCTGTGCCTTTCGGTACTATAGCTCGTGCCACTTCCATTAAGCTTTCAATTATATTTCCTGGGCCACTCCTTAGCTTGTCTGTTTCCAGGGGCCGTTCATAAACTTAGCAATTTATCACTGCCTCCACAGCTGGTAGACACTGTGGGCAGCTTCCATAGCAGACAACTTTTAATTATTTTTACCAGCGGTGCTCGTCTCATTTCCTGCCCTATACAGAATAGTGTTTACCTTAGCCATTCGTCATGCATATTATTTTGGCATGCGGTTTATCTCAGCTGTCTTCGTTACTATTACTTGGATGTAGACATCGATGCATGACTGTTTCTAACTTTTCAGACAGAATAATGCTACTAATCAATTTATTCAGTTCAGCCTCTTAATATTAACTCGTTTTCGTTCTCCTGAGACTAACTGGATTTGTTAAAGTATTTTTTTTAATAGACAAGCATGTTTATAATAGTTTTCATTACCAGTAAGTTATAGATAGTCTCCAATTTCTTTAATGGTTTTTCTACAATTCCATTTTGTCCATCATTGTCTTCTCATGGATATAATTATTTCCTTATTTAATGTTTACTATGCTTTAACACGATATATACAAAAAGTTTGTGTTTTATATCAATCTTCTTTACTAACATCATATTAACTCGTTATATAAAGATCTAGCCTATTATGTGGTGTCTGATTATTGTCTACGTCGCTAGGTTAATACATTCTATCAATTTACTACGATTTCTTTTTAACACGTAGCAGTCTTAAAATTTTTGGATTAATTAATTCTTAAATGATAGTTCAAATTTCGTGTAAGTAATTATGAGCTAAAGTGCTTGTCTGATGGTAGATTAATATTTTTGTTCCCTCTAGACAGCGTGTTACTTCGTTTTTGCAATGTTTGGTCTCACGCATGGATATAGGTTGTATTGCGTGGTATTTATGTAGCGCTGGCGTTACTTATTCAGGATACTGCTCTCACTGTATATATATAAATAAATAAATAACATAATATCGAAACTAACAAATAAGACAACAGAAACGTTTCTTCATCGATTTGGTTTTCTAAATACATGTAAGATTACACTAGTTACGAGAATCTTATGTGGGGTCTACGACGTACGTCAATTATAGGCTATGTTTAATTTTTCTTCACATGTTGCTGTTTGCTTTGATCATTTCATTTTTATTCGTATTCTACTTGTCATTTTTTTTTAAATGTTTGTGTATATAACTGTGTTTGTCTTTGTCTTTGTGTGGAGTTACAGTTATAACTTTACAGTGTGGTTATTTAATCACCTGTTTTTTTTTCAAAACTGCGAAGTCGTAGTTTGGCTCATAAGCGTAACCTATAATAGGACTATATGAAAGCCTAATACACAACGTTCACTGAGATAAATAACGCTCTGCTAATCAATTACTATAGGCTACTTATCATTATTTTATTTTTCTCGTGAAACTTCTTGAGTTTGTATTTTATTTTTACTTATGTCGATAAGGTTAATTATTATTGTTGCTGTTCACGTATGGCAGTATAAACGGTATTTTAACTCATCTTAAGTTACATAAATATAGTGTATAATAACATTTAATGTGTTGTCATATAGGCTGCCTGATATCGTCAGCTACAGTTGGTCTGTGTTAGGCCTATATACTTTCACAGGTTTTCTTTTCATGCGATGCATTACGTTTTCAGTTGATTATATCTTCAAAGGTTTATGTGTGTGATTTTATTACACATCAGCTGATTATGTCTATTGTTTCATTCACAGTTTTATTATTTTAGAAAAGTTTTCAAGGCAGAGATTTGTCTTCTTGTTTTTCGTCTTACAGGCATTTTGATTTATCTTAGGATGCGATACTTTAAACTCTGCATCTTATCATTTTTAACAATGGTTATAGCTTCATCGTTTTTATATATATTTGTGTTATCCTTTGATCGTAACTATATAGTTCACGTGTTAGTGTAGTCTTTTATGTCTCTCCGCTTCCACCGATCGAATTGAGCAACTGGGCAATCCTATCAAACATCGTCGATCATGAACGTTGACCAAGTTGTCATTGACAGACACTCCACCTGGCGAGTGCCAAGGTCAAAACCGCTTGTTCGGCTGCGAGTAAAAGGCGATCATGCTGAATCTCAAAAAGAGAAGAAAAGACTTTTCTTTCCCAGTTATCGCTCTTTTACGCAAATGATGTCATATTGCGTCGACCTTGTGCCTATATCACATACTTCGTCGGGCATTGTCGAGCTATCCATTGAGCTCTTCTTCATTACACATCTCGTGGCTCGTGTCATACTCGCTGTACGAAGAGACAACCTTCTCGCAGCGTCACCATCATTCCTTCTTCACATCGTCCATAATGGCATGCTGGCATACGATATATGGTAGCATTGTGCGTGGCTGTCTGTCTACAAGACTTGACGCTGCAGAGCTTTCATTGACTCTGTGGTAATTTTTCAGACAGGCATGCCTATGTGATACATCAACCCACGTGACAGTTGTCAGTCATGCGTCATTATCTGTGCTGCACTATTCAACAGAGCGGTGTCTTCTCACGACGTACGCTCATAGCAGCCACGACTTCGTTAACGCACTGATAGTCGTCAGCGCCAAACGCCTGCGCCTGTCTCACACGTCACTTCAATCGAAGTATGCCGAGTCTTATGAGAAGACCTCCTTCACCCTACGTACTTCGCTGACAGGACATTATAGCCTATATGGTTGCTATACGAAGTTACGTTATATCAGCGTTTCATCATCTCAAGTCCCCGTCCACGTTAGCCACGGGATGGCCATCTTCAACGTCTCCAATCTTCCATTACAGCGATGCCTCGACGTTCTTCCACTCCGCCTTCATTTCACCTTCGCTCGCTTCGCCTCTTGACTGCCGTTGCTCAGTACTGATTTTCCGCGAAGAGAAGTGTTTAATTGTTACAATGTTTTAGTAATATAATTATACTGACTAAAATTTAAATGCAAGTCGTGTACAAAAATGTCTATATTACGCTTTAACCTCGAACTCTTTTTCTAGAGCTATTGTTTACGTTACCGCATCGTTTAGCAGGTGTTTTTATACCAGCATTTCTAGTTGGTTAACAAATGCTACACACGTTTATTAAGATGCGAACTGCCTTGTCATATAGCCTAAGGTAGGCCTAATCTATTATAATTTTTATTTTTTCTTTATTAATTTTTGTGTATTATTTTATATGTAGAGTGGTGCACACTTTAAAATTTTGTGTCTAGACAACTAGTTCTGTCAGTGAACTTATTTTGTGAAAATGGATCCAAAAATTTACGAAATATAACCATCTCTAGTTGCTGACTGAATAGTTTGTCTGACAAAATTTATCTACATGGGTTTTTATTAGTTTGGTTTATTAAGTTTACAGTTTAATTAAAAGCTCTTTCATTGATTTCATTTTAATTATCGCTCTGCGGCGATAGTCTATTTATCAGGAGCGCGATACAACTCATTGTATGGAGTTTATGTTTAACTAGCAGCTTATAAACTCACGATTTTAATGACTTATTGCCAAATTATTTTATTTTATGCTGTGAGTTTATATTGTCTTTTGTCGATTTCATATGCTATTTTATTGATTTTCATGACTGACTCGTCATATTCGTGTTTTTTTTAATTGCTTCATTTTAACGACACTAGGCCTATGTATATATTATCATGTGTCGCTATTATGTCTGATTAATAATTATTATCAGAAGTTTTATTGACTAGTAGTCAAAACTTAATGACTTACCATTTTTACAGATTGGTTGCTTTTATAATCGCGCTTTTATAACTGACGTCATGTACATATATTACGATAGCCTATTTAGTATTTTCAAGTGATATGACTAGAACAGTCATCATCGTTTGACTAATTTAGTAATTCAAGTACAGGAGTAGATTAAGTATCGTTGTTTCTTAGGACGTAATCGTCTAAGTTTTGCTGGCATCGTCAGCGTGTGTAAGTTTCATTTTGACTATCAGTCAGGGTGATGTTCGTCGCTTTACAGCAGAGTCGATGGTAATGACTATCAGTCATATAGTGTTTTAATGACAATCTGTCATGTGTGTGTGTAGGCCTATCTAGCCTAGCGAACTTAACGTATTCTAGTCTAAACGTTACGTGCAGATTTATACCACTAGTCTATAACATTCAGTACTAATTAGTACGCATTGACTAAGCATGCATATAATTATTACGCATTAGCAGAATGCCTTCTATTTACTAACGTTCGATCAACGAACTAATTTTTATACGTTTACTAACGAACATTTATCGATCTGATTATTTTTATTTACAGGGCTGACGTCCCTATAGTTCGAGCAGCGAACATATTTAGTTAACGTTATTCGATTTTGTTCAACGAACATGTTACCATTAACATATTTGCAGATAATTGTTTCTAGTAGTTTAGCTCAACGAGCTTAGTGTTGCGAAGTTTATTAAACTTTGTAGTGTATGGATTTTCGTCCATAGCCTAGTTTCGCACTTATCAAGTGGCGATGTATAGTAAGTTTTTTTTATATATAGGGCTATCAGTCCTTTTATCTAAGTAATGTCTTCATGTTTTGTATACTAGTGAGAAGGAGTTCTTCTTCTGTGTAGCGAGTCGTTTTGAATTCTCAGTGCAGAGAGTACTTAGCACTGCCGTTTTTAAATGTTTAATTTGGGATATTTTGGCTTAGTGGGTAGGTTATGGTCTAAACAGTTCATCCTTATCTATCGCCATAGTATAGCGACCCTAAGCAAGTTGCTCACCCACACTTGTTTGTGAAGAGGAAGTGGCAAACCCTTCACTCATTTCATGTCCATCTGGTGTAAAAGCCTCGACCTGTTTTAATGCAGATTTTATATCATCATCATCATCATATTTTTTATGTCGTGTAGTTCAACTTTCATGTCTCAGTGTTTGCCAGATTTCTGTTGTTTAATTACGATTATAAGTCGTTTTAGTTACTTTTAAAAGGACTATATACTCTATTTTTATCAATATGTCATAGACTGCATTTTAATATTTTATTGTCACTGATATTACAAATATACATATATTTCATTAATTTTTGGTTTATAACTTAATTCTCGACTTGCGTGTTATGAGTCATGACGTTAGGTTTTCACTCATCCTGTGTTTGATTAGCGTTGAGTATGTAATCTTTCCGGTGTGACTCATATTATTTCAAGAGCTATCGTCAGCAGGTATACCTCCGATAAGCATATTTTTACTAGTTAAAGTCGTGCCGATAAGCGTACGCATATTATTTTTAGGCTATTTTATTTACGAGTCACATGGGTCAGGTTTGTGCAAAACATGCTTTCTTTCACCATGGGGTGTAAAACTTCGTGTTACGGCACATTGCATTTGGCAAATTACCAAATTCACCTTAATTTTGTTATGAAATTTTATGACTTCATACAAGTCGTGTTTTATAGATTCTTTTATAGCTTACTCCATGATCTATCACAGATTTTTGTTTCAACATTTAAATCATATTATTCATATTTTTTTCATTTACTATATCTATAGCAGGTCATAGTTTATCTCGTAAGTCTATGTTTTATTTGTTTGGTATACAAGTGTTAACCATGTCTTTGTTGTTACATCGGATCGTGTTAATGCATGTTGATCATGTTCGTTATGGTCATTTTATATTAGTTAAGTGTTGAGTGTTCATCTTACTATTGTGACTTACTTTATTTCGTGCTCGCATATGAAGGTTTACCTCGCAGCAGCAATTGTAGTTTGTAGTTAAGCCGTGCCGAAAGCGCATGCAAAGCAATCCTGTTTCAGGTTTCTTTCCGTTATTACGGGTTATTTACAGTTTTTATCTATTATTTTATAAGTCACTTGGTTGGATTATACAATACATGCTTTCTTTTATAATTGATTTCATAAACGTTCATACAATTGCATTTCACAATTCTTATTTTACCATCCTAAGATGTTGTTTCAAGACCATGTTTTTATGTGTTGTCTAAAATTACTAGGTGTTTTAACACTTAGGTGTAAGGGTAAGATCTTTATTGGTTCAACGTTTCTTGTTGATAATCAGAATCAATATATTTTGTTTTGTGACGTATTTTATGTTATTTTGCATTTTTCATTGTCTTTATTTGCATAATCGTGTGCGTTCTACTGCTTTATTTTCCGATAGTTTTAATTTCACATTAGCAATATCTACCAAATCTAATGAATGATAATATCATTACCTTAAATTAATTGCCTATATAATACAGTATGTTCTAGCATTCCTTTAAATAATTAATCTTGTGATAATATTTTTATTGTAAGTTTTTACGGCAATAGTTAGTTAGTATTTTAAGATAGAGTGAGCGCTCTTTGAAATTTTGTCTTTCTAGATTTTTCAGTCTCTGAGACTTATTTTGGAAATGAATAGCGGTCGCAAAAATATTCTTTTCAAAATATATAACATCTACTTTCAGGACCGAATTAGTTTTCATCGACTTAATTTATCTATCTGATAATAATGATAAGGTCTACATTTTATTCTACAAATTCTAGTATTCCGTGCATTCTGATACATATAAAATTTAATTTTGAGGTCATAGTTTGCTTTTGCTCATTATTCGTACTTTGGAGTTCAGTAGCGAAAATGTTTGCTACATCGCCATACATTTTTATTGTATAGTGTTTCACCACATCTATTTAGGGGGGGCTCTGTTATTTTTCTGGAATATATATTAGCAAAATCAGGAGATTTTTGGTTCTTGACGGACGGGAGGAATATCATGAGGCTAGATTCTTAATATAGGCTAGATTAATGGATTAAAGTATAGATAGGCTTACTGGAATGATAATAACGTATGAATATATAGTAGTTGTTGGGTTAGGCATTACAAGTCCAACTAAGGCTAGCAGTGTGGGCTTGCATGGCATTGGTTAGGTATTTATCTCTGACAGGCAAAGTAGAGGTAACCTGGGCTGGGCTCCGTCTCTGATTGGACGGCTTCCCAGTTGCCTTCCAGGAGGCGCCCATAAAACCGGCTGCGCTTCTAGGAACGTTGCTTGTTCGGTGCCTGTTCGGGTTTTAGTCAAAGGGGTAATTGGGGTTGGGGGTAATCTTTGGATTCGGGTTGGTGAAGCACTTCATTGTTTTATATGTAAACTTATATTATTATTATTATCATTATTGTTGACAGCGTAACTCATAGTCAGACCGTCATCATTATTATAATAACTTCATTTGTGTGTAAACGTCATTACCTTTATAACTGTTCTCTAATGTTTTATGTTTAATTAAATGTTTAATATTCATCATGATTTATCTCTGTAGGACTTAGTCAGATTGGTAGTAATTCCCCATTGTCCATTCCGTATCCGGCGGTCTACTACGCGCACCGAACTCCACCGACTCTCGCAACTAAACTACGAATGTCAGCTGCACTCTGTAAATTCGACTCCCAAAGACTTATTCAAACGCTCCTGTCAACTCAGAACTGTGTGCCGCCCAAGTTAAACGTCATCTGCACTAAACTCTAAGCAGATATCCGATGCTTAAATAGATCTCGTCATCTGTTGCTCCATTATTGTTCCGCCAGAAAGACTGGGGTTACAAAAAGGAATATTAAAATATGTATACGTATATATTAAAATATGTATACATATATATGTATTTATAATACACAATTCCATTTATCGATCTGCACCAATAATATGCATTATCAGTAAACACAATGTTCCTCAGACTCCTCTAGGGGAAAGTTGCCCCAAATGGAAGGTTGCCTTATCTGTCCTTTGCTTATTAATAAGGTTTTCAGAGTGTTTTTCGCAAATTATGTTTCAAACGTCCCATTCAGGGCAACTGGTCCAGTGTGGTCCAGTCAAAAAAACCATGTGGTCCATTCAAGGAAACAGGTTGCTTTGACTGGACCTAATACAGGTGAAAATGTTTTAGTTATTTTTCATAAATGCATGAATATCACCTGTCCTTTGCTTATTAACAACAGACTTGATTAATCAGCCCATCATAAGGCATAATTTCCTTTTAGAAATTCGGTAGCATTCATTCAGTAAAACTCAGTTTTCTGTCCAACAGTCCATTCACGGCAATTCTCCTCTGCTTATCACTGCACAGACATTCCATTCCAAATTAAAATCCCACCTCTATTATAGGAATTCTTACCTAATCTATCCAATTCTCCGCATTCCAAGCTTTCTGATCCTCAACGAAACCCGTTTTAGAGGCTTCTATACTCCTCTAACTGGTCTCTCTGGAAACCTGCTTTTCCCACTATTATAATCCAGTGGCCTTTACACGGATCCAAATACGATAATCTAATCTAAGCAAGGCTTAAATCTCAACTGACTCTTCAACTGTGATGAACTATGGCATAAGCTGGAACAGATGGAGCGGATTGCTCATGAATGAAAATAGATAATATTGATGTAATGGTTGGAGCAAAGACAGCATAGGAATGGCGTCAAGGGATAGCTTTTGTTAGTTCAGAAATGGATCCGTTTTCGGCAAGAGTTGTTCGATAAAATTATGATGAAGGAATTTGTCAGATCATTCAGATAAACACAATAATTTAAGCCTTTTTACTTTCAATTTTCTCTGAAAAAGGTCAAGAGTGTATTAGCAAACTCCAAGATAGCCAAGCATGCAGCAGAGGAAAAGCTTGACATCTACAGATGTTGAATAACTAATTAAAGGCAGGCCACGAGGTTTTTGGCGATGCAGAACTTTCAGCGATAACATTAGTTAAATATGCAGATTTGGCTGTTGAATGTATGCAGAATGGTGATGTACGGTAGTAGGCCTATACTAATCCAGTGGCGTACGGAGCTCAAATGCCGCCCGAGGCGACGGCCCAAAATGCCGCGCCGCGCACTTAATTTTGGAAATTTCCGAAAAATTTTCTTTATTACCTTCCGCTAAAATTTCTGATGACCTTTTTTTTTGCTTTTCCTCTCTTATACTATCATTGTCAGGAGCCGCCCTGTCCTCCCGTGCCGCCGCCCCCTCATTACGCCACTGTATGCTATTTACTGGATTATTTTTCTTCCTTCCCTTCCTTCTTTGTCTACTTTTATTACTTTCTCTTATACTTTTTCAATTTTTTCTACATTCACTCCTTCTTTTATTTTTCTTCAACCCTATTTTGACGCCCCTGCTCAAGTGCCGCCCGGGGCGACTCGCCCCCTGCCCCCCTCGGTACGCCACTGTACTAATCTACTAATATGAAAGTGCACATAAACCATTACAGTGATCAATCAATCAATCAATCCTTTTATTGTTTCCAGAGAATAGTTTACAAGTTATGATCCAGAATAATCATTAATTACCAAAGCATAATATATCATAATATATATATATAAGATATTATCTTGGTTTTACTTTTCACGTATTTTATTCACAGATTGCCATGACTCTGCTGATGCTACGTATTTGCATCTAGCGATGAGTTTATTTTCTAACTTTAAATCCTGTCGGTGTAGTAAGCCAAGGTCTAGAGGAAGCTAACGTACGTGTATCCTTGGTATCTTAGTATCTTGATACCTTGGTGTATTTCTCACAGATCTAGCGGCGCCTGATCGATTGGTCAGTAAGTGCAACAAGTGAAATAATAGCGATGCCCTTAGACGGAGTAAATATAACGCCATCTTGCAAATGTACTTAAACATGGAAATGAAACCGAAACTCAGCTACGTCGGATTTTAGTTTACGTGCATGAAAACGAGAGGAGGTGGCGCTGCATGAGCTATGTTTATGAAGCGTAAAGCCAACTATCTTCAGCATTGTTATACAGACAGCAGACACGGCAGAAAGACAGATAGATTATATAATTATTCGCCCATGATCTTATTTGCAAGATGGCTTTATATTTACTCCGTCTAAAATGAAATGAAATGAAGATAGATCTATAGATAGATAGACAGAGAGAGACGGGAAGGGAGGAGAAAAGAGAAAGAGAAAGTCAGATGGGGAGAATGAGGCATAGATACAGGAAGAGATAGAGAGGTTATATAATTATTTGTCCATGATCTAGTTAGTGTCAATTATCATGATGCGAATAAACCGACAGAATGTGTGCCTTATACCAAACACTGCCGTGCCATTCGCCGCCGTTTACCTCTACCGAGTCATTCCGATGTGTCTTAGAAGCATCATGACTTTTAATTACAATTAGGAATAATTAGGATCTTCGAAAACACGTAATAGAAGTAATATCATTTCGCTTCCGTTCACAGTCATATAATGAGCAGTGTCTAAGGATAACCAGAATTGTCTCAAACGATCGTTCGAAGCTTCTTCTCTCTTATCAATGAACTCGATATCTGTAAAGAATTCACTTGGCTTTATTGTCTAACTTATGAACTTACAAAAGTAGAATTGAAAATACAATTAAATTTGAAACGATCGAAGAACATTTTATAAAGTCGGTTGGTGATGAAAGTGTGTGCAACTGTGCATGTATGCGTGCGTACATGTATGTGTGTGGGGATCGCTAGATTTCTGTGCACTATTTGCTTACTGATGATATTTCTCTTCTTAATGACACTAAAAAATCCCTAATGCTAGCGTAGATTACAGAAGTGGGGTATTTAGATTACTTTAATAAGTATATAAATTTAAATATGTATCAAGAGACTTCATAAAGCGCCTTTTCCCAGTACGTCAGAAATCGATGTATATTCATGTATTATTAAGCATGTATATTGTATATATTGTATGATGGACCTGCCAGGACAGATTTAAGGAAACTCTGAAATCTAATAGAATTATGTAAAATGCACACGCAGTCTGAGACGAGTTTTCGACTGATTTAAGTAAAGGACGATGTTAGAGTATAATAGGCCTATGTACAATTAAATTCGATCGAGAAGAATCGCCGAGCCTTGAATATTGTGACCATAGAACTGGTGTAATAAGATTAGGCCTATACTGAAAATTAATGGACTGTTGTGAACTTTGGCATTGAGAAGAAAAGAAATTAATGACGAATTGAGTGACAAGTGTCTAACTGTTTTTGTACAAATATGTGCCATATTACTGTGTAGAGGCGTAGCGTTAAGGCAAATGAAGTTGAATTTACAATTTTACATGTACAAGTAAGCAAGAGAAAAAATAATTGTAGCCTAATCGAAAATTTACAAAAAGCATCACTCAGCAATTCAGAGGCACTTCCGACCCAAATCAATGCTATCACTCGCAAATAAAATGGATTTCAAGCATTTCCGAAACAAGGGAAGAGAAAGACTGAGGAGCTCAAGCCGCAGTTCCTACAGAAGGCGGTTACAATTAGTGGGGCCAACAGAAGCAACGCTTTTAGATTGAGCAGTGGCCCCTCGCATGTGGGGGGACAACTAGCACGCCCTTGGCGACCGAGCGGAGAATGAAGCGACCACGGGGTGATGAGACTGAGGTATAATGACAGGAGTCGGAAAGACGCATTAAGACTATTTGCAATGATCAATAGTTTGTTTCAGATTAAATACCTTTGTTATTCAGTACGGTTATTATTGTGACTCGTAAAAGCTGCATTAGGCAGCTATGGTCAGCTCATTCATGCCTGACGCAATAAGTTTGAACAGCGAACGCTTTGATCGCGCGTGATTTCATCTACAATTAATATTAATGCACAGTTGTTATGCCGGGCTCTCCAACAAAAAAGTTTCATCAATGTGTAAGAAATAGTTTGGTATCGTATCAAAGAGAATCTGGCTCTTGATCGGGTTCGGAAATCCCTCTGCTGCCACTATCGAACTATTAATTAATTAACTATTAATCTCAGCTATGAAGAAATGTTGAAACGTTGTGGGTTAATACATGTATCTACTGTAGAGAAGAAGGAGTATTAACGATCAAGTTGAAGCTAATATGATTATAAGTGAAAAGGAAGCAGTGCAGTAGGAGAGTTTCTTTGAATTAGCATGAAACATCTGGAAGCTGCAGATAGGCCTAGGCCTGTAAGTTATTTAATTAAGAATGCGAAAAAATTAGAGCAGACATTATAAGTGCGAAAGTAGTTATCAAGTATAATATTCGCTTATCGATTAGCTTGTATTATTTATTACTTTAACATCATTTAGATTGGTTCGAGCCACGCTTTCGTGCATGCAAACATAAGTACACGCATGTTGTGACGTATTGATTGTAATCGGAAATGTTAAGTTCATTTCTAGAATGTTAAACATAAATTCGCTCGGTGCGTGGGACATAACTTTAGTTCGGTTGGTCCCAAAATAGCTGCCATTGTTAGCTTGGTTGTAATACTTTGTTTGGGTGTCCCGTACTGACAAAAGGTCTGACGCACAGTCACCACCCTTTGAAACTGTGACTGTTTCAAAGAGTGGGTTGGTTTCGAACTCAGTCTAATTTATTGGTTCTAAAGCAAAATTGCTAAGTTTCCTTTACGGTTTTTAACGTCAGTTTATGTTCTTGGTCTCAGAGTATAAGCTCGGTCTATAAGCTAATCGTAATCGTAAACTCAAATTTTTTAAGCGCTACTCTAAAGATAGGCACACAGCTGCACTAGTTTATTCACGAGCCATGAATCGCATTCAACTATAATAGACTGGTCCTAGAGTTAAGAATTCATATGTTCTGCTGTTTGGTTTGGAATATTTTAAGGTAACGGTACACGCTTGTTAGACGAATCTACTCGTTGTGATTTTCTCATATTGCACGGTCGTGGAGCTGGCCCTATTGCAAATAACTGCATGTAACCTGGCATCTGTGTCTGCATTTACTGCAAAATTCTTGTTAGAACGCCTTACGAGTGTTCTATTTCTTGCGCAACCCGTTAATTTAAGTAGCCTACTTCACTGATGTCAGGAAATTTTATGAGAGCCTATGGATGTATTTTCCACAACGTGCATGACACGAGATGTTCATCAGAATTATTACACTATTTGAAATGTTATGTTACACTCTTTAAATGTTAACATTACACTCTTTAAATGTTAACATTACACTCTTTAAATGTTAACATTACACTCTTTAAATGTTGACATTACACTCTTTAAATGTTAACATTACACTCTTTAAATGTTAACATTACACTCTTTAAATGTTAACATTACACTCATCACTCTTGTGCACGTGTTCTTACGACAATGTGCACAATATCAATCTTAAAGAATTATAGCCTAGTCTACGATCTTCGGAGTAACATCCCAATTAATACATCACAGAGATGTCTTGACTCGTGTTTTTCTTTAAAGGCCCCAGAAGTCTATATTTTACGATTGTTATGATCATTGAACAGTTTTGAACAGTCGATAGCAAATAGGTCTACTTAGAAATAGGCTTAAGCATGTGTTCTAAACTGATTTAAAACTGCAAGTCTGAACAAGGAAAAAACAAGTAAACAGTTTAGACTAATGCATAACTATATGCCCTGCAGAAGATTATTTATCTCCAAGCGTATAAAACAGGCGATGTAATTAAAAACCGTCTTGATCTATTGGTCCAACTATCTCAAATGTCAAAGGAACAACGTATTATTTAGACTATAAGTGATGGTATATTTTCAATCCTGTTGGCTGTTACCTCGACAACCATCAGCGTCCTCATCATCTGATCACTTGCCCACTGACCATCATATCACTGGCAACACCTTATCTACTTATGCCTTCCATGCGCTGTCGTTGATAAGTTCAGTAATGTTCAACTGAATTAAACAGATGGAAGCAAGTTTACATACAATACAATAACCCACGAGAAGGAAGATGACCTCTGAACAAGAGCTGGCAAATTTTACAGGTTGACCAGTTGCAAAGAATAATAGCCTAGATTGTGAAGAAAGGCAAGAACGTATAATGTAAGTAATCTAACTCATTTCTCGGTTTAGACTCTGTAAGCATTTTGTGGAGATATTCTAAGACGAATGAACGAGTGCTTGTCTTTATTCACATCTGAATATATTATGCATAGTTTACTTTTGTAATTCTATTAATTCATTCAAAACAGCGCTTTGTTATATTCACCTGAACAAACATTATTATTAACTTACTTCTACGATGGAAAGAAAATTAGTCGGATGAAGAAGACTTACTCTGTCCTTAAATCCCATGCTTGCCCTTATATTGGGAAGCCCATCCCTTCCCACAGATTCACGTTGGCCAAGACGACTTGCAAAGAAAATAACACTAATCGCACTGAATCCGCCGGAGAAACGAAGAATGAGTCCGATGCGTAGGCTAAACGTACCAAAAGTAAACTTCAAAATGCTAGAGATTTCTAAGTTCTGCTATATATAGAGAATAATCCGCCGAAATGGCACATGAGTCAAATGACGACGACCGAAGAGACATATTTGTATTAAGCACCAGAAATCATTTAGCAATTTGGTGAGTTAGTAATTAATGCCACGATGTGCGAGGGAATGGGTGGGAGGAATACTGCAGATACATAATCAAAAATTCACACCTATGCAGCAGCGAATGAGTTACGACGGACCAGTCAAAGCCAAAGCGAGAACTCTCAGAGACGCACAGGGTACGCTCAGTATCAGCGGGCCTCAAGAGCGCAGGAAGGCGGTTGTAACGCCAGTAAACGGCACCGCGAGTGTCGTGGTTGGGAACATCACAGTATTTGAGAAGTTGGTCGAAATGCGGTAGGTCAAAGTGACTACATACCAGGTTACTGTAGTAGCTAAGAAAGTTGATTTTAAATAACAGAATTCTCGCTCTTAGACTATAATATTATCAGCTCTCGACGACAGGTTCAGAACTAAGAAATACTCTACAAATTTGGATGGAGTTACCACCTACTCCATCAATTTGCAACATATTTTGAATTCCTCTTTGTGTGCCAAAAATTTAAATGCTAAAGTGAATGTTGTGCGTTCCCATAAGTTCACTATTGCAATTTTATTTAGATCGAAACGACTTTTTACGTTTCTCTAGTATGTCAACAGAAGTCGATGTTGTAGACTTTAACATTGAAATGTTTAAGTAGCCTATTCTTTGCCGCCGTTGCATCAAAATTTGAAAATATATACAATAGTGTGTCGTCGATAACTTCACGAAACAAACCTATTTAGGTTGTTTACGAATTACATCAATGTACATCAAATAGGCCTATATATTTATTAGCAGATAAATGAATAGGTAACAATGAGGCACGGCAACATTGAAGATTTCTTCGGAAATAAATCTTGCGGAAAACGCATTAAGCGGAATGATGACTGCTAATGTCAACGTTGGTGTAGTTCTGAACTATAATAATGCTAGCGAATTGCAGGATCTAAACGATATTTCTGGAAATGCTGAAAACGTGGGTCTTGCGACTCGTGCGTCTTATTGGCATACATGCTCACGATGTTCTGAGTAGCTGATCAGTAGGCCTTCTTCCAAATCTAGTGAAGAATCTAAAGATTAACGTTTTAGTGCTGAGTTCTTTTAAATTTATCTGAATATGTTTCAATATAAAAAAATTGTGCTATAATCGTTCGATAATAATTTTCTTCGTTATATATACATGGGTTCTATGACAGTTCATACCGCGATACTTAATACCACGACAGTTAGGCTAATACCTGACAAATAATCCCTATCACACTTAATACCGATGACATTTAATCCCAACGACAAATAGTCACACGAATTTTCATACCGCAACATTTAGTGCTAAAAAAATCCTCCTTCGACTCGTTTCTGCAGCATAGCATACTTCTTTCTTGGGGGATGAACGACACAGCTCGCAGCTTGTAGTAGCAAGGCTTTCTGCTTGTTCATATCTTGCTTGATGCCAGTCAGGAACGTCCACATAGTTGGGTGATGCCAGTGAAAGAGCGATTGTTGGCAATCGCCTTACGAGTTTGTGCGGTCAATACGTTACCGGGGTACCCTCGTGGGTGTGCTGCTCATTTTAAAATGTAATCGGTTTAAAATCGGTTTAGAACAAAATCCTGAGACGCGCAATTCATAACGAGACGAGACTTCATATAATTATAAGGAACAAAAGTCGTACAATCTACGTACATGTACAATCGTGCAATCGGTTTACATGTATTATGTCGTGGGACTAATTGTCGTGGAATCAAAATAATGTCTTCGGTATTAATTGCCGTGGAATCAATTGTCATTGGGACTAATTGTCGGCGGGACTAATTGTCCGTTTTTAAGTGTCTCGATATTAAGTGGCATGGTATTAAGTGTCGTGATACCATATACTTGTATGCATATATATATATATATATATATATATATTATATATATATTAGTGTGGCCCAAACTTACACGGGGAAATAATTTTTGTTGAAACATGCTGCTCCACAAGGCTGCCCTTGTTCCACTTGACAAGAAGACTATNTTAATCTAGCTTGACTACGCTCAGCCTTCCAGCCAGTTAAAGCTATTGATGCCTTTGTAACGACATGGCTGTGTTACTGTGACAAATAATTTGTCATCATTATTATTATTATTCTTGGTGTTTATGATTCAGATATAATTTTGTGAATTTTTTGTTTTTATTTGACTGTTTTGTGAATTTTTAATATAATCGTCATCATCAGTTCGTGACGACAGTCATTTGGCGGTGATTGTTACGAATGAATAATCTCCATTGTCCTCAGTCATTTGTCAAGTCCAGTTCTCCTGTCCATTAGTCATCCAAGTGATGTTACGTCCTCATTTATATTGTCTATCCAGCGTAGTCTTTGTCTGCCTTTATTTCTTTTTCTTAGAATGCTGCATCTAATGTATTGTGTGGAATTCAGTCAACTGGCTTTCTATCAAACCATCGGAGTCTTTGTCTAGCAGAGTTGTTTGGATCCCTAATGATTATTTTAATATAATGTTGAAATAAAATTGTAAAATCTGAGAACTGGACTAATATACTTGCACTTAGAGACACTATGGAGAAATTGTTCTGTGCTGGTTGTCGAAATTGTTTCAGAGAACGAACGGAGAAGAAGAAGCAGCGATGTGAGAAGCTTTCTGAGTTCATACGAAAATACATTTACGAGAAGACGTCACACTTCAAATACTCCAGTCGAATAATCTGCTCACTGTTTGTGGTCATCTGCTGTACTTATCAGGTCAGTTTATCACCTACAGTGGAAACATGAAACAGAGAAAAACTCAAGTAGAAAGACAAAGAAGCACTTTGTGATATATTTCAGTACTTACAAGTGTGTCGCTTGCTGAACTTACATATTCAAATACCCGTGTTTTCTCCACAAAATCCGCTGGTTCTAGAGAGTGAATTGCACTTCCCCTAAGTAGCCTATTCGTCAAGTCCCACATCTACATGGCTTTAAAAGGCACTACGCACCTTCATTACAAAAGAAAAATTAAACTCTCTGACCTTCCTGTAATTCATTGCCTATACACTACTAATAACCACCGTTATTCGTCAAATGCAGTCTAAATTGTTTTTTATGAAGCCTCAGCTGATTACTCCAGCACGGCCTATGGTCATCAGCGAAAACCTTCCTGGGTCTACATGGTCAATGCTGTGAATGTAATTTTGCTCACGTTACATAGCAAGTTTCAATCGTGCGTTTGCATTGGAAAATTGCATGACTTCATTGACTTCTTTTACTGCATTGGGCACGCACTGATCACGCACGCCCTGACAGTTACTGGTTGCACCTAGTTGACATGCTGTTATCACACGCCTAGGTTGCTGGATCAATCATGCGGTGGCGCATCGTAAACGTGATAGAATCTCGTGATGTCGACGCGTGGCTAATTTAGTCCATGGAGCTTACAGTTCGCGGAAAATGGAACAAGTCAACAGTTTTTGGGTAAACCCACGCTTTTACAATAGCAGAATGCAAAACTCACACTTATGCAAAAGCTAATGAGTCACGGACCAGTCAAAGTCAATGCGAGAACTCTCAGAGACGCAGGGTACACAGGCAGGCGAGTGTAAAGGCAGTAGCACTAGTTAACGCCACTGTGAGTGTCTTGGTTGGGGACATCACATCATCTAAGAAGTTAGGTCGAAGTCCAGTAGATTAAATTGACTGCATATCAGGGTACAGTTAGCTGAGAAAGTTAATTTTAAATAACTGAGTTCTCGCTCTTAGACTATTAATATTATCAGCGCTCAACGACAGGGTCAGAACTAAGAAATACTCTACAAATTTGGATGGAGTTACCATCTGCTATATAATTTCGCAACATATTTTGAATTCCTGTTTGCGTGCAAATAATTGAAATGCTAAAGTGAATGTTGTGCGTGAACAGTGGCGGCGCCACGGCAGGTCGCGGCAGGTCATTTGACTTGCCTATTTTACTCCCGACCTGCCTTATGAGTATGACCTGCCTAACATTCTTTGGAATTTTTAAAATCTTCTTTACATTTCACAAATCAACTTCTGTCCCATAAGTTCACTATTGCAATTTTATTTAGATCGAAACGACTTTTTACGTTTCTCTAGTATGTCAACAGAAGTCGATGTTGTAGACTTTAACATTGAAATGTTTAAGTAGCCTATTCTTTGCCGCCGTTGCATCAAAATTTGAAAATATATACAATAGTGTGTCGTCGATAACTTCACGAAACAAACCTATTTAGGTTGTTTACGAATTACATCAATGTACATCAAATAGGCCTATATATTTATTAGCAGATAAATGAATAGGTAACAATGAGGCACGGCAACATTGAAGATTTCTTCGGAAATAAATCTTGCGGAAAACGCATTAAGCGGAATGATGACTGCTAATGTCAACGTTGGTGTAGTTCTGAACTATAATAATGCTAGCGAATTGCAGGATCTAAACGATATTTCTGGAAATGCTGAAAACGTGGGTCTTGCGACTCGTGCGTCTTATTGGCATACATGCTCACGATGTTCTGAGTAGCTGATCAGTAGGCCTTCTTCCAAATCTAGTGAAGAATCTAAAGATTAACGTTTTAGTGCTGAGTTCTTTTAAATTTATCTGAATATGTTTCAATATAAAAAAATTGTGCTATAATCGTTCGATAATAATTTTCTTCGTTATATATACATGGGTTCTATGACAGTTCATACCGCGATACTTAATACCACGACAGTTAGGCTAATACCTGACAAATAATCCCTATCACACTTAATACCGATGACATTTAATCCCAACGACAAATAGTCACACGAATTTTCATACCGCAACATTTAGTGCTAAAAAAATCCTCCTTCGACTCGTTTCTGCAGCATAGCATACTTCTTTCTTGGGGGATGAACGACACAGCTCGCAGCTTGTAGTAGCAAGGCTTTCTGCTTGTTCATATCTTGCTTGATGCCAGTCAGGAACGTCCACATAGTTGGGTGATGCCAGTGAAAGAGCGATTGTTGGCAATCGCCTTACGAGTTTGTGCGGTCAATACGTTACCGGGGTACCCTCGTGGGTGTGCTGCTCATTTTAAAATGTAATCGGTTTAAAATCGGTTTAGAACAAAATCCTGAGACGCGCAATTCATAACGAGACGAGACTTCATATAATTATAAGGAACAAAAGTCGTACAATCTACGTACATGTACAATCGTGCAATCGGTTTACATGTATTATGTCGTGGGACTAATTGTCGTGGAATCAAAATAATGTCTTCGGTATTAATTGCCGTGGAATCAATTGTCATTGGGACTAATTGTCGGCGGGACTAATTGTCCGTTTTTAAGTGTCTCGATATTAAGTGGCATGGTATTAAGTGTCGTGATACCATATACTTGTATGCATATATATATATATATATATATATATATTATATATATATTAGTGTGGCCCAAACTTACACGGGGAAATAATTTTTGTTGAAACATGCCTGCTCCACAAGGCTGCCCTTGTTCCACTTGACAAGAAGACTATGTGGTGAAAAATTGAAGAGATCTGAGCATGTTTAGAGGTCGCGCCATTTTGACACTTTTTTGTAGAAATCGCAAAAACCGCATGCTTGGGTTTTGGAACTTGGTTCCATTGTCGATTTACTCTTTTTATCACAACAAATTAATGAGGAGTCCAATTTAGATGAACTTTTTACTGTTTATTTATCTCGATGAGAGCTTTATTTTTATTAAAATATAAATGCTAAATTCAGGGTCGTTCAAGGTCATTTCAAGGTCATTAGAAACAAAATCTAACAAAAATCGAAGAAAAATGATCAGATCTCAGCCAATAATTGTTGAAATTGGTTAATTCTGTCGCGTAACTAAGGATGAGTCACAGACACAATACCTGCTGCAACTTGCCTCCAGTCATCACACAATGATTTCTTTTCCGACAAGAGCAAAATGAAATAATCGCGGTTTTCGCGTTTTCCGGCACTTCAATGACGGTTATTTATGCTGACTGGAAAACTACTTTCATAGTAAAAAATTATATTGCGTTACAAATTATTTGCATTTAATGCACTCTGACTAAGCAGTAACACTGCGATATATATTTTTATTAGGCTGTTCAACGTTCAAAATAGTAACTACCTTGCTATTCAAAATGATACATGTCTTTTTACGCTTCATGCTATATAATGTAAAAGTGTGCAAAAGGCGCGACCTCTAAACATAGTTCAATCTGTCCAAATTTTTGCATACAGGGTTATCTTTTCATGTGTAACAAGGGCAGCCTTGTGGAGCTAAACATTTCCAACTTTTGTTATTTTGGGCCACTCTAATATATATATACATGAGTTATGCTGCTTGATGCGTCAAATTCAAACATTAATTTCTTCGACCTGCTGTATAACTACGATTACTCTGACGCGACCTGCTGAAATTGTATAGCTGGCGCCGCCACTGTGCGTGAATCAACTTTCTAACGAACTCGTGGTTCGGGTTTAACGCACCATCCTATTTTGAAAAAATATCTGAATGTAAGAACAGAATTTCTTAAAGAAGAAGTAAACAAGATTGAAATTATTTTTATTCTCCAAGTGAAGTAAATCGTGTAAACAAATTCTCAATCTACATAAAGTCAACCAGATTAAGTACTTCAGCCCAGTTCTTTGAAATAAAGAGAATAGTTGCTAAAAAAAGAACATTCCACAAAATATCGAAACTACCTAATAGAAATTTTCCAAACGGAATTAGAATTTCAACACAGTTCCTTGAAATAAAAGACAGTTACTAAAATACCACCATTACGCGAAATAGATATATTGAAGCTACCGCTATGTGAATACTAAATGTCAGTAAAAGACTATTGTCACTAAAAACCCATTTCAAGAAATATCAAAATTTTCTAAAACGTTTCGTCGATATCGAATCAACAGATTTATGCGTCTGAGAAACGGAGCACAGTAAGCACCGCTTCATCAACGCTGTACCCTTCTGAAATCATAAGAAATTCACTCCTTTCTCTATAATACTGGATTCTACAAAACCGAACTAACTTCAAGTCATCCAGCTGCGGACCAGAAAACTCCACGAGATTAAATTCAGAATCTAAAAACTCGATTCTGTTGAGCCTTTCGGCTATCAGAATATGCCCATACATGTCGGCATCACAAACCGAGTGCAATGCCAGAAGCGATGACTGATATTGGCGTAGAATAGAGCCATCCATGTTGATCTCCGTTAATTTAAGTTTTCTATCAGTACCAAATGAAACCAAGACAAAATTTCCATTGGATTTGGACATTACCTGGTGTGGTTTCACAACACCAGTGGGCAACCTCATTTTATGCTGCAAGGAACCATTCGCATCGAATGTGCTAATCATCTCGACGTTTTTACCTACGTCAACCCATAATAGAATTAAGCTACCATTGGCAGAAATGGATAGCTTTGGCAGTGGGGCATAGCATTCGCAAATGTGTGGCGATATGGTGAAATGGTGCTCAACTTTTCTTGGTAATGCGCAGAATTGACACGCATAGATTCCTATTCATGTCCAAAATAAATACTGAATGGGATGCTGGGTGAGCCAATATGCCGATTGGTTCCAATCCTGGTAGCGGGATGACATCTTTCACCTTTGCCATATTGCACTGGTCGTAGACCATGACACAGGCTGCTTCGGTTGAACTTCGTCTAAACAGAAGGAATACTTCATCGTCCATTATAGCCAGATGCGGAGTATCGACTCGTCCGGTTGCGAGTGAAACTGATGTCTGTGTTTGTATTTCCACCCGAATCTTGCGATCACCTAAAAGTTATTACTCACAGAATTATGAAATCATACATTGCATGCTTCTATTCGTTCAGTGTCGCTGTTTATGTATGCAGGAGTAACATGAAGCAGGAAGACGAAAGCGTGATATTGAGAAGTGCATTTATTGAAGATGAGATCAATAAAATTAATTATGAATGCGACGTGGACGATTTGAAATTGTGTGCAGACAGAAGTCAGTATGAGTTGTAACTTATTGTATTGTATTGTATTTGAACACTTGTTATAGCGCCACTACCAGATTTCCCATTCAGAGGCGCTCCCGATTACTGCGCGAACGCTGAATCGGAGTTTCACGCCGAACCGCATGAGCAATTGCGAGTGAAGGACTTGCCCAGGGTCCCTACGCGGCGACTTTGAGGTGGAGTCGAACCCGCAACCCTTCAGCTGCAAGGCACCGAACATACCCCTAAACCACCGCGCCCCAGTTGCATTGTGATGTGTTTATATTGCGACCGAGCCACCCGCAGTAAAGATCCGAGAAATTAATCTCTGATAAATCGACCAACCGGGAAGCGAACCCAGGGCGCCGACGTGGTGAGCGGGCACCAACCCACTCGGCCACTCAGGATCCTCTTATGGAACTTGTCCCTGTATATTGTTCATATATAGGAATGCGCGTAGTTCTTGTCAATAGAGAGGTGGTTAAAATCTCTTCCGCTCTACTTCAAATATATTTTGAAATGTCGACTCTGTTCCTCCCCTTAGCAAATTCAGCCTTCAAAATCACTTCCCGGCACTATCAGAGAGAAGAATATTAGTTCGGTGATATTCCAAAGTTAACAAACTAAGATCTCTATCACTTCATTTTAGCCAAAAAGTACACACTGACCGCATTTCTAATTTCAGGTCTCTTTTATCGCATTCATCAAATTAAGCGACTTTGTATCTTAAAAGAACTAACCTTGGATGTCCATAGTCCTTGTGAGTTCATTTCGAAAGAAGTTGGTCGTAAGGATGTTGCTCCATTGAGGACAGACAGTTCTAAGTCTGCTTATTACAAGATCCGCTTTTTCCTCCCAAACATTTCTCGCCAGATGCATATCCTCCACTTCCATAGCAACGGCTTTAACGAGGATACATTCAATTAGCTCGATCGGTAGATCTTGCAACTACAAGTAAAAGTTAAAGGTTACCACGCCTGTTTACACAATTTAGAATTTTGATGCAACAAAGTGGAATAGCTCAATTTAAACTGAGTCGTAAAAACCAGGACAATCTAATTCGATGACAGTTTTAAGCATCAACCTACGTTGACAGGTTAAGCTCACTCAAAATATAAGGACGAAATGGACGCAGTATCACTTCCTTTTTACTTCACAGCTGACGCTGGTTAAGTCTCGTATTCAGAAGGTTACTAGAAAAGACGATCTATGCCAACTTTTTCTTCCTTTGTATTAGTAAATCGCAAGATTCATTCGGCGTATTTAACTTACAATGCCATTTAGCCCAGAGTTATCCAAAGAATATAATCCTTAATGAAAAGTACATGTACAATTACATGATTAAACCGTAAACGTAACATTTGCTGCATAAAAGAACAAGGGATTTTGAAATTACACGAGTGTAGAATCGATCTCATCTTGTGACATGGCGCATTTTGTAGGCTATATAAATATATTTATTTGTGCAAAATCTGATAACTTTGAATTGATAATGAAACTATTTGACTAAAGAAAAATAATTTTAAAAATGTCGGTTTATTAAACCACACTCATTAGGCAATTTACAAAGTTTAGATCGAAAGAAGAATTATGACTTGCATTACAATGCAGTGTAGCTTACCGTCGTGTCACTCAATGAGATGCGTTTTGCACGTTGTTGGAGTACAGCTATAACGAAAATAAATGCTATTATCATATACATTATACAGTTGCTGAACTGAATTCGATTCCGCAATTGAGGTAAATAGTATTGTATTTTATTATGTGAGGTTATGATACAGCTATGTTAAGAGATGCACTAGAAACAAGAACAGATTCAAGGTCAGCAGTAAATAGAATATAGAGAAGAGGCCCAAATACTGAACCCTAGGAAGGCCAATAGGTACGAGGATCCAAGGGGAACGCGACGAGTGGAAGACAGTAGATGACGAGTGATCAGATAGATATGAAGAAAGCCACTGAAGAGGCAAGCAAGAGATTCCAAAAGAAATAGAAAGGCGACACAGGAGAAGATCGTAGTCTACCGTGTCAAAGGCTGCATTTACGTCACAAAGTGCAAGAAGAGTAAGTTGAGATCGGTCAATAGCACTGTAGACATCATTAAGAAGGCTAAGAAGGAGAGTCTCCGTGGGGTGTCCATTGCGAAAAACCGACTGACGGCAGGGAGGTCATTATTATCTAGGTAACTAAGTAGGCCTAAGTGAGAAGCTACGAGTTTCTCGATTAGTTTAGAGATAAAAGTGACATTAGATATTAGTCTATAGCTAGAAGGTTACTCAAGGTACATTAAGAGAAAAACTGTGCTAGGGATTGGTTACCAAGTATTTAAGAATTGGTATTCTCGTAGCTTAGGTTGGTAAATTATTTCATTCGGTCAATTTAAAATGGAAGCAGGATTGATTAAAGAAATTGTTTCCCTAAATGGAAGTAAGACTGATGAAACCATTTCTCTGTTTAAATAGAAGCTGGATTAATGAAACTAAGTTTTTGATTCGATTGACGATGGATTAATGAAAATATAATTATTGTTTCCATAAGTAGAAGCTGGATTTATGAGAATAGGTCTTTCCTTAAACAAAAGTTCCATTGATGAAAAATATTTTTTGCTTAAATAGAATTTCAGTATTTTTTTCATTAAATGAAAGTTGGATTGATGAAAAAAATTGTTAGGTGAAATGGAATCTGGAATAATGGCAGTTATCATCGACATAGCCTATAGACTGTTTAGTTGCAAACGTCAAGTGCAGTACTGCACTGAATACATTGAAATAATTTACCAACCTAAACTACGGGATTACCTAGGAAACCTAACAACTGGTCCTCATAAAAACTGATTTATTGATCGAAACAACAAGCGACTATTAAGCGTATACTGATTAAACTTCATTCAGTTAACTTACAGTCTGAGCCTTCGTTCGTTTGCTCATCGTTACGGGTGTCGGGTGATGTTCGTTTCTTCGACATGGTCTAAGGGAAACACAAACGCCGCTTCTTGACAAAGAAACACCAATCGATTCTCGATTGATGCTGAGCAATCGAACGAGAAAACAAACTCAGATTCGATTGCAGAAGTAAGCAATCGAAGCTTAGCATGGACGAAGAATAACGACGTGAATAATGACGTATTAAAACTATAATCCTATGACGTTTAACAAAAGACACGATGTTTCACTTCGCTTTCATTAATCCAGTATTATTATGGTAATTATTATTAGCGCGAACTTTTGTAACGCGAGTACATTTTCGTAGCTTAGTCGCTCACGTGCGGATCTGCGCATCGGGAAACGCGGTTTCTCGTTGTCTTTTGACTACTTCCAACGAAATCACCTCAAGTCGTCTCTGATGGTCTCCGGCCAATTCTTTCATGGTCCTCTCTTTCTCATTCTTTTTCAGTATTTCAGATCATCACTTGGTTGGATCTTCTATCCTTGTCCATTCGAACTACATGTAACATAAATTTTAATCTTCTCTTTATGATATCAGAGATGCGTAAATGTAAGCTGGATCTATTAGATGCTAATCGATTAGCTTATCGATTAGACAAACAGCTAATTCTAATTCTAATCAATTAGCTGCCCTCTGATGCTAATTCTATTTCTAATTGATTAGTAATTTGTAGCTATATAATTCTAATCGAAAATCGATTAGATGATCCATTAGATGTTTGAAAAATTAAGCGGGGACCTCGTTAATTAACAATGAGTTCATTAATAGTAAGTTTGAAGGATATACTTACTTATTTATCTTAAGGCTTTCTCAAACTTGCATAGAACGAATTAGGATTAAGTTTCGCCATTAGTAGTCTCAACTTCTAGCATTTCCAGGGTTCAAATGCAATAGTGAGCTTATGCAGTAGGCCTACCAATGTCAGTAAACCTGTATTTTAGCGTATTTTACTCTCACTTATCTGCCTGCGTAAATGTAAGCTGGATTGATAAAAAGTAATTAAATTCTTTGCTTAAAAAGAAGTTGGATTGATCAAAAGAATCTTTACATTACAATGGAAGTTGGATTGAAGACATTTTTCACGAAAATCATTAAATAATTATCCTAAATAGGCCTACGCTAAAATACAGGATATGTTCAGTGACATAATTAAATACGCTAAATGCAGTTTTACCGTAATGTTGATAACTGCAGCATTTATTGACCGAAGTGGTGTTGCTTGATGGTTTGTGGTATGTTCTTATATAATTATTGCAGTTGTGCAGCTTTAAGTATTGTAAAGGCTACAGTTTAGGTATTGTAATAGGCTACAACAACTTGTGGTATTAACTTGCCTTGCTTTGCTTAAAATTTGACAAATTCATGAAGCAAATTTATGTATCGAACATAAGGATCCTGAGTGACCGAGTGGGTTGGTTCCCGCTTGTCACGCCGGCGCCCCGGGTTCGCTTCCCGGTCGGGTCGGTTTATCAGAGATTAATTTCTCGGATCTTTACTGCGGGTGGCTCGGTCGCATTATAAACGTGGAGTACAATACAACACACAACACAATATACTGGGGCGCGGTGGTATAGGGGTATGTTCGGTGCCTTGCAGCCGTAGGGTTGCGGGTTCGAATCCACCTCAAAGCCGCCGCGTAGGGACCCTGGGCAAGTCCTTCACTCGCAATTGCTCATGCGCTTCGGCGTGAAACTCCGATTCAGCGTTCGCGCAGTAGTCGGGAGCGCCTCTGAATGGGAAATGTGGTAGGGGCGCTATAACAAGTGTTCAAATACAATACAATACAATAAAAATCTAATCGATTATCAAAATCTAATTGTAATTGCTAATCGATTAGTTGCTGCTAATTCTGATTCTAATAGATTAGCTAGAAGGTTTTGCTAATTCTAATTCTAATCGATTTGCAAATTTCAGTAGCTAATTCTAATTCTAATCGATCAGCAATAATATTCTAACTAATCGTACCCATCTCTGCTCTATATCCTCCCATTTCACTTATCTTATAGGTTTATTATTATTATTACACAATGGGACGTGCAGAATTTTATCATTCTCAATCACACATGATGTGCCTCCTCCTGTCTTTTTTCTCTGTCACTGTTGTTGCTCAGGTCTCAGGTACGTATAGTAACGTACTCAGCACTATAATTTCAGCATAAGACGAATCTTAATTTTCATACCGCATCCGTTGTTCTTCCATATCCTTCCCACCGCAGCATGCACCATCCCTAGGCGTATCCTTACCTCCTCATCGCAACTGTTGTCCGCTGTAACTAAGCTCACGAGATAGCAGAAGTCAACCACGATATCAACCTCTCTGTCATCGCAAAAATGTGAATCTGGTGCGCGGTTAAAGTCTGCAGAACAGTTAGATGTCCGATGTCCAGGTGTTTGAAAGTCAGTGAAAAAAATACTTTTTGAGGCATTTTTGACAGGAAAAAAGAGTTAGAGCACTGATTGTGACCCAGGGAATCAAAATGAGTCGGATGTCGGCAATTTATATTGCTAGGAAAACAGTAAAATATTATGATCAGAAGTCACTTTTTCTTATTTTTCAGATTTTAACGGAAATGGGTAAAATATTACATTTCTGATATCTCATATTTGATTAAATTCATTGTTTTAATGTGTATTTTCAGCATTCTGTACATAGAATACTTTCATTTTTTATGACTATATATTAAAATAAATTAAAAAAAACACATAATCATTCGTAACTTTGTCAAAAAGTAAGGAAGAACCAAACTTTTGGTGTCATTTTAAAGCACAAAATGTGGTCTTTAAGAATATGTAAAATACTGATATTATAACATTTCCGACGTGCGACTCAGTTTGATCCATTGGGTCACAATTGAAGAAAAGGTGCAATCCAGTTTTAAAAATTCGGTCTCAAAACAATAATGGTTAATATATATTATTTATATTATTATTGTAAATAATACAATCATGTATTAAATATTATTATTGTGATTTTATCCATTCTTAGCTTTTATTGCACATTACACTGGACAACAAATTTTCGTGAAAGTCATGCCTCTGATATTAAATTTGTAATTTCTGATAGGTTTCAGACTTTCAGTGTGCTTGACACGAATATGACAATGAAATCAAAGAATTGGGTACAATTTCTAAGAAATCAGCAATAGTTGCTATTGTCATAGAACAATACGTACGTATGACATGTAGCAGTAAAGGTCCGCTTCTACTTCCGATGCTGCTTTGCCTGTCTCTTGCATAGCTGCTCAGGATTATCTCTGGCGAGCTTTACAACAGTAGCCAGCCAACATGAAAGTGGACCAGTTTCCCTGATATCGTGTCTCCATAATTGCAATTTGTTGGTGAAAACGTTCACCGTGCTCCTCACTAACCACGTCGGGAAGAAAATCCAAGTGGGAATAAAGAAAGTGAATCTTTGAGGACATATTGAAGCCAAGTTTGTGATACATAGACAACATGTCCTCAACGAATTCCTTGTAGTTTTCTGCCTTGACATTCCCGAGGTAGTTGGTTGACACCAGACGAAATGCGTCCCAAGCTTCCTTCTCGTCACCCTGAAGCAGGTTGTCGAACATCTCATCTCTGAATAGCTGACGGATCTGAGGACCAGCAAAAACTCCCTCTTTAATCTTTGCTTCGTTGAGTCGAGGAAATTTGACAGTCAAGTACTTGAAAGCTGATCCAGTCCGGTCCATGGACTTCACGAAGTTTTTCAGCTCACCAAGTTTGATATGTAGCGATGGTAGCAGGATTTTGGGGTTTTAACTAGTGCTAGGCGTTGCACATTCTTCTCTCCGACGTTCAGAGATTTCCTCTCAGACCAGTCTCTCCTCACATAGTGCAAAGTCATCCATTCTTGCTGTGTTGAAGACAGTTCAACAGGTGTTTTAGGTTGTCGTAGGTTTCCTTCATGTGGACAGCATATCCGACCGGAATGGATTGAAAGTTGGTTTCCATTATTCAGCAGCACCGCTTTGAGACTCAATTTCGCAGAGTCGCCATTCTTGACAGTCATGTTTAATTCCGAGGGCATTCATCAGGTTTTCTACATTGAAGCAGAAGACAAGGTCATCTTCCTTGCTGAAATAATCCTCAAACTGCTCATGACGAGTGCTAAACGAAGTCACTCGGACATTTCCCTGGAGAAGATTCCATTCTTGAAGTCTGCATCCTGCATTACTAAGTTTGGCCACATCGCTGCATTTATGTGTGATGTCCTCCTCCCGGTCCAGCAGCGCATTCATTATAGAGTAGGCTGACCAGATATTGGAAACCAAAAACCGGGACACTTCAATCACAAAATAAATTTGTGATGTCGTTAAAAATTAATATAATATAACTTGCACAAATATCTCTTTTATGCTTATTATATTGGTATAAGACTATACTAAGTGAAAGGTTTCATTCAAATCATGCTTTTAAATTTAAAATTAAATTGTAAATTTCTCAAATCAGTTACTCAAATTTGGCACCTGAATGTGTATGCTTCTTAAAAGTTTTTTGTCTGCTAATATTCTATCATAAAATTCAACACATGTTTCTTCCATATTCACTTTCACTATCATAACAGCTTCAAGAGTTTCTTCTGATAATCGACTTTTTTGATCTCACCAATAAGAGTTCATCAGTGAGAAAACTCGCTCAACTGGAGCATTAGTTCCAGGAATTGCTAACAAGAATTGTAGAATCATTTTCAAATTTGGAATAATTATCCCTCTTTCTTGTAGATCATTGAAAATCTGCACCCATCTGCTATCCACCGCAACATTGTTTTCATTCCATTGTTCCACTTTTTCTCGACTAACAAAATTACAAACGCAAGTCATTTCATCAAACAGTGCATTGACATCAATTTCATACCCAGATGGCTTGCAAATTTTGATAAGATCCTCAAGGCTTCTTTCAAACATATCCCAAGTAATTGTTCCTCTCAAATTCATCCAACTGAACAGCTTGAATGGTGCATAACTAACTTCCCACATGTCAAAATATTCCAACGAAGTTGCATAAAAAGATTGAACTGTTTTATGAAAATGTGTATTATCAGAATATTATCACTACGACAATATGACGTTTAGAACCGGAAGAGGTATAATTATGCATGGTAATAAATAAAAGTGAGATTAAAAATGAATTTACTTGCCAGAGGCCAGTTGTAAAATCAAGGAGACGTTGATAAAGTAAGTATATCCTTTATTTGATCACATGATAAACGCACATGAAATACATCATATATAAGATCGGAAAGTCAGGCCAGTTTTTAAAAACCGGGACATATTTAGAGTTTGGCCTACCTTTCCCGGCAGCCGGGACAGCTAGCAGAAAATCGGGACTGTCCCGGGAAAACCTGGTCTGGTCAGCCTATTATAGAGTCTCCATTGTCTGTGTTCTGGGCAGAGCACCTGTCTATCTCCGGGAGCTCTTTACTTTAACCTCGGCTTGCTCTGTTCGCCGATCTCTGCGCTCGGCCTCTAGAGGTGGCTTCATAGTTCCGCATACTCGTTCTGCTACCAGACAGGCTAAGACGGCGTCGGGGTTTCTCTATCGTCGGTCCTTCTTTTTGGAATAGCCTCCCTCCGACCTTCGTTCTCTCCCGCGAGACCTCTCTGGATCTTTCTATAAACTACTTAAGACTTTCCTCTTTGACTGGGCCTGAGTCGGGAGAGCCTCTGAGTAGGCTAGTTATCTTGAAGGGGCGTTATATAAATTTCATAGATAGATAGATAGATTACATCAGACAATGATGCACTACCTACTGAGGCGTGTGTATGGCTGGCTGATGCAATACGACGCAATATCTTGCAATATGTATTATGTAGTTTGAAATACAGCGTTGTGAAATGGCTACCTATGTACTCAATGCGTACTGAGACATTTATACGTAACCATCTCTGTCTCTCCTAAACGAGAGCCAATCGACAAATTTTAATGTCATTTTCGTGTTCAGCACCTCAAAACGAGTAAAAAATTTGCTATTTTCATTTAAAAGGCATTTTGTGTGTTGTCCAGTGTTATTAATACCACTTTTGTTACTTTTGTTACCAAATGAACGGATCCTGTCTCAATGATAATATAAAAAATATATTTGAGACTTGTTGGATCTTGTCCTTGTAAAGCAAGACAGGCCCCTTTGTTTCCGACCACTTCTTTTAGCAATGAGTTTCGAAGGCCATTGTAACCAAGCAGGGCGTCAATAAAATATCATTGTATCCCTACTCAGCTGAGATATCAGCAGTAGCACCTCTGCTACCTCGATAATTCCGAATCGGCATAAGCCTGTCAGAGCGACGATAATTGTTACAGTCCAGTTCATATATATTAATCCCACTCTCGACGTCGGGATGTCACCATCAGATCTGACATTACAGAGAGCCAGTATTCACTGGGCACGGGAAATGATGTCATTGACTAAGGTTTGTCTGAGGTTCTGCCAATGTCTGAGAAACATACTAGGGCATTAGAGCCATTCACAAGTCTACCTGACGTGGTTTTTAGGAAGAGGGTGAACTATGGCATACGCAAAACTGGCGGTGAAGTAGCCTTCAACGAATGAGAGAGAGGTTGACCATGGATGTGATGACTGGACTCGACCTCCATTCCTCCACCATGAACTAGCCCATCGACACCATGCTTCGGGGAGTGAGGACACGCTGCCGACCTCAGGCCGTCTGGTTCGATCGGGACTGAGAAAAAACACGTCGCGCTCTCGCTGTTTCGAGAGACGCGTCCATAGAACTAGAGATACTGGTGACCGTCTGGCTTGGATCCCTCAACTTCGTGCTCTCCATCAGCCCTGTTGTCGGAAGGAGGCGTTCTACTAGAAAAACTTGGTCCTACGAATTGAGAAAACCTAAAACGACTGTCGTCATCCATTTCCGGTCTTATAGGACGCTCTTCTCGACCGCTAGAGGCCACCTACTTCTCAGCCAGTAACTTCCTTTAGGTGAACTCTTCCAAGGTGGATCACCTTCGTGCTTCTACCGCTGATTCCCCTCCGCCTTTCATTGCGTCGACTGATTCCTTCCTTGTGGATTTCTATCGATCCTGGAGACTGACCACGTGATCTGCTCGTGTCTTCGAACTTGTAAACTGGACTCATGGCCAAATTTGACGTCGACTAGGTTTCACAGTTTATCACTCGCCTTTTCCTCCAAAACACGGTCGACATTCCTGCCATATTTCTAAATACGCTTGTCAACTGGTCACCTCTATGCAGATGACATAGAGGCGTCCGTTCATGGTCCCCTCTGTTCAGCTTGCTCTTACTAGTTGCACTGATGTTCTCTCTCGAGACTTGCCCCTTTGGATGCAGCTCATCTGGTTTGGCACTCGCCAGCAGCTTCTTGAGCTTGACTACCCCCTTCTTGCAGAGAGATTCCCGTCCCTTCTTTCCACTCCAGTGATCGAGATCTTGGTTTAGTCTTTGACACTACGCTTACCTTTATCGAAACTCATCGCTAATCTTACGCGATCTTCCTACTTGCATCTGTGACGGCTCAGAGTCGACGCACATCTCATTCTCCGTTTTTTGCCTATGTTGTACATGCTTTCATTGATCCCGAATTGATTACTGAAACTCCCTCTTGTTGGCCTCCCAAAAGTCCGTCTCTACCTCTCTTCAGCCGGCTCTAAATGCTGGGGCCAGATTAATAGCCCGACTTCCAAGCTTTTTGCCTTCATTGGTCCTGCCTATGGAATCAGCTCCCTCCTCATTAACTGGTGGTCCAAGTGCCTCCTTTCGTTGTCTTAAGACCACTTTCGTTTGTTTGGGTATTTCACACTGGAAGCGCCTCTGATTGCTGAGCACTGCGAGAGGTGATTTATAAATATATAAATAAAATACAATTCCAAAGCTATCGACATTTACTAATATAAAAATCGAGTCATTCAGAAGGATGGTTTCCTCTTATCTACTACCCTTAGCGTTGTAGATATGTCCCAAGCTGCTGATTCTTGCTTATTTCGGGCTATTTGTGGGGATTCATGTCATGTTCTCCGAGGAATCTTCCCACCTACACAGCATATCAAATATATAACTTACGTCGCAGAATTCACAACTGTAATCTCCAAATAAATGACAAATGTAAATTACATACCACGTATCTGGTTTAACCCCTGGGGCTACCTAGCTTTTTTTGTGACATCGGCTACCAAGGGGAGGGTTGAGACGACCCCCCCTGGATTTCGTGTTTGGTTTCACAAATAACTTGTAATACAGCATTGGATTCAGCATTCATTTCTGCACAGAATGGTATATTTAGTTATACATTATGTGAATGCACCTCGAAATTACATCACTTTTAACAACGGAACCCCCTTAATTAGCGATATTTTATATTATTGCGTACATTTTGTACTTTTTGGATAAACAAATATAAAATTATGTGTGTTTTAAACTGATCTATGTACCCAAGATACACATACATTCATACATATGTTTATATACGTATAAATATACATCCATATATATCCATACATATATATCGATTTACGTTGTGATGCTGTATTCAGCCGTTTTCACACAGATTACGCGTATTATTATTTATTTTGATCACTTCCGGTTTTCAAAAGACAAACATTTAAGTATGCAAATGAAGCCCTACATTCCCTCTAAAGAATGGTATATTTGTTTCTCTTCCAGGAATATAAATGAATACGCTACCGACAAAACACTAAGGGGGAGTCCTTCCATTCAGCCATTTTTCACGCATATTACGCGTATTATTATTTATTTTGATCACTTCCGGTTTTCAAAAGACAAACATCTAAGTATGCAAATGAAGCCCTACATTCCCTCTAAAGAATGGTATATTTGTTTCTCTTCCAGGAAGAAAAATTAGTACGCTATAGACGAAAAACTAAGGGGTCGTATCAACCCCCTGGTACCTCGGGTATATCGGGTGTAACTTTTGAATGGCGTGAGATATCACAATGATGTTTACCTCAAAATGTGCGCAAATGATCCTGCTACAGCTAACTAAATTACCGGTATCAAAATTATATTCCACATGGAACAAGTTTTTGAAGCAAAAAACCTAAAGGGGTCGTAATAACTTCCCTTGGTTACCCGAGGGTTAAGGATACATATTAATTGTCTTATAATTATAATTACTTGCATTTGTCTACTCTTTTAGCTAATTGTGTTACTTGTAACCTGTTGCGTTTTGTCAACTGGATTATTTGAAATTAAACGAATATTGATTGATGTACGAACAGAGGCATTTTTGGGTAAAAATTCTTGGACTCTATCCTACAGCATAGATTACATTTTACAATCTGTTCTTCTCTGAATGGTGCATAATTGAGCTAAGGTTTCATAATTATACAGAATATTGCATCAGTATAGTACTTTGCTGTGACAAAACATGATGGCCTATATGCGATTTGTAAAAAAGAAATTACAAGAAAAACATTTGAAATATTGTATCAATGGTAGAGGGTATTAGACATCATTTGAAATTTAAAATATTTGTGCTTCTTTCTCCACCCACACAATTTGCAACTTTTGCCCACTATTAGAATTCATATATTTAAAAAAAAATTCATTTCACCCTAATACATGCATACCTACGTGCATACATACATACGTACATACATGCAATGTCATGCATACATGCGTACATACATACATACATACATACATACATACATACATACATACATACATACATACATACATACATACACACATGTGAGGCGCGGTGGTGTAGGGGTATGTTCGGTGCCTTGCAACCGGAGGGTTGCGGGTTCGAATCCACCTCAAGCCGTCGCGTAGGGACCCTGGGCAAGTCCTTCACTCGCAATTGCTCATGCGCTTCGGCGTGAAACTCCGATTCAGTGTCCGCGCTGTAGTCGGGAGCCCCTCTGAATAGAAATCTTGAAGGGGCGCTATAACAAGTACTCATACATACATACATACATACATACATATGTACGTACGTACGTACAAACATAATTTAGACATATTGCAAAGTATTGGTTGTAATTGGATATGTTAAGATAATTATTTTAAGTTTATTGCATGGCTATTTTTGGGATATCACTTCGTTCCTTGGATATAACTTCAATTCGCTTTGTTTCAGTTGTGTGGTGACTGTCGGAGCTTCGTTAGTCTTGCGAGGCAGGTTCATCTTGCTACTTCTGAACGCTCGGCAAATTTTGGTAATTTTATTCGAAGGAAAGGTCAGAAAGTAAAGAATCTTTAGGGAGGTGTCTATTTAGAAGACACGAACGTTGAGAAACTAAAGGATTTGTACATCGATCAAGATGTTTGCGATGGCCTGGGTTAACGTTAAAATCCAGTAGTTGGTTTATCTCGTGTCACCAGTTATACGAAAGAAACAGTGCCTCAATTCTTTGGTAAAAGAGAAGTAGGGTACTGCTGTTTATTGGACCGACAGCGTCAAACGCCAACGGGACGGAGTAGTAGCTTTGTGCGAGTGGGCTGTGTTTCGTGCGCTTGCTATTTGTTGCCAAATTGACTGCTTTTGTAACTGAAGTCCAATTGGAAGTGGTATGATGCGGTATGGTGCGGTAAGCGGCCCGTCCACACTGAAATGATGGGTGTATACTGCGAAGTCCAGTTGGCATTTTCACCGCCGTAAACCCTCCAAAAAAAGTAATCGACAGATTAGATTATTGAGGCTCGCATTTCTGGCTGCTCGAACGGGCCTCAGAGGTCAAGAAAGCCGATAATAGGTCAGTGGCGCTCCCAACCCGGGCCATTGTCTTCAGGAAAGTTTTCGGCGTTTCCGGAACTGATTCGGAGGGGGGAGAGACTGAGGAGCTCTACCCGCAGGTCCTGAGGGAGACGATTCCAGCTGGATGCGTTGATGGACACATTGGACAGCCAGCCAGTAAAGGAGTCTCGAATGAAAGCATATAATATGGACAAACCTCGGAATGCCACCTAAAAGACGGAAGGCGCCAAAGTCAGCCCTAGAACAGATATGGGCCTGGACCAAGGTAGTAATCGCATGAGCGGAGGCAACTGGTGGATAGATCGGAGTTGATGCAAGTGGTAAAGGCTTGAACAAGAGGTGTTTGTTTACAAGGTCAGTAAAAGGAAATACTCCGAAAACTCCGAGGTCAATGAGAATGAGAACAATTGATCTTAATTAGGTACTCATGAGGTCAACAGACGTAAGAAATAATGCTAATATTTTTTTATGTTTTGCACCCGAGGTAGTCACGAGCCCTCAGATTCCTAAAATTATGTCCGGAGACAATAAAATCACGTCTGGAATGGCTATAAATCATTATGTTTTGGCTAAGCAAACGTGCAACGGATGGCAACGGCATTGGAACGCTGGATGGTAATTGCAAGACGTTGGAAGCGGTAGCAAGCAACGACCTCTTATGGAGTAGCGGCTTCTTTGGGATTTCGAGAAAGTTAAATTAGGCAGGTGTCCTAAGTCTTTAATGAATCCAGGTCGTTCATACTGATTTGACCAAGGGTCTCAAATGTTATCGGCACAAAATAGTACGTTAAGAGGAGCTGCTTCTTTCTGGCATTTCTATGGATGCCGCCAGTTCTGACAGCTGATATGGCTGTTGCTTGCAAGCTAGATGGAGCCACAGTTTGGGCTAAAGTAACCTCCTAGATGAGTCTACGTTTCAAACGCCAGGCGATCATAGCTTATTGTTGTTGTTATTATTATTATTATTATTATTATTATTATTATTATTATTATTATTATTATTATTATTATTATTATTATTATTATTATAAAAATTTCTTCTTCATAAAGCCAACAAACTTGTGAACAGACTGATTAAAAGTAACTGTTTTCAATATTTTTATGAGCCTTCGATCAGTCCTGGGCTACTGTTTTTGCAATCTGTGGTGCCTAAAACAGATAGAGAGTTTCCAATTTGTAGGGCGACTGATAAGCGTTGTAGAAGATGACTAGTCTCACGCTGGTCGCCTGTCGCTGCTGAGATCTTGCGTCCTAGTTCTTGAACAAACTGCAGTGATTCTGTATGCCAGCTTCCTGCAGTTTCGACTGCAACAGTCGAATAATAATAATAATAATAATAATAATAATAATAATAATATTATTATTATTATTATTATTATTATTATTATCATTATTATTATATTATCATCATCATCATCATCATCATCATCATCATCATCATCATCATCATCATCATCATCAATATCATCATCATCATCTTCATCAAAAGGACGCTATCATTATAATTGTTTTCTGAAATGCCATCTAAGCGGGGCCGAGAGCATGGTGGCAATGTCCAGGAGAGGCAGATGGCGTTCCACCGTTCAATATACACCAAAATATGCTGGAATATGACGCTTCCAGCGGATCATGAGTTGCGCACGTTATTTTTTATTATTATTATTATTATTATTAATATTATTATTATTAATATTAGTACTATTATTACTATTAATATAATTATTATTATTATTATTATTATTATCATCATCATCATCATCATCATCATCATCATCATCATCATCATCGCCATCATTCCTATCTTTATGACGTCATTATGTTGTAGTAAATCAATGTAACGTAAATTATTTACGTCACACGTTTGTTCATTGGCGCTGACGCAGCAGTTACTAATGCGGGCGGAATTGACGCTCGTTTCCCATGTATCGCATCTGAGAGGCTATGAAACGGCGCTATATATATATATGAGATCCTCAAATAAGCAGTTAAGTGTAATACTCTGGCATTTACGATAATTATCATTTATTGTTGAAGGTGCATATACGATCTGTGCTCTTGCCACATTATGGCGTATTCTTCAAAGACTTTCAAACAGATTGAAATACAATAGAAAATTAAATGTGACATTTGAGATCATAGGCCACTGTAGAATGTAAACCAAAATGCGGTTAGCAATTGGTGCAATAAAGGATGTACTTACTTACTTATCTAAACTTCAGCAGTATTACTTCCTTATCCAATGAGAAACATTCAATGTTTTATCAGTGTGAATATTATGTGTACAAAGCTTACTGATTTAATAGAATTTCGTAAGATTTCAAACTAAAATGATTCTGCAAAGTCTTTTCTATGATTATACAAATATATATGAAATTTGGCAGATCACAGAAGTGACGAGGCATGCAAGACTCCGAATCAGTCCATACACAAGTCCAAAGATGAAGGTTCGTAAGTTCGCTTTATGCGGGTGATAAGTTCATAATGGAAGCTGTCCCTGTACATATTTGTACAGGCACTTTTGTGAATCGCCTACAAATTACTTAGTCCCGCGCACACTGATCGCTAACGGGAGGGGCAACTTTTCCCGTAAGCCACCCTTTCTTCACTAGAAATATTATCTTACTTCCTTTTCAATTCCTTTTCAATTCCTGAATTTCTGTCTGATTAATGACGCCCACCACTGGGCGAAGCGCAAATGCTTCTAAAACCCCACTACTGCGTTTCAGGTCAATAGTCCCTGGTCGATACCCCCGGCAACAGCCCCCCCCACCCCGGGCCAATAGTCTCGGTCATTAACTCCCTTGAAAAATATCCTCCCGGTCAGTAACCCCTATATACAATTATCCTTGAGAAACTAAAGCCCCAGCCAAACCCCCGGCCGATATAATTATATACAATATATTTCCTAAGTAACTTGTGGGCGATAGGCCCCTATAGTACCTGAATGCCAGTAAAGGATTAATGGACAACCCATCTGATACACGACATAGCGCTCGTGAATAACTTGATGCCCTGTGCTTAGTTTTAGAGTAGCGCTTTACAAATTTAGGAGTTTACGGTTACGAGGCAGTGAATAGACCGATTGCAAATGGGCGTGGCCTAAATTGCGGTAGCTGTGGCGGCCATGTCGGAGTGCAACCACAAAAATATTATTTTGTTGTGCAGCGTTTAAGTAAAAACTGTTGTCAAAGCACTCGAAGAAGTTGTTAGTTGGTAGAAGAACGTTTCTTGTAAGGTTATCGTGAATTAATGGTGTCGATCCGTATACCTTCACATCTAGCAGTCTTAGCCTATACACTGCGTGACTTCGGACGATTGAGATGCCGGATTTCTTCAACTACGTTGTGGTAGGTAGCCTACTAGTATCCATGGTTTTGTTATGTTAGTCCCAGATGTTAGCGTCACTTCAGTAGGGCATAACATTTAAATTTTAATTGGTAAACGTGTAGTTTAGCGTCGTAAATTAGGCAAACTTATAGTATCGTGGGCTGAAGAATAATTATACGGTATCTTTGTGCATGCTGCGCGGACGGTACCCGGTTTTCTAATGACGACACTAACCCTTACCCTGACGGGCCTAACCGACTCTCACGACGCCTAACCTGACCCTAACCGACACTCACGATGTCAGTAAACTTATGCACTATAATCCTTCAGCCCCCGATTCTATAAGCTTGCCGTAAATTATTATTCGCCATTGCAGCATTGCTTGGGTTTCAGCATTGGTCGAATACAAGTGGGATTAACTATTCTTGCTAAAGAGAAGTCAGATGGATGAAAATAATTTTTGCTTAAATAGAAGTGGGCCTGATGAAATCTTGTTCAAATAGAAGCTGGACTGATGAAAAATTATTCGTAATGGTCTGCACAAAATGACATTTAACATCTTGAGACAAAAACAACATTTAACATCATGAGACCAGCACAGGCATATTTTTCTTAATTATTTTCTCTGTTACGCGCTTTCGTGCAAGATTTCCATTTTGTTTATGCGCGCTATAAATGACAGTTTAATAATAATAATAATAATAAATAAAGTTGTATTGATGAAAAATAATTCCTGCTCAAATAGAAGCTGGACTGATGAAATGAATTCTTGCCCAATGGAAGCTGGATCAATTGAAAGGATTCTCGCCAAAGTAGAAATTATACTGATGAAAAATAACAGTGCGAATAATTTACGACGCTAAACTACACGTTTACCTTTTAATTCATTAACTCATTTTAACTGTCTTAGCTTCATCACGTGGTAGTGTGACATAATTTTTTTTATTTGTTCATTGCAACATATCTGTGATTGTGAAAGAACAAGTTTTTGACAGTTCCGAGTGATATGCTAGTTTACTATTGAAAATCTTAATAGAATTATGTATTCCATGAATGCTGGAAGGTTTTACAGCTCATGTTCTTGCTTAACAAGTATGGGTCATTGGGTTATGATATCGGTTTCAGGAAAATCAGTTATATCAAGTATGTTTTATTTTGTTTGCAGGAACAACTTCCTGCACACAAGCAGACTGCTGCTTCTGTCACATATCACTAACTTGACTTATCGTCCACTGGCTGACATGGACTTTTCTTAGCCAAAGAAACAGAAGAAGACTTTTGACAGCAGTAGGGTGCTGTTTCCTCGTCACCTTTGCCGTGTGTGGTCTTGTCAACTACAGTATCATCATAGGCGGCACGTTTGTCATGACGCTGTGGTTGGATGAGCACTACCCACTCAGAGCTGTCACGGTCACAACGAGAGAGCCTGAATTCGTCACTCCTGAAATCAAACACCTTCTCAGACGCAAAAAAGGCTGATGCGGTCAAATCGGGAGGAGGAAGCGTCAGCGGTTGCGGAGAGAATCGGCAAGGCCATCGTCAAGGCCAACAGAAAGGAACTCAATGACCTCGACCCTCGTCACGGGACACAGAACCTGTGGCGCAGAGTCAACAAACTGATTCACAAGCCTCGCTGACAGGATCAGACAAGTCAGGTTTCAGCTGAGGACCTAACACCCACTATGCCGCCATCTCAACGGATCCTGCTTACGTAGCTCCTCCTCTGAGACATACCGCTCAACCAGACACCCCGATCCTCGCCGAAATGTCTGTATTTAACATGCTAGACCACCTTCGACCAACTGCGGAGTGTAGTGACCGGATGTCTGCCTGGTTTCTCCGCCATCTTGCTCCTGTCATCTCACACGCCTCGACACATCTCATCAACAGATCCCTCCTGCTCTCACATGTTCCAACCCAGTGGAAAACTGCACTTATCCACCCCATTCCAAAGGTCACCACTACTACTGCTCCTCGTCGGTTCAAACAACATAGCAACCGCCGCAGAAGAGTTTAACCACATATCTACATGGGCAGAAGGACAATAGAAATTTTATATTACGACTTCTGTACAATTTAAACATTTATTGACAGCGAGCAGAATCAGTTGATGTAGATATGTTGGAAAATGACATTGAGTTGATTGAAATGAAGACACGTGGTCAGAGCGGAAATAAAAACTGGTTTCTTATTTAAGCAGGCAGGATAACAGCCTATAAACTGAAAGATGTTTGTTGCACAGATGTATCAAAACCGTCATTGGCTTGGCTTAACACCTTAACAACGAGTGTGTACTGTAAGTGACTGGGAAACCAATGCAATCCGTCGTTGAGTAGGAACCTGGAAGGGGTGTTATATAAATTTTTGAAATGAATGAAGTGTTAAGGCTATTTGTTTTCCCATTGAATGCACTTTTTAATCGGCTGCAACAGCGTGGGGTATTGCTCATGATCAGGTAGCCTTGATCAACATAAGCAGTCATATGGCCACAGTAACGTTAATGTGGAGCAGCGTGCGTTAATTTGTCAACTCCAATTACCCATTTATGGACCCTTCACCCGATGATTTGGTTTCATGACCGTGCTGCCGTAAAGGTGGAAATTAAATGTCCATACAGTTTGACGTCTAATGAATTATGTAATTCAGTGGTGACAGCTGTTTCATTGCAGGTCATGAGATTCAACTTCACAAGGAGCAGTTATAACGAGTCCATTGCATTTGAACATTTTGAATGGAACACAGAAGTGTAGAAGTATCTTCTTCCATATTTACTGAAAAACTTCATTCAAAATGATTTGCAGTGTTGTTGTTACAAGGTTTAGCAGTAACATACATTAACACTTAACAACGAGAGTGTACTAAAAACGACTGGCAAACCAATGAGGCAGAATCAGTTTACTACTGGCATCATTGTTAAAGTGTTGACAAACTTAATATTGTTGACATGAAATGTTAACACAAATGCAGAAGTCCTGATAACAGTAACAGCTGGCCTGGTACAAACATACACAAGTACAGGAAAACTACAACTCTGTTACCAACTAGGCACCACATAGAAAAACAAAACACTGACTAGGTAACTAGTAATTGAACAATTGTGTAATGTAATTATTAACTTATATAGCGCTGCTCACAGCACAAGCCATTCAGTAGCACTCCCAGTAATGAGTACCCCAAGAGAAGAAATAGGTTTTGAGGAGAGAGAAATGAGGAACAAATCCAAAAAAGAATGGAAACGTGTAATGTGGAGGGGAGGGCATTCCACAGGGTAGACCCAATGGTGGCAAATGATCTAGTTTGAGTTAAGGGGTTCTGGTTTGTGGGGCAATGAGATCATGACGGTCCAAAGAGCGGAGAAATCAGAGAGAAGCTGAAGAATGAAGAGAACAAATAAAGATTAATGAAAAATTGACTACACAATTAAGAATAATGGCACAACCAGTGCTGAAGTGTTAAACTTAGAAGTGAGACAACGCTACAGTGGATACAGTAGCCTACAGTCTTCAGGTTATTTTTCCAAAAGTTTGAGGGGTTTAAGTTTGTAGTTTATAGTCTTAAAACGTTATAGACTGCACACTACTATTCAGCATTGAACAAAAATATGTCAAAGCACGTTGTTTCGCTTCCGATAGATCATCTGTGGCTATAGCTTTTAGCCATAGCTGCCGGATTTCGTCGGTTCGGGGCCACTATTCCGGGGGTCCGCTATTCCGGACTAATGTGGCTGGCATGCTGCGCGAGAGGTACGATGTTTTCTAATGACGACACTAACCCTGACCCTAACCGACCCTCACGACGCGGAGTCAGACGGCCCTAACGACGCGAAGTCACGTGGATCCCCGGAATAGCGGACCCTCGGAATGCGGTACCCTTTCTTCGCTCCGGGTTCGTTCTTCTGGGCCTTCACGCTTACGAATATTTTTAACTTTACTAAAAGAACCTTTATCCCTCTCAGTATGGTTGCCGCAGTCAACTATAATTGCACAGAAGACCATTTCCACGGTTTATAATACGCGCCGTTCACTTAACGACGTTAACGTATCCAACGACAACAAACATACCTGCACTCCGCAATGGCCGCTGTCTATTTATAGCATATGCAAATGAGGCTGGTACGTCATTACGCAAAAGCCTTATAGTTTTACTTCTGTCGAAGACCTATGCATGCTGAATGCTCAGGACAAATGCACGAACGATAAATCAAGCATCTGCAACTATGGCAACGAACGGTTAAAAAGGTTGGACTGATATGGAAACAAGTATTTATAGAGTAAGGCATGAATGTAAACCCTTTAGAAAATTATTCAAGGCCAAACGTATGAACAGACGCTCGTTAATCTTCACCATCTTGACCTGGTGGACAAAGTGTTTCGAATGTCAAGGGAGCAAAGCACCATGCGAACTAAATGGCGGTATGTTTTAACACCTTGTTTGGCTGTAATCTCTGCTGTAGTGAGCAAATCCAAAGTCGTTTGAACTGCCAATGCCACTGAATACCTTATCACCTTCTCTATTGAAAGCCTTCCGTTGATGCGATCAGCAATGTTCCACTCAATTCAATAGATGGAGCAAGTTGACATGCAATAAAATCACGCACAAGAGAACAGATAATTATGGTTCAGACGGAGATCTTGCGGGTTATCCCGTAGTTTAGGTTGGTAAATTATTTGAATGTCTTCAATGCCGTACTTCACGTTGGTAAGTAAGCAGTCTACTTATGTCCATGATAACTATCATCAATCCCGCTTTCATTTCATCGAGAAATTTTTTCATCGTTCCAGCTTCCATTTTGTGAAAAAACATTATCCAACTTCTATTTAACCAAAAACATTTTTCATCAATGGAACTTTTATTTAAGCAAAGAACTATTCTCATGGGTCCAGTTTCTACTTCAGGAAACAATTATTTTCATTATTCCAGCTTCTATTGTATCAAAAACTTAGTTTCATCAATCCGGCTTCTATTTACGGTAAAAATTATTCCGATCAATCCAACTTCTATTTAAAGACAGAAATGGTTTCATCAATCCCACTTCGAGTTAGTGAAACAATCTTTTCGCTTAATCCAGCTTCCATTTTAATTTGACGATATAAAATAATTTACCAACCTAAACTACGGGATTACCGATCTTGCGAATGTTGTTGCATGACCATTTGGAAAGAATAGCGTGTGAACAGAACTAAGAACAAACAAGGAACATAATTTGTTTCTTCTAACATGAATAAACGAATTGTTCTATTCTATTCTATTTACGGATTTATAAAACGCCCCTTACAGTACTACCTAATCAGAGGCGCTTCCAGTGCGAAGGGCCCCTCGAAAAAAGAAAAGTCTTAAGATAACATCACAGCTCGAGTTATAGTAGGAAGGTCATTCCATAGCAAAGGGCCACCAGAGGCATAGGCACGATGCCGTGCTGTGGCAGTCCGAGACCGAGGAACTAGAGGGTCATGATGGTCTAAAGAGCGGAGAGGACGTCCAGAGGTAGCTGAGATAGGCCGTCTGATAAGATCACAGAGGTAGCGTGGAATTTGACCCAAAAACATTTAAGACGTAAGAAAGAGAATTTTAAACTGAATCCGAGCAGTTAAAGGAAGCCAATGAAGATCAATGAAGAAATTGTTGTCCTTTATTCACATCTGAATATATTTTGATCTGCTTTTAAAATATTTTATTCATTCATTCAAAACAGTGCATCTGGATGTATTTATTACTCAATGTGTCCCCAGATTGAAGTAGCACAATAGACGTGGTTGTGAAAAAGTGTCTATTGACCATTAGTGACCATTATTGACCATTAGACCTGCTTACTGTGTTTGAAAGCATGGTTCTTGTGGTGGCGGCGAAAACTGGTACGGTAACATTTTGCTGCCTGCTACCAAGAGCTGAGACCATCCCTGCAATAAAAATTCTTCAGTTTGGTACGGTAAAGAAATATGCAGCTTCAGTTCAGATAAAAGAAATATAGTTCGGCTTAAGCTGCTTTCATTGGAAATAAGGCTTTAATAATAAGCTATCCAGTAATTCTTAGCTAGGACCTTGGTCAATGCCAGTATTGACCTTGGTCAATGACAATATACCTCTAAATGACCTTTCAATAGGCCTGTAACCACATTTCGAAGAAATCTAATGAGCAAAACGACAGATCATTATTGGGTTGAAAATGTAGGCTATTCGTGTTCTAAGTGATGGTGCCATCTTTTGAGTTTTAGAGCTAAAAAAAGTTTAGATCAAGATGAAGACCAACCATCCTCACTATACAAAATGTTTATATGCAACTGATTGTAGCTCACTAGATTTCATCCCAGAAAGGCCACGTTCCTTGCTCCTAATCGAATCTTCTGATAAGATACCCGAATATTGGTGACCCTATTTAAAGATTGCAGCAAGCACAATTAATTAGTATTCCTTCTTTGGTGTCCTTCTCGTCCGAATCTCCTCAAACTTACGAATCGCTAGAGCATCATTGGTTAAAGGTATAAATGGCATAAAAGTTAAATATCTACTGTAACATATCATCCTTCTTTACATGCCTCACAGGAAACCGTCAGATCCTGCTGCTATTAACCGTGTTCTTAAAATTATAAAACTTCCACCAGCACTTGTTAGGGGTCATTGCATAATTACGTAACGCTCGAGGGTGGGTGGGTGGGGTCCTTGAAAACGTTACGAAACGTTACGAGGGTGGGTGGGTGGGTCTAGGTGAACGTTACGTAACGCTTTTACCAACAGTTTAGTTATAAATGAATTTTAAACTAACATCAAATGACACGATGTGATCGAGCTTCAAACTTCGTGCCATTGATTTAAAACTTAACTAAAACACGCAATAGTATAAAGCAAGCATTTTTTCAGCATTATTTAAAATTAAAAGTTGAAATTGAATCTGTTTTTATTGGTAATAATGCAAAAAAATTAAATTTTGTAGACAACCATCGACATGTTCATAATTATAAAGTAAAGTTAATCATATGCCAGATCTTTACCAAGACCTAACAATAAATACGTAACGCTGGGGTGGGTGGGTGGGTCTAGGGAAACGTTACGAAGCGTTACAGGGTGGGTGGGTGGGTCAAAAACGGTCATTTTCGGCGTTACGTAATTATGCAATGACCCCTTACTTGCTTGATACTTTTAATTACATAAGTGTATATTTAGACTGATAACTTGATTAATGATACGACTAGTTCGTTGTCAGACCATAAAGTAAACTATCAGAACTTCTTATTAGACTGGAAAACAACTTCGTTAAGGCCAATTTTCTTTTCACGGCTGAAGACATTCCTCTTAAAGATCACTTTTACTGATAAACCTTTAATTGATGTACAGTGCTCTCTTTCGGCTTTCTCTGACCTACGGCGATACATACATTTTCTTATAATAGCCTAGTGATTAAGGCTGATAGGACAATAACACTTACGTGGACATTGTAAATAATTGATATTTCTAGCAGGATGCATGCACAAAGATGACGATGACGATGCGTGGATGAAGAGTTCACCTATTTTTGCTCGGCGGGGATGAACCGAGTTCCCGAAGGCTTCCCAAGACGTTAAGCACCTGAGCATTGGCATGGCCTTGTATTGTGACGGAGATGTCCGGTCACCATCACTTTTACTTTTAAAAGTGGTTGTGACAGCCACCACCAGTTGTAGTCCTGTGCTCAAATATTGTTTGCAACATAAGAGCGCTATATTCGTTTGGAGCAAGTTTAGGCAATTACAATCAACGGCGATGTATTTACTATCGCAATGTTGATAGATTCCTTCACATTAACTTACTTTCTTATTGTTTAATGTTGCATAAATCGATGGCGCCGTCCATCTTTTTATAGTTGACACCAGAGGAGAGGGTTGATCAACATCAATTTGTGGGGGTAAAATTACGCTCTGGCATTTGAGTTTAACTAGGGCTGTTTACCTAAAACTTATAGACGCACCTATTCTTGTACTGACTCTTGGATGCCCGAACTCTGAACTTTAAAATTTGTCGTCTTTCAAGCAGCGCCAACTGCGCGGTCGGCAACGAACTCCACCTACTCTATCAACTCAACGACGAATGTCAACTGTAAGTTCCACTGTCCAAGTCCAAAAGACATACTCAAAACTCTCCTGTCAACTCAGAGCTGCGCGCCTCCCAGTAAAACGTCCTCTGAACTAAACTCAAAGCAAATGTCCTACGCTTAAATGGACCTCGTCGTCTATTGCTCCATTATTGTTCCACCAGAAGGACTGGGGTTACAAATGAATATTAAGATATGTATACATATACCCATGTACTTAAAAATCACACTTCCATTTGTTAATCTGCATCAATATAGACATGTGTCAGTGCATACATGGTCCTCAGGCTCCTCAACTTATCACTCCACAGACATTCCACTCTAAAATATAATCCACCTCTTTAAGAATTCTTACCATGATCCATCTAATCCTCCGTCTTTGAAGTGTTCTCATCCTCATCAAAACCTGCATTAACGGCTTAGCGGTCTCCTCTCTCTGGTCTCCTTGACAACCGGATTCTGATCTCCACTGGACATCTCTGCACAACCACTCTGACTTGACGCAGCGCTCGTGAATAAGCTAGTGAATAAGTAACACTTACATGTAGCTTCCGAGCAGCGTTTTAGAAATTTATAGCTTACGATTGCGATTACATGTACATTTGTGCGTCTGAAAATATACAACTCGAGATATATACATGAAAACTAATCAGGTCAAATCGATCAGTTCAGGTGAAATTTATATACATTTCCATTCGGCGTCTATTGACAAGTAGCCTATACATCAACGTCTTTGCAACTGAACTGGACATAAGCGAATAGCGGTAAGTAATTAAACTATACTTGTAAGTTAAGCCTAAATAAATTGTCCTATGTATACGTCCTATATCTATAGCAGTCTATGCTAGTTCACAGATCTTCGAAGTAATACAAATATGACTATATTATTATAATGCAGTGGTCTTAATAAAGCCTATACATAGATCCACACACAACAAAACGTAATTAATTCAAGCAAGGCTAAAGTCTCGACTGACTCTGCAACAATGATGAGCTGGAAAAGATTGCTCCTGAATGAAAATAGAGGCAATTATTGATGTAATGGTTGGAGCAAAGACAAGAGGCGCCTTAGGCCTGGTGTCAAGAGATAATTTTGTTAGGTTAGAAAGAGATCAGTTTGCAAACTTCTGCCACAGTAATTGTTGTTCACTAAAATTATGATCATTCAGAGGAACCCATTATTTTCAGCCTTTTAATTTAATCTGAAACAGGTCACCAAGAATTTACTAGCAAACCTCATGGGTAGACAAACAAGCAACAGAGGGCAAACTTAGCATCACCAGATGCAAAGTCAGTAATTTAAGGCAGACCATGATGTTTTTGGTGATGCAGAACTTTAAGCGATAACATTAGTTAATATGCAAAGTCAGTAATTTAAGGCAGACCGTGATGTTTTTGGTGATGCAGAACTTTAAGCGATAACATTAGTTAATATGCATATTTGGCAGATGAATATACGCAGACTGTTGATACAGTCTACTTGTCTGACAGTGCACGTAAGCCATTACCGTACGTAGCCTAAATTATCGTGGTTAAACTTTTCACGTAATTTCATTAACAGATACCCAAGACTCTGCTGTGGCTACGTATGCTTCTCTGTAAGTTTATTTTCCAACTTTAAATCCTGTCGGCCTTAAAGATTTAGATGAGGCACTTAGTTGTTTATGGCGAAATAAGCTGCAAAATATTGGTTTGAAATCGAAAACATTAAGATCATTGTCTTGGGTAAATTGCATTTGGCAAGCTTGGTCTGGAAATGGGCTACTCTACACACCCGCACAGTTCGAAAGGTTTGTTGTGGAGAGCTTTACCCAAAATGATAATACGAGAGAAATGAAGACTTATTATAATTTATATCATAAAAGAGTCAGATACGTGTATCCTTGGCATCTTGGTATTTTTTCAAAGATCTAGCGGCGACTGATCGATTGGCCAGTTATTGCAACATATGAAATTATACTGATGCATTTAGATGGAATACATTTAACGATATCTTGCGAATGATTGTTGACAAGGAAATATAACCACCACTCAGTTGCGTCAGATATCAATTTTACGTGCATGGAAACGAGAGGTGGCGTTGCCTAAACTGTTACTATAAAGTGTAGAACAGACCATTTTCATAGCTTTTATACGGAGAGAAGACAGACAGAGAGGTAGACAGTAGGGTGCTCGGGTGCTCCAGAAATTAAAAGTTGAAAATTCATTTCCCCCGGGCATTTTCCCATGCGTCTCATGCAAATGAGTCTAAAAATCCAAATTTGAGTCTTTTACATCAAGGTTAAGCCTTGCCACCAGAACGATGAAGTTTTAACAATAACCGCTCGGTTGAAAACACAAATTGCGGGTATTTAAGTATAATATGCAAAAACTATTAGGTTTTCATATTTATTGGTCGGAACATGAAAGGTTGCTAGTACAAGTAAAAGTACTTAGGTCTCAAGGACGTGTACCAGTACTTAGGTATAAAGTACAAGTACGAGTACAAATACTAAGGTCTCAAGTACAAGTACGAGAACAAGTACACAATACACATGGCTACTGCAAGAACAAGGATATATTTACTTCCTTGACAAAGCAACGGTGCATTGCCACATGCACTCATTTAGAATTTTGTCTTCTTGAGAAATATAGGGGATGTCAGCATCTTATCTTTCAGAGTCGATTGAAGCTGTTTTAATATTACACTAGACACACGTTCAACAGGAGCGCTAGACGCAGGCACAATCACAACTCTAAGCGCTGGTTCATACAGTTTGTCAAGAACAGTTTTGCTCCATTCCCAAACGTCAAAACAATCAACTTCATCGAAGTCATCATGGCTTCTGATATTCAACTAGGTTGTCACTTGTGATGATAGGGTACTTGGTCTCACCGAAGATCCTGTACAGTAGTGACCAAATAGCTTAGACACTGCAGTTTCGGTTGCAGTAGACGTATATGTGATTGTTGTGCCAGAATGATACGTTTGTGTAGCACCTGCTCCACCACTGACAAAGAAACTTGATGTGGTCCCAAAGAAAGCATGTGACTCATTCACTTAAGACAGAATCATATGTTTACACATTAAATAAGAACATACTAGTTGTAGACCGTTTTTGACCAATGGAGCAACACAAAGAAAATGCATTAGCGTTTTAAGTAGCACACAAAATGATTCGCAAAAGACTATCTAAGTGGCCTAACCAAGCGCGTTTTCAGACAGATGACAATGTTTCTTTAACCTTTATTTACCCACTATGCCTTTTAGGTGGAATTTTTAGATGGCCCTTAGAATTGTGTTGTATATTGATGGTATTAAAACAGAAATGACAAGCTTTTAGTGATATTTGACATTTAAGGTCATTTTATGGGATGTTCCAAAAATGGAACGTTGGGTCATTCCCACTAGCATTTTTTTATAATGGCAGTTCAACATGAATATACGATACAATATTGGTTTATGCATAATTTATTGAAAACCAGTTTATTTAAAGGTATGAAAACTTTCAAAACAGTTCACTTGAAGTGTCTTGAGGCACCTGACACATTCTTTGTTAGTGTTTTTCTTCAAAAAATTAAAAAAACAACGAGCCTGACTAATGAGAGGTATGTATTGCTCGATCCCATCGCAATGAGTCATGGCAACCTTTGACGTGCCTGAGCACTTTTTCACAGGATTTACAGTATTGATACTGCTGGAACATGCTACTACCTTGTTTTCTGACTACCTAACAACAACAATTTTGGCATGGCATGTGTATTCAAATGTACCTCTTTCTTGTTTCGCAAACATTTTCTTGTCATTCAGAGGTGCTGTTCCGGTTCTACCATCACGAACGTCATGTCCGTGATGGTCGAACTGGAATAGCACCTCTAAATGACTGCTGCCCCACACCTCAGCTTAGACAGAAGACTGTAACTAGAAAAAGATTGGCAAATAATAGCATGTGATATGGTTTTCTATGATGAGTTAGGCAAAATTCATGGCAACGCGCTCACCAAAAGTGGTTTATGTGGGTCGCCTACTCCTGCCACAATAAATTGGTGCTTGATATGGATGAAAATCCTATTCATGAATAAGACATCCAGATCTTATAACTAAATCTGATTGGCTTTTCTCTTATAGACATCTCTAACCGATGATGTCCATATTTAAGCACCCACAGACTCATAAATGCTAAGTTTGAAATGAACAATTCCCAATTGCAAAGATGTGTGTTACTGATCATATAGTGCACACTCTGCCATTATGGAGAGATCTCTTGTCAGCTGCATGCATGCCAGTACATCCTCCTATCATGGATTTAGACATTGCAGTTGCTATTAGAGTGCATCAGGTACTCAACTGTGTTACAATTATTGCGTTATTTTCTTAAATTCCAATTTAAAATAAGTACTAATTATTACAAAATCAGTTTTAAAACATGGGCATAAATAAGGGGTTTTACGGGGTGGGGTCACCCTAAATAAATTGCCGACATTTTTCTATGCAATTATATGCGAAATACAAAAAACTGAACTTTTTTGACCATTTCCAATGGAAACACCAAGAAACTTACCCCCCCCCCCGAAATTTTTCCCTGGCTACGCCCCTGGTTAAAAGAAATTAAATGAAACATAATATTAAAAATAAATTAATGAAACATGCAACAATCCAACAGTAAATACTGGCAAATTATGAACAAGTAACACAATCACCTCATATTGGAATTATACTAATGAGAGTGCACCAACGTTCCAAAAATGGAACATGCTTCAAAACTGGGTTTTTTCTTCTAGAGTTTTGCTTCTTTTTCAGTAATTTTGATTTTTATCACTGACTTTAGATATCAATCAACAAAATACAACGTGTCTCACCTGTAAAATTATGACACAAATATTTATTTCAACTTCCTAAAAGATTTTTTTCAAAAATCACAAAATTTGTCAAAATTACGCATCTGTAGCACAAAAATAAATAAAGTCAATCAGAAAATTACCACTGTTTTACATTCTCCATTCTTAGATCTTTCATTTGATGTGCAAATATAATAAATTTACCAAGGCAGAATTATTTTTTTTAACATTACAAATTATGTTCCAAAAATGGAACGTTGGTTAAATAAAGGTTTTAACAGAGCTATATGCACCATCTCGCACACGCAGCGGAAGACAGTGCCGAGAGGAACATAGAACGTAGGGGAACAAAGAAACTCACAATTTTCACAAGTGAGCCCCATTCACACATGAATTCCATATATAGGCTATAGGTTCAGTGGTTTATTGCTAGCAATCCCATAGTGCAATTCATCAAAATAATGCATTTCTTCGGTGAATAATATGGTTTCCTATAGCGGCTTTTGTGTGGTGCTGAAAAATTTAGATGACTTACATTCACATTACTCGATAGAGCTCAAATGATTTGTCAGTCACTACTCACCTCTCCGTATGGAGTCTTTGCAAGTGTTTAACAAAGTTTGATGTTGTGCCAGTTTCTTCTGAAATGATAGTTTCTCACCACGAAACTTGCAATTAGCAGAAATAACATTTCCCTTGACAGTGAAATTATCATAACTAGACCTTACCGCTCTAGGAATATTAGTCGGCCTCCTATTTTTATTGCTAACATTATCACCGTCCGTGGCCGCTATTTTAACAAGACAACCAGAAGAAATTCTGATCAAGATGCGGTCCATACAGAACTGCCAAAATGTCCAATATCCATAACGTAAGAATTAATGACTAAAAGAAAAGACAAAACTTATTGGTAAACTATCCGAGTGCCTGTAGAAATGTCATTTGTGTCCAAGTACTTAGGTCTCAAGTACGAGTATACAAGTACTGAGGTCTCCAGTACTAATAAGTACAAGTACTTAAAAATTGAGCTCAAGTTGCACTTGAGTACAAGTTCTAGTACCAATACTACATCTCTACATACAATGGTTCACGAAAGAAGTTAATCATCATGAAAACAATTACGTTTTTCCTCCATGATATTGCCGATTTTATGAAAATTCGTATATTTTTACATATTCAAGCATTTTTGTGCCGGTGGCAAGGCTTAACATTTTTCAATTGGTCTGAAAATTGGTACAGTTGTTCAAAGTGATAAATGGCATAGGAAAATCGCCACGGAGCAGTATTTTTTAAACTTTTTGGAAATACATTATATTCTGGAGCACCCTAGCAGACAGACATACATACACATACACACATACATGCATACATACACACATGCTTACATACATAGATAAATACATACATACAGATAGACAGATAGACAGACAGAATGATAATAGAGAATATATATGCGTTATACTCTGGCGCCACTTGCTGTGTATCTCGACCAAGCTATTCCGAAGTGTTTGAGAAGTACCATGACTTTAAACTGCAATTAGAACTTATCGAGATCCGCGAAAACACGTAATAGAAGCAATATCATTTTGCCTCCGTTCACGTTCCTATTTTGAGTGATTAAGAATAAGCACAATAATAGTCTCAATGGTCTCAAAAGGTCGTTTGAAGCTTGTCGCAATTACAAACCCGTTCTCTATAACCAAAGAACTCGATATCTGCAAATAACTCAATTTGCTTTATTGTTTAACCTGTATATTGCAACCGAGCGCACAATTGAAAATATCATGAAATTTTCATTTCTCTTGTTGCATGTCACTAGTATTTCTTTAGCTCCTATCGTCATTCATTTGCGAAACCAGGTGGAAATCAACATGTTAAAGAGACTACAGGCCAGGCTACAGAAGGCAAATATGTTTAAGCAACTGAATAATATTATATTACTGGGTAATTGTTCTTAGACTTATAGTATCAGTGATCAACAGGTTTAGGACTAAGAAATTCTTTGTACATTTAATCTTAACCTCTTAAACTTTTAATTTGCAGTATTTTAAACTTATAATTTGGTGTAAATAGCTCAAATTTTAAGTAAGTGTTGTGTATGAATTGATATTATACAGAACTCTGGATTCGAACATAAAGCACCATCTCATCTTACAAAAATTAATGCCAGAAGAGACAGAAGCAGAGTTTTTAAAGTAAAACTCACGAAGAGTATGAGAACGAAATTATTTTAAAACGACGCACAGCGTGTAAAAATTTCTCAATGTACAATTATTGTACATCTGAAAA
>JACEVL010001171.1:0-78259 GCA_020284085.1 Aporrectodea caliginosa
ATACCCTGTGGTGAGTAGGTAGCACCGGCCGGTAAAACTGCACCACCGGTGCTCTTTTGAGAAACTGCACCACCGGTGCTCTTTTGAGAAACTGCACCACCGGTGCCCTTTTGAGAAACTGCACCACCGGTGCCATTTTGAGATATTGCACCGGTGCCATTTCTAGTTGCACCCCATGGAAAAGGTGTGGGGGCACCAGGGTTTTCTGCACCTCTGATAGGTATATAAGGCAGGGGTTGGCCATGGGACAGTCAGTCTGGAGAAGACCGCCTTAAGATTCGGCCTCGAGCTATTGCATCGGCCTCGCAGTCTTGGTGGAGTCTGAAGAGGACCTGCCGTCGATCTACGGACCAGCCATCCGAGACGCTGTCGCTAGAGGGCCTGCTTGATGATAGAAGTGACGAGGAAGCAGCTGTGCAGTTCTCTCTCGATGTCAAGTTGCCTGTTGATGTGATTCTGTCAATCGTCGATGAGAAGAACTATTAAAGCGGTGTTCTACGTGTGTGAGTGTGTCGCTGTTGATCATTCAAACCTCTCGATAGACCACGAGAGTCGAACCGGACAACCTTTGTTGAGGCCTGGGGTTTCGGCATCCTGGTAGAGCCTTGAACCACTCAGCAAAGAAGACGAATAGAGAGACGACCCCTGGTTTCCCGACAGTAACATACCATATTATCGCGTACGAAGGTTTACAAAACAAAGTTGAAGCGATAAAATGTTGATCGTATACGTTGTTATCACACGATATCATGCAGTGTGAATTTGGCATGCTCTGGATGACAGTACGGTCTCAGTGGACAATATCACAGCTTTTAAGAGGAAGCTAGGAGAGATAGGCTATTAAGCATTGCAGGTTAACTTGCAGTGGTTCTAACACAGAATACACATCTTCTGCACATCTTCTGAACCACTTCAAAGTTCAAACCCTTGCTATGTTATGTTAATATGCTAAGTAGCCTAATGATCTGACTATACAGTGACTAGAGGCTAAGAGTGGATCCAGAGTTTAACGACATTTTATGGCAACAAAGGCCGTTGACGTCTACAGAAATTATTTTGGCATATTACAGCTTATATATATATATATATATATATATATATATATATATGGCTCTGAGGGAACGAGGCCTCTTTTATAGCCACTCAAACACGCCTAATGGTCCATCGTGATAATGACTCTGCAAATAACTGTTCCCGGCTGATACTTTATCGGGACAAGCAACATTAACAACATCCTTGTTATTATAGGATTACATTTTAAGCAGAAAGTAGGCTGAGGCTTGCAAGGTTAACCCAGCAATTAGGTTTGAAACCTTTTTGCAAACGCTACACAATTTGTTTTTAATTTAATTACTTCCGTTGCCATAGGCCTACACAGGCTCGAATTAAGGAGGGTGCAATGGATGCTGCATGACCCGGGCCCGCAGTTTTGAGGGATCCGCATTTTATAAAAAAATATGTGCGTGGTGGACCGGTGGTCGTCAGAGGGGGCCATTCGAAAGTAATCACACCACCCGGGCCCGCACTAACCTTAATGTGGCCCTGGGCCTACGCATTATAGCGACAGTACAATATGGACTCTATCTTGCTCACTTTTCAATGACTTTAATATCGGATAAGATCCTTCGTATTGATTAACCTAGTGGGTCTCAATCTTTAAAGGCACCCTTACGAAAAGTCATTCAATCAGCGGCATCTGGCCTGGATTTAGTTTTCTTCCAGTTAGTTCTTTATTTTAATGACGAGCAACGTTCATTGTATAATTTGTATTCAACAAAGGGATTATTTCTACAATACCGGTACTGTATGTCGTAAAATAGTCTATGTCAGCAGTGCACAAAATTTCGTGAGTCCTTAATTTATTGTAAGGAAGGTTAAAATTATGTAGTCTGACCCTAAGAAAATGAGGCGTAACATGTTGGTTAGGAAAAAGGCATCTGAATGAATGATTCTCATTTAAGAGAACGGTTTTAAAGAGTGAAGTGTCTGCTTTATTAGCAAGAACATTCGTAGAAGAGGAATCTGACTGAATAAAACCAGAGCGTTCTAACTTCTAATCTGTTATTCACATACGCTTAATAAAAGCAAAGTCGATAGGCTGCAGGGAGGAGATCAGGCAGGCAGATAACACCACGCAGGCAAGTACGGTAGTAAGTAATTCCGGAGACCGCAACTGCCATCGACTGAATTGGACTGATGGTTAGACTTGTAGTCTATTGCACTGTGACTCGTACCTAATAAGCACATTTTTGGTCCCGTCCTGCTGCTAATGTCTTCGTCAAAAATCAAAACTCTGAGACTGCAACTAAAACAACAAGCAAAATAATGAGTGAACCAAGTCGCTATAGCAGTCGATAGCTTAGCGACTGGTTTCGATTTGAGGGCGGTGGCGGATGGCGGATGCCTACTGTTGCCGGTAAAGGAACGAATTCTGTTCTGAGAAAGGTCATACTCAAAAGTTGCCCACCCGACGACCACGGAAGATGCAGTGATGGGTAAAAATTAACTAAAAAGTTGAAAACTTTAGTTAAACTAAAAAATTAGTTAGTTAAGGAAAAAGTTTAACTAGAAAAAAATAGTTTAATTGAAACCATAGTTTAACCTGGGACTAATATTACTAGTTCCAGGTTTAACTAATATTGTTTAGTTATTAACTACAAAGTTCAACTAACAAATTCAGCAACTACGCAACTATCTTCAGCAATGATTGTCATGAGTAATTGGTTTTATTACTCAAGTGAACTGCATTCAATGCACGATGCATCGTCGTTTGCATTAGTAACTTTCTTCATGATTTTCTGGTAGAACTGCAGTAGGACTATTAGTCTAGTACGCAGTAGAGTTTTAAAGTGAAATTGTCATAGACGCTCTGCATTAGCCTACTAGTTCACTTAAGCTCTGTTATTGTGAAAATGTTTGTGAAAAAGTTTGTTAACAGGTGGAAATAAGCTTAACTAACTATTTGTAGTTTAGATAACTTATTTACAAAATCAGTTGCAAACTTTAGTTAAACTATCTTATTTTAGTTGAAAAAAATAGTTAACGTTTAACTTAAGAAATTAGTTCAGTGCCCATCACTGGGAAGATGTATAGTTGGACCCGACACAGAACGTTACAATGTTGCTTTTCTTATGGAAGAGGTCAGCCCTGGACATTCCCTGGCTGGAGAAGTGATTATGGGCTCATATAGCAGAACTATCACTATGAGCAGAGATATATCAGAACGATCAGTATACGTACGTCGAAAGTAGACGAAGCAGTGACGTTGGTGGCTCCAGACGTAGAACTGGGCGCTGGAGTCAACCCGCCCCGCGAAGAAATAAGCCTAACAGCCGGACAGAGATCGCCTCATAATCGTTCCAGTATCATTGTTGATTTAACCGTTATGAGTTCGCCATGGTCGAAACGTGTCGGAAATAAGTTAGGTGATAACCTGATGTGTAAATTTGCTTAGGCTATTTGGAACCATTTGCAAACAAGCACTGAAGCAGACTTCGATAATGGTAAATATCCTTCGTAATCGTAATCGTAATCTCCAAACTTCTAAAGCGCCAGTCGAAGGCAAGCGCAGGGCACCAGCTTATTCACGAGCGCTGTAGCAAAAGCTCATATTATGCGAAACACGGTGCTTTAACGATTCTAACTTACATAAATTAGTTAAACTAAAAAAATGGTTGTTGACCAAGGCAAAAGAAACTGAGACAATGAATAAAAGTTGAATTAAGCAGGATCGAGCAGTGCTTGGTTTTGTGATCCTACTTTGTTTCATAATTAGGCCTAGTAGCCTAGGCCTGCCTGGTGTAGTGCTTGGCTTAGTAGGCCTACTACCATTACGCCTACAGCGGATAGCACTATAGGCCTAAATAAAATTCAGAGTAAAAATAGGCTAGATGACTGTAGCGGAAACCTCCGGCGATCGTCTCTGAGCTCTCCAGGCAGCAGGGATGAGGTTTGAGCTTGCACGGAGCAGCAGTCCGCGTGTCGCTCGAAGGAGCGCAAATTCGGCCTTCGCAGTATTGCGAAGGACTTACACGCCCTCAGTCGATCGGTCGCCAAAGTCAAGAATCACCAGCACGTCACTAGGTTTCAACACGATGTATTTTCAACGTCAAAGTATTCGACTGCACACAGCTCACAGACAAAGAAGAAAGACCGAACTCCGATGAGTAACCATTGCAACCACAACTCAACACAAGACAGCTCTCTATTTATACCCACCCGAAGGCATGAGCAGAGCAGAGCAGCTGAGCAGAGCAGAGCAGAGAGCAGATCCAGGGCTGAGCAGAACTGAGGAGAGCATCTGAGCAGAACTGAGCAGAGCAGAACTGAGCAGCTGAGCAGAACTGAGCTGAGCAGAACTGAGCAGAGCAGAACTGAGCAGAGAGCAGGTCCAGGGGCTGAGCAGAACTGAGCAGAGCAGAACTGAGCAGAGCAGAGCAGCTGAGCAGAACTGAGCAGAACAGAACAGCTGAGCAGAACTGAGCAGAGCAGAACTGAGCAGAGCAGAACTGAGCAGAGAGCAGGTCCAGGGGCTGAGCAGAACTGAGCAGAGCAGAGCAGCTGAGCAGAACTTAGCAGAGAGCAGGTCCAGGGGCCGAGCAGAACTGAGCAGAGCAGAACTGAGCAGAGCAGAACAGCTGAGCAGAACTGAGCAGAGCAGAACTGAGCAGAGAGCAGATCCAGAGGCTGAGCAGAACTGAGCAGAGCAGAACTGAGCAGAGCAGAACTGAGCAGAGAGCAGGACAGAGCAGAGCAGCTGAGCAGAACTGAGCAGAGAGCAGATCCAGGGGCTGAGCAGAACTGGGCAGAGCAGAGCAGCTGAGCAGAACTTGAGCAGACAAGAGGCAAGAGCAGGGAGCAGCCCACGACCGTCACAATGACTAACGGAATATCATACTCGTAGGCTACTCTGCACAGAAGCTGCACTGGCAGTTAGAGATTTAGACAGGACGGTGACAGGTATAGGGGTATTATAATTATATAGGCCCACATCTGTTTAGGCCATCATAATATGCTCTGCGATAAAAAAAATATAACGGTACAAAATCGGAATAATTCTACCACAGTCAGCAGAAAGTTCTAATATCGGGAAGAGAAGACAACCAATTTTTACAAACAATCATCTCTGCCGACCTAAAATAGGACCTCTATTATTTTGACATCAGCGTATACTAACTACGCTGCAAATGCGGCTGCATGTTATCAGATTTGTAGGCCCTGTGCGTTTTTCTTAAAAGCCTTAACTAATTGACATTTTGTTACGCTATGCGATCGAGCGTCTAGGCCTATAGTAGACCCTCTTCAGAAATGTAGGCTACGCACGTATTGTATTGTATTGTATTGTATTGTATTGTATTGTATTGTATTGTATTTGAACACTTGCACGTGTGTTGTCCTTATAAGTTATTATGTGTTTTTCATAATTCTTGTTTTTTCTTGTTCTTGTTTTGTGGTAGCCTACCATATTAATATTGTTAGGTGAAATACGTACAGATTGATAGGATAATTATTAGCCTAACTGATAGGCATATTAATTCTCATGTAGGCATTATGTTAGTTTGCATCCGTCTGTACTTATTTTTTTATTCTTGTACTTTCTACTTTCGAGGTGAATAAGTAAAAAAGTAAATAAGTATATTCTTTAGTATGCCAGTTGCAAAACCGCACTCTGTTGTAGCCTATAATGATTATAGTAACAAGAAAAACAAATTAACGGGAAAAGCTGCCAGCCAACAACGGCGCCTACTCTAGCCTAAGATTTCCAAACCCCTCCCTCCCCAATTGTTGACATAATATTAGCCTAATGGATGACCCCTAAATGTTCAGTTTGGGTTGCATTCGTGGGAGTACTGGCAAGGTTAATTATTACCCACTTGATCACAAGCACAAAGCAATTATCATAGTACTTCCTCGATCGCGATCGCGAGGAACTTAAACGCAAAATTTATAATGTTTAAGGTCGGCATGCAGAGATTGGCCTAACAATACCCTATGTAGTTTAATTAAGTAAGTAAGTACGTGCTTTATTGAACCGCCTGCAAACGCACTCCGGGAACATCAGATTGAATCACAAATCACAAAAATCACAAATGTCAAAAATATCATAAAATACAATAAAACAGACATCTATGCATATATGAGATTAAGGTAATAGTAAAAAGAAAGATTAGCAATAAAATCAATAAAATAACATACGCGTAATAAAACCACATCTAGTTAATGCGTCAGCATGTGGGATCTCACGGTTATGTGAACGAGGACGGAGAGAGTACTTAACATTCTTTATAGGAGGCAGTATACTATATAGTAGACCATTAAGAACATGGCTGGGGTTGTGAAGCACAGATGAGAAAAGAGAAGAGTCAGCACGGCGACAGAGGTCATCAAACATTATCTGGTCGGCAGGCAAAAACTTTAGCCGTACCATTTTGCGTATTATTGCATTAATACGCGCGCGCTGACCAGCATTGGCAAAGCCGTACCAAGCAGGGGAAGCATACAGGAGGCGAGCCAGCGAGGTTGCCCGAACTACATTAAAAAGGCGCATCCCCGAGAGACCATGGGCAATAAGGATGCGTATCGCATTTCTGTCAATTTCTGAAAGTCACTTAGACGAGAGGGAAAGAAGGCCGGTACTCTGAAGCAGACCTAGCAGCTTAGCCTATATAGTACGCTTGAATTAAACCTCCTATTATCTGGAACTCAAAAACACTCTCAGTTAAGAAGATAACTCTTCTTTGAAAGAAGATGCTGAAAAACATAAACATATCTGCCTAAATATAACGCGTTATTCTCGAGAACTCTCGCGTCCCACTTTCAATATAAACATTATTGACCTAGTTTTAGGGTTTCCGTGCATGCATAGGACGTGAAAAGTTTATCCGAGTATTTATATATTGTTCACGTTCAGTTAGCTTTATTTTACATTTTCATCTGGCCGAATAAATGATCAGCAGAATTATCAAAGAATTATTGAGTGTAGGGACTAATAAATATGCCTGATCTGTCATCTAAAATTTGATTGCTGAAGGTAATGAGAGAAAAGTTCTGTGGCCTGCTGTCCTACTATTAAATTAAGTAAGTAATTGTTCTGGTTGCTGGGATTTCCAGCAGAGCACAGGTTTGAGTGACGGAAAATCCAGACGCGGATTAACCCGGATGCTTTCTGTGAACAAGAGTAAAAGTATCTGAGGTATTATTTGTGTTCTGTGTGAAAGCGTGTTAACATCTTACAAACATCTAAAAACTGAACTTTTCACACAGGCCCATCTTGTGTGATCTACCCCTGCTCCTCAAAGTGCTTCTGAATCGTTGCTTCGAGTCATCGACTGCTTACGAACTACGGCACTCAAATCTCTATTATTATTATTATATTATTATATTAATTCTCTTGCTAACGTAGCTGTTGTGTGCAAATGTTGACCCCGTTTTAATTATTGTCATGTGTGTGTATGTTGCCTTGGAACTATTATGTTCACATTCTATAAGTTGCTCAAATCTCTTTTTTTAGCTATGGATGAGCGCCTCTGAGTAAGTCTCTTGAAGGGGCACTGACTGTATAAATTCTCGGAATGAATGAATGAATGTATAGAGCTGTAAACATAATTAACACAGGACTGTTATCATTGCCTTCTTCATCATCAGTTTTTACTTGAGATTGAGTTACTTACCTACAGCCATCTCCAGTGTTTGTAAGCTTATGTGAAATTGCAAATAACTTTCTTGTTCATTACCATAATTTTATATATCTTCAAACACAGAAATAAATAACATTTGATCATAAAGACATGAATATTTTATTGATGTGACTTGGTTACACTTTTATTTTACATAATTGAGCATTGTGTTTGAAGTTATTCATAATAGATAAGCGAGAATGGCAAAAGTGACAGCCGTTGTGATTGGTGCTGGAAGCCGAGGATCATCCTACGCCACCTATGCTACCATGTCACCAGAACTGTTCCAGGTCTGTACCTGAAACCCAGAGAGGGAGCTTTATAATAATAATTTCTAATTAGGTTACCATTTTGGAGTAAGATTGGTCTACACGAGTTGTCGATTGATTGCTCACCTTCCTAAATACTCCCATATCATGTTCATGGTTAACCAACTGCATTGGCTCTCTCTGACCGCATTCAGTTTAAAGTTTTGCTATGGCTCATTGGGACTTGGCACCTCAGATTTTACTATTAATCTTTCTGCTCAGGCCATACGATTTCTGGATAAGGCTTTGCACAGCTAGGACTAAAGATCACACTCGAATCAAGGCACATTATGGAATGCCCTTACTTCACTTTGGTCAAACTTTCCTTTCTGGATCATTGTCTGTATCTTTGTATAGTACATTTCTTTAAGAAAGGAGCATTGATGCTGTAAGGTATAAATTACTGTACAACTTTACATTATTAATTATCAGACTATCATCAGTTAGTTCATATAGCCCTAGTTAGGTTTTGTATGCCATTAGGCACCAGTTTTATTATTAATATGTTTGCCAGAAAAGGTCTGTCATCTTTATTTATTTGGCTTGACATAATTTCACATTTCACGCTAGCCTTTAAGTTCCTGGACCAAGGCAGAATCACCAGTGAAGGGCAACACTTGTACCAGCGTACCACTTGAACTTTGCACTTGTCTTTAATCGGACCAAGCAGAAAGCTCACAAAATGTATGGGTGAATTTTATTATTTAGTCTCTTGTTATTTGGACCACCAAAGGTGCTTTATAAGTAACATTTGTAAGTGTAATAACATTTATAAATGTTATAACATTTGTGCATGGTGCAATATTTTCATTTTAGTTTACATTACATACTAGCTACATACTTTGCAATTTGTGTTTTAGATTGTTGGTGTGGCTGATCCTCTGAAACATTTGCAAGACAAGTTCAAGAAACTCCATAACATTCCAGATGAGAGAATCTACAGCTGTGAGTTTCCCTTGCAGCATGACTTATGTACACATTGCAATTCTTCTGCACAGATTCATCTTTCTAGAACATTTCTCTCTGGCAGCCAATGTTGTATCTGTACTTTGTTGTAAGCTATCTTTATACAACCCTGTAACCAGAGCTTTTCGCATGCTGCAAAGGCAGTCTACAGACAACAAAATGAATGGCATAAATATGCTTTTGTGTGTCTTTAATTTGAACATATTATTCATTCATTCATTCATTCATTACAAAGATTTATATAGCGTCCATTCAAGGCTACTACTCAGGCGCGCTCCCAACCCCAGCATGGCTGAAAAGAACAGTTTTGAGGTGAGAATAGAAAGAGTCAGAGTAGACCCTGGGGAGCAAGTGCAGTGCCAAAGGGAGCCATTTCCAGAGTGAGGGGCCAACTGCTGAGAAGGCACAATTCTGCTTATTAGCTGTGCAGGCAAAAGGGACGATGAGCACGCCCCGCTCAGTAGAGCAGAGAAAGCGACGACCCAGAGCACTGAAGGTAGGGTAGCAGAGGTTCGGTGCAGAGATTCGGTATCAACTAATTTTTGTTTTTATGTGTTTGTGCATAGCCACCTATTGTGTTTTAGCCTGATTGTAATTCCTTTCATGTTGAACTTCTCGTGTGTGACTTTTACTCTGTCAGACTGAATGAAACAGTGTGTCACTCATACATAAGGGTTTAATATGTCAGAGGTGACAACATTATACTGCCTACTTCTTAGGCCCCAGAGGACTCATTGATCCTTGGCTATCACATATAATCTCACAGTTACATTTAGGCTTTCTCACATGGCAGTCTGTCATTGTGAAACAATATTCCTCCTTTTCTTCATTATGTCAGACTTTTTTGTGTACAGATAAAATTGGACTTACGTGCTTACGTATGCCTGAAGCCGCTCTGAAGATATTTTCAGCTATCTTTACTTGCAACATACGCGTGCATGCTTGTTTATGTTGGCTATGATGGTGATTTTTCCTCTAGGCTGGGAAAAGGCTTCGGAAGCCGAAAAGTTTGCTGACTGTGCGCTAATTACCACACAGGATCAGCTGCACAAGGTTCTTTGTTACATGTTTTTACAAATGTGCTATTTTTTAATGTTATAACAAAGTAGGAAGAAAAGCAATAGACAATTCATAATCTAAGGATATCTATAATTCAATTACTGTTGTGGTGTGTGATTCTTTATGGATGAGAAAGACAGGTTGTAAAGGTTGTATATTCCTACAAAAGGTGGCAATTTTTGCAACTCTGAATGCCGTGGTTCCAAGTTGCTTTGTTACTCTGCAATACCCACCTAGTTATAAAAAATTGGCATGTTATGAGAGATTGGTTATTACTAATTAATAGAAATGTAAGACTGATGTGTTTGCAGGAACCAGCGATTGCGTTTGCTCGAAAAGGTTACCACATCCTGCTGGAGAAACCAATGGCGGTATGAAGTCATATCTGCTAATGTAAAAAGCTTAAGGTAAAGGAGTAGCACACTCGTTTAATTGTGTGTCAATAAAACTCAATAGAAGCTGGGAACTAGGGTTTGAGGAAATGCAAGTTTAGTTCCAGCATTACGACCAACATCAATGCATTTGCATGATTCTGTCAATCTGTTTCTCTCTTTCTATCTGTCTGTCTCTCTCTTCTCAGGTTAATTCTTCTAACAATTTTAAATGTCTGTCATTTTTTATGTGTTTTTAAGTTCGCCGTGATTTTTTATGTGCTTTTGGGCAAATGTTTCAGGATGTTGGGCAGTCATTTATTTCTTTAATTCAAGCTCCTTAACATGATTTTCTTGGTTAATTGTAGGATGCTTTTAATACATATGTGTAAGTTGGGGCATTGGGTGTGCAGCTTGTCCTGTAACAGCTGCATTAATTATTGACAAGTGTGCTGCAATACAGATTCTTCTTTTAATTTATTGGATGTATTTTCCTGTTGCTTCTTTGAAGGTAACTTACAGAGACTGTAAAGAGATAGTGGACGTCTGTAAGGAGGCTGGAGTCATGTTGGCTGTGTGTCATGTTCTACGATATACAGAACAAGCCCTTAAGTTAAGGGACCTAATCAAGTCTGGAGCTATAGGCGAGGTTGTCAGCATTCAGCATATGGAACCAGTATGTGGAACTATTTCATTTTCTTAGCTATTGCATTTGTTTTTAAGATTACTTGTAAGTTTAGTGTGGTGCACGATAGTGTAGCGTGCTGGACTGTCAGTCAAGAGGTTCAAAGCCCCACCAGGAACAGAAATTTGGTTCGAGATTTCTGCTTTATCTGCACTCCAAGGAAGAGGACTACATGCCCTCATATGCCAAGGCTAAGAAAATGAAGTCGCTAACACGACATACTCGTGGCTTCCTCTCAGGTTAGCTCAAGGGACTGCTCTTCTGTTCTTCTCTCTTAGTTCAGTACAGATTAGAATGTTGAGGACAGCATGTGTATATTTGATATCAGGCTTTACAGTATTCAATACTTTGTGCTACTTGCTCACAACGTCAACTGCAGTACTCTTAATTTTAAACTTTGCATTTCTGTTGCAACCAAAGAGCTAAACTAAGAGAAAAGCTTATTAAATATTTGGAATCATTCACTTCGTTAACAATATTAGTTGCTTAAGGAAGTAAGTTTGAGAACCAATAAATTTGCTGAAGTGTAGTAGGACTTGAGTGATTGCTACAGAATTTGTAAACATTTTAATTTGCTGGGAGATCCACTGTCCATATAACATCTGCCCAAAATATATCAAGCAACAGGTACATATTACTCTCCTACTTGTAATAATGCAACTAAAAAATTAATTGGGGTTCCTCTTTGTAAAGGTAGGCTATTGGCACTTTGCACATTCCTTTGTACGAGGGAATTGGCGGAATACAGAGACTTCGTCCTTCAGTCTTCTGACGAAATCATGTCATGACATTGACCTCATTTTGATGCTGATGGGAAACACAAAGTGTACAGCCGTTTCCTCCTTTGGATCGCTCAAGCACTTTCGGAAAGAAAACCAGGTTAGTGCTCAATACAGTGCAGTGGGATATGCTGATCAGATAGGTTCAATATACCAACTTACTAAGCAATCTATTCCTTGTCAGAGCTTAGATATTAGACAATGCTACAGAAACTATGGCAGTTTGTGGGAAACTGCAATGCAACAACAATGCAAAAACCAGGCCACTGAAAGAAAAATGGCATGAGTGCATGGGAAATTAGGTCAGTGCATAGAAACTAGGTCAGTTCATAGAAGCAAGGTGTACAGCATGCATGTATATTGTTAATGACAACCAATAACTTGTGCCTCGTATAGTTAGGACTGTTTTTGAGATAATTAATAATAATAAATACTCAAATTATAAATAAAAGTATTCATCAATTACAGGTTAATATTTTTTATATAATTCTGATTAGTAACACTACTAGTACATGTATTTATGTTACCTGGATTTTCTGACCATAAACAAATGCATGTTAATAATTTTTCTTTAATATTTTATTTGAATTTTGTTTTGGTCTCACAACCTGTAGCCAGAGGGAGCCGCTTCTCGATGCTTTGACTGTAAGGTTGAGGAGAAATGTCCATATTCAGCAAAACGCATCTACTTTGATGCCCTAAGCAGAGTTAGTACCTTTAGTTTCTTAATAGAAGACATTTATCTTATCTCAGTTAGTAACATTTGGTACTTATTTTTCCTTTCACACTTGGTAAAATTTTCCCATTCACATTTGATAACTTATTGGCCATTCACATATGGTAACTTATTGGCCTTTCCCCACTGTTTTTATTACCCATTGCCAAGCAGTATAATTTGGTACCGGCATAAGCTGTGAAGTGAACAGTTAAGTCCTGGACATTGACCTTGTGTCCAAGACCTTGGAATACCTTTCACTTAGGGCATGGGAACTACCGGTATGCATTTTGACTTACTGTTTTCTCTGGAATAATTGCTGGTGACTTTGTCAAAGTCAAGAATTTGTTGTTTGGGTGTGCCACATTCTTTGTCAAGTTGTTGTAATGAAGTCATCTGTCTGTATTTCAGCTAACGTTCTTTCGCTCCAAGACCATTCTGGTGATAACTGCTTATGCACTGTTATCATTCATCATCATCATCATCATCATCATCATCATCATCATCATCATCATCATCATCAAATAATGGTGACTATGACAATGAGTATTATGGTATTGATATTGGTCTTGACAGGTGATAGTAATGATGATGATGATGATTATGCTAAATGTAGTACTGAAGCCAGTCCAATTAAAACATTAATTAATGAATAATCTATTGTTTGATGGTTACTATGAAAATGAGGGTTATGATCTTGACAGCTAATAGTAATAATGATGATTATGCTAAATGTAGTGCTGAAGCTAGTTGAATTAAAACATTATTGATTACTGGTTGATCTACTGTTATTTTGATGTAGGGAAAGTCTTGGCCTTTGACTGCTGTCACTCCAGTAGTCGACATGGAGAACTTGAGTGAAGCACTGAGAAGTGGACCGTATGGAAGATGTGTTTATGACTGTGATAACAATGTTAATGACAACCAGGTTATACTCAGACATATGTCTAGATATATATATTGACATAGGTACATATTGACATAGATACATATTGACATAGATACATATTGACATAGATACATATTGACATAGATACATATTGACATAGATACATATTGACATAAAAACGTCTTTATAGAGATACATTTTTACACAGTTACATATTTTGCTACAATGAAGACTGTTAAGCTGTCATAGTACGTTTCATTGTAACTTATTACCATAGTAAAACCTTAGCACAGGCAACTTTATTCATACTATAATATATGAAAACTAGACATAAGGAAGATGTGTGACTACTTCAAATGGTCTCCAGCATGACAAAGTTATTATACAAAGATGAGATTCTTATCTTTATTCTCATCATGAGAATAAAGTATCCAGTCTTAGCATGTGATGTAAATGTTTAACGTGTTTTAATTGTGGATAATAGTTTTAATATTACACATTTATTAAGTACCACTATCTAATGGCCAAGTGTCAATTGTGAGTGAAAGGACCCTACCTGCTAAACACCTCGGAGGAGGCCAGAACCCATACGCTCCACTTTACAAGCACTCTATACCTCTCGGTTGCCCTGTCCTAAAATAATATATAAGAAAGACAGATTTCAAATTACGCTTCCACTGTGTCACTTCTTAACGGTTGGGATTCGTGTCTAAGTTCCAGCCTTCATCAAGGCAGTTACTGTGCAGGAACGGTTAGCTAATACATAACAAACACATTCTGCACATCACCTGTCGACTGATGCTCTGATCTTAGTCTGTAGCTAATGGTGCTAGATAAATGTACGAATGCTGTTTTTGACCAGGTGGTGAATTTACAGTTTGAAGGCGGTGCTACGGTCAATTTTATTATGATTGCTTTCACTGAGAAACTTTGTGATCGTCACATTAAAATCTTCGGAACCAAGGCATGTATATATTCATATCTTAATGTGATGAATATGGTATGATAACCATGATGATGATGCTGTTTTTTTAATTATTTTATCCCTGTAGTATTAGCACCTGGGGAGCAATGTAAACTGTAAAATCAAGTCAGAGAAAAATGTATGATTGTAAAAATGTATGATAACGTGTTGCAATAACAAGACATTTTAAAGATGTCAGCTCTCTGGTTATGTTATAGGGTGAATTGACCTGCGTCTTTGGGGAGCAAGAGGTCAACCAGTATGACTTTTTAACCAAACAAAAAAGTTAGTATTTTGTGCTAAACTGAAATGATTATTAACTGTCCATAATTATGTGTACATGTATGTTTATCTTTGGAATGTATCTGTCCATTTATGTAGCACCTTTACTACTTGACACCATGCTGTCTCCATACGTATTTACATGCATACATACATGCATGCATGCATAAATACCTATATATAAATAAATACAAGGAAAAATGCATACATACATAAGCTGGTAATACATGCATGCATACATACTTACATACATTACTGAAGGGCCAGCACTATATTGTTGGATACCTGTTATTATACATGGTCTTATTTGAATTTTAGTTAAGCATGACTGTCGCCCAGGAGCTATGGCTAATCTCGGAGGAGGACATGGTGACGCTGACTTCGCTACAGTCGAGAGTTTTGTAAAAGCCGTGGCTGTAAGTTTGTTTCTATAGTGTGACAAGTAATGATGATATTCAACAGATCCGGTGATGGTTTCCCTCACTCATTATTTGATATGCCATAAATCACATTTATAACACTACTTTAACACTTTAACGATGAGCTGCATTGGTTTCCCAGTCACTTTTAATACAACGCTTGTTGTTAAAGTGTTAAGAGTGATTTTTACTTACGTTGCACCGTCAAGAGATAGAGAATGAGCTTAAATTGTTCAGTTACATGCTTCAGTTCATGACATAGCGCCTAAACAAAAACAAACTTACAGCTTAAACGATATGAAACCCTGCTGGTGCAGACCTCCTGAGTAGAATATTCAAGGTGGATAATTGTACTCTGCAATGATATCATGGTCATGACTGATGATGCTATCAGTTACCAAAATGTATTTGCGGCAGGGCCTTTGATATTCCATGTTCCAAGCAACCTGTTATTGGCTGCAGCGTCGGTGGTGAGGGGAGGATAATTTGTTATTGTTGTAGTGTTTGCAGTGGTTGGTATGATAAAACTATGCAGGACTTAGCATTCAACTGAAGAATAATTGGTTGTTTATGTTTTCTAGACTGGTGATGCCAGCCACATCCTGACTGGTCCAAAGGAAAGTCTGGCCAGTCATTACCTTTGCTTTGCTGCAGAGAAATCACGCTTGGAAAATAAAGTCATTGACCTGACTCGAGAACAAGTCCTGGATTTCTGATCCACATGAGTTCTCACGTTAACATGGAATGGGAGCCAGAATTCCGTATGATTTGTTGCATTTACCGAATGAACTGCAAAATCAAACTATTGATGTGTCTTTCAAGAGACAATGAGCTACTTTTAGGATATAAGTGGACTGTTTTAATGTGTATGCCTAATTAGTGTAAAGATAATAATAATAATGATGACAATTTATATGGCACTGTTACACAGCCGTTACATGGGCACCTGGATGTCAGTATTATTTTTTCCCCAATGTTTTCACAACGTTTTTGATAAAGTTGTATCGACTTGCTTAAACCTCAGTGTTGAGAAATAAGTTGCATGAAGTTGAACAATTGAAGCAATGCCAAGTGAATGTAGAACATCATATACAGTACAATTTGTGAATTAAAATTAGGTGCTTTTTTGCAAATCTGTCTGCATGAGCAATTTGCTGAACATTCTGCAATGCAATCTGCAAGCCTTTTTTTACTGGAGTGGTAAGCCTAACAATGTTACGAGTTCTCTCAAAGTACAACCATCTGCAGACAAGTGATGCTCAAACAGTCATCACTGTAACATTCCCAAACGACAAAGTCTCTTACCCAGTGCTTTTTTTCTGGAAAAAAAGTTCCGGAACTCAACAAATTCAGAACAATAATTATTATAGGGGCATATTTTATGCTAATATTTCTATTTCATGTATATCAATATCAATAAACACTGAAAGCACTTAAATTAAATTAAAGTGACTAAATAATTTTAAATAATTTGTTATTAAAAATTTAAATTAACTAAATTATTTTTCAATAGCTGAAAAAGGTCCGTGAACGCCGCTCCGGACTGCTCCGGCTGAAAAAAAGCACTGCTCTTAACAGATGGACTGTTGAGACTGCATGTACTGGGAATGTTGCAAATGACAAAGACATCCACACAGAGTCACAGAGGTGCATGGACTCTGCCACATGAACAAACCGGAATTATTGAACAAGCCGTGCAAATTATGAACTTTAATGCTAAATGAGTGTACGGCATTGACGCCTATTTTCAGATCTCTTAATAATTCACAAGTGTTGGGTCATTGACAATGGGTATTACACTTCTATAACGATGAGAGTGTACTAAAGTGACTGGGAAACCAATGCAGCTCATGGTTAAAGTGTTAATTCAGATGGCAGTCAAGTATGAAAGGTTGAGTTTTAGCTTATGTAATATCACTAATATGTATATGTGTATGTAACCATGACCGTAGCCATCTCCACAGAATTTCGTATGAACTGTTAACTTGTCTCGGTATTTGTGATTTATTGATTTCCCTCATACACCCCACTTTCTATTTCTTCCACTTTCCTTCCCAGCAGACTTCCTTAGCTCTTCAGGTTATATATAGCACAAATTTTAACTTGGGAGATTACAGCACTTGACCCACACTTTTTGAGTGGGGCATAGCACTCTTGTCCCTGTAAACGTTTAGATATGCTTGTGACAACTATGTAATAAAACTACCGGTGAGTCTGGGTACCACTAAGCGTTCGGTTGCCAATATATATATATATATATATATATGACCAAGGACACTGGATATAATTTATTGTTACCCATCGTCGCCAAATGGCTGGTGTCAGGAACAAATGATGATAATAAATTATATACATACATAAATTACATATATATACATGTGATATGCCTATACTTATGTGTGTGTCATAAAACATAGCGCCTAATAATATTGGTGTTGATGCCACTTAAACTAACGATCTTTTAACAGCTTGTGAAATATAGAGGAAGCTGATTTGCTTAACATATCAGTGAGGTATGCACCGCCGCAGATACATGTAACTGGCATTTCCTGGTGAGACTAAACTCCATTAGCATATCCATGTTTTTTTGGTCGCCGAAAAAATGTTAGGAACTCGCACTCGGCGCTGCTATCAATCTCTCTCTTTCCAGCTTCCACGGCATTCCACCCCACCCCGATTGAGGTCAGATGGTCCGGAAGCCACACACGTACGGCATCAGAAGGACACACACGCTCACGAGGACACACACGCTAGCACGCTCACAACACGTACAGGCAGGAACACTGATCCAGTCAACGAGAAAAAGAGTCTGAGAGATTTATCGGTCTTTGAGATGATGTTTACGTTAAGTTAGGTGGGGGAAAGGCAGAGAAAGCCAGAAGCAGCCAGACAACAATATGCAGACTGGAGGAGGGCAATGATGGAGAACAGAGATCGTGGACTTGATTCCACGGATGTCAACAGCTAGTTGAACAGGCAAGAGACAGATTGCCTCACGCAGTCTTGTTTCTTTCAGGGGTGAGGTACAGATCGCAACTACCAGAAACTAATAGGGCCTACTGACTCTGACGCTAATATTTCAACGTGGCACAGTATAATGTGGCGATGCATGTAGTAACTGAAGGTCGGAATCTAATGCCGTACGTAGTGTTACTGTTATTACTAATGACCCCGGAAGGGGATCCATTCATCATAACTAGCAGGTGTGTACTTCTGACAATTCTTATCAATACCCTGTCTACTTGATGACGGGTGGTGGCCATCTAGACTTTCTTGCTGCGGCTTTTAACTGGTTTTTAACAGAAGGGGTTTTGTCGATAGGCCGACTCTGATAAAGGTTGGAATGGTGTTGTCTTCTGGCATTTCTCTTAGTCGACTGACTGATAACTTGCTTCAACAAGTCCTTTGTCATTACTTTTCTGTGTAATCTACATCCTCATTCCTACCCTCTTCCTTCATTCTTCACTAACAATCCATCCAAATATCCATCCAACCATCCATCTATCTCTCCAACCCAGTGTCCTTGTGCCCATATATGCATTCATCAACACCTCACGAAGTTCAACCACTGAGTATGTTAAAGAAACTGAAATAGCACATAACGTAAACTGAATTAGGTTTTTAATAATTCGCCCAACCTCTCTATCTGTGTTAGAATCAGAACATTTTTGAAAGCAGTAAAAGAGAAATAAAGGAAAGATGTACTATCGTATTTGTTATTCTATCTTACAAAACAAGACTTTCCTCGAAACAAGGAGTTTCATATGTAGTAAGGACCGACCACGGGCTTTCTCTTTGGCTAGCCTAGCCTAAAGCTTTGGAATTCATTCTGTCTGCTGATTTCTGTTGTTAGGTTTAAACACGAAAGTTACTTTGCTTACCTCTGGAAAAGATTATTTTAGCAGAGGTAAAAAAGTAACACAGGTGTTTGTAAATTATTAGATTAACCCAAAGGTACAAAATGTGCAGACTTGTGGCAAGAAGTTGCTAGTCTCAATGAATGTAGAAGAAGTTTGGAGAAATTGAGAGAAATTGGAGAAATTGATAGCTGAAGAAATAGATTTCTGTGGTTTGTGACAAACCTTCTGAATTTCTTATTCAATTTACTGCAACTGTATGTCCATCCATATATCCAGCCATCTATCCATCCATCCATAAATCTATCAATCCATTTGTACATCCATCCTTCTATCCCATTCATTCATTAACACCTCATTCATTCATTCATCCTTCCAAAAGCACGGCTTCACATACGCCTGTGAAATGTGTGCTGATGTGAGGCTAAACACTCGACAGACATTTCAAGTAATTGCATCTTCTGATTTCTGTTGTTCTTGTCTCAGCCAGATTTTGCAAGTTGAAAATACAAGAAATCATACCTTTCATGGACCCTATGAACGGGTTTAACCTCCAGACTGATTAACACTGCATGGAATGCTGTGTATCTGTGTTGTATATATCAGTTCAACCAATACGTTTGATGGGTGGGTCCCATTCATTCAGCATTTCTTCAAATTCCTACACCAAATCAGTTGTAGGGATTTTAGCATGCAGGTGAATGAAACATGTTGTTTCATTTAGATTCCTGGTTTCTGGGTCAGTCAGTATAGATCCTATTTCAGCAGATAGGCCTAAGCCCAGAACCAGTGGTGTTTGAAGAATGTTCTGACAGCTACTGTATACTTCCTTCAAATCTAATTTACTTGATTACATAAATAAATATATAAATAAGACTTATGTATATAAATTATATTTATATATACTACTTCCTTCAAATATATATATATCTTTAATTACATATAATATATATATTTAATATACATATATTTGTTTATGTAGGGCGTATGTCCATATATATATATATATATATATATATATATATATATATATATATATATCAAAATATATATATATACACGGTGGTTCAATGAAAAGTAAGCCACTCTTTGTACTTCATATATAAATACTTCTAACATGGAAACAGTATTTAATATTTTTGTGAAGAAACTCTCAGTAGTATGGTTTGATTATTTCATTAAAGAAGATGTTCAAATGTCCTCCTTCTGGTTGCACACAAGCCTGGAGGCGCTGGCGTCATTGGTCAACAGCATCGTCGATTATTCTGTGATCCAGACCATCCCACACTTCCAACAAGCGTTGCTTCAGATCGTTTGCATCATGCATTGCTGTCTGGTAGTCTCGATCCTGAATTACCGATCCTAACATTATCCTGAATAACGCTCCACACTTTATAGTCGACAGGATTTAGATCTGGACCGTTCGGAGGTCGTAATGTTGGAGAAATGAAGTCTGGTGTCTCTCTTGTTAGCATTTCGATGGTTTCTCTGGCTCTGTGGGCTGGGTCACTGTCCTGTTGAAAACAAAACAGCCTTCTGGGGCTAGATTTCTGATAACACTTAGAAGATGTGATAGCAGAACGTCGCGATAATAGGCTCCGTTAATTTTTACTCCAGGATCAATGAAGACCAAATGGGAACGACCGAGCGTTTGGCTTACTTTTTATTGAACCACCGTGTATAAACGGTTTTGGTGCCTTGTTGCACGCTTGTCCCCATCCAATGAAGTCACCGCCAACAGCTACATGTAGGCCTATGTAGATCTTTTCCCTTCTCATATCTCATCTCACAAACAATAGAAAACTTAGTGTTACCTATTTGTCTTCCTTTAGGAAAGTTTAGGTTATTTCATAAATAAGCAAGCTGTATGAATTTACGCTCGGTGGAGGTTAATTAACGTTTTACTATAGGCCTACCATAATTATGTCTTTTTCTGACCATGTTCCAATATTAGGACTACGCAAAGCAGATAACTAATATATATATAGGCCTACAAGATATTCGCAGAGTCGGATCTCGTATGTGCCTCAAACTGTTTTAGAGTCTCTAGCTAATGCCCTGTAGATGCACCTAATTAAGTGAAATGGCGATAACATATCGAGTGCATGGATGCCATAATGCCACATGGCTCTTCTGCCATGACACGGATGGACGGATGGATGGATGTAGTCGTAAGGATGTAGTTGCGAGGAATGCCTCATTCCTCGCAAAGTGCGAAACGGATGCCGGCGGATGTTTTCCAGGCAGGTCACGTGAGACGAGTGCCCTGTGGTTGGCATCAGCTGCCAATCAAAACCAGACGTCGATCGAATGACGTCAGCCGTAACTTACGCGTCTGTGACGTTGATCGTACGGTATAATAGTCAACCTGCAATTACTTAAGGTTCTTCTAGGTGTAGCTGTAGTAGAAGGAGGTTGCGCCATCTCCCTCTCTCCCCCGTGGGAGCAGCTGCTCCCAGTGTGTAGTAGTTTCCATCTGCCTCGCGGCAACGCGTGTTGTTAGCAACTGGTCTTAACCAACTTTACTACCCGTGCTTTGTAGCTGCTCTACGGCGGCGGCGGCAGAGCAGGCAACGCCCGCCGGAGCAGCTGTTGGCATCGCCAGGAGCGGAGCATGGAGCTGTCATCGGTTGCCCCCATTGACGGCTGATGGTGCCAATCTGAGGGTGGAAGGAAGGTGTCTCGTCGACTGTTGTCGCGTTTGCGTCCTTCCCACCTTCAGTGAACAGTTGGTCTGTGTACGTTGCTCTGCATCGGACTCTGTCTCTGTTCTTGCAGTGGATGCACTTGCTGCTGCTGCTGCTGCTGCTGCTGCTGCTGCTGCTCGATGGAAAAGCGATTTCTCCTCTGCCTCCTCCGCATCCTCATCTTCTTCCTCAAGTGCCAGTGATGGCGAGAAGAACTGCTGGATGCTCTGGTTACTATGGTTCTCGTCTCTTCTATTAATATGGATTGGATTACTACTATCATTCCTGTAGTGAGTATACCTGCATTATTAATCGTCATCATAATTACCATTATCACCATTACCACAGTCATCATCATCATTCACCGTCATCGGCAGCACGGTCATCATCATCACTGACATGGACTGCAACGGATAGTCTGACCCCCTCAAGGCCGTAGACCCAAAATTAATGCCTCACTGCCAAGCCCAAACTTCTAAGACCATGGACTTAAGGTCAATGCCCTGTGCATTATAAGGGATATATGTTTTGTACATGTATATGTATGTATGCATGTCTGTTGCATTGACTGATAGAGTGTCCCCTTTGATAAGCATAGTCGTAGAGTAGAGTCTACGACTCCAAAGTTCTAAAGGGCCACTCGAAAGCCAAGCACAGGGCACCAGCTTAATCACGAGTGCTGCATCAAATCAGAAGGGTTTTCCAAAGGGTAATCGAAAGCATATCCAAGTCTGGTTTCTAGGGGTCCGGATCAAGAGTGGAGGCCGAGCAGCTGCTTTCAATGTGATATGTGCAGGTTGAAGCTTTGAGATTGTTACTTTAACAATTAAGTCGTTAGTCCACAGTTGCTTAATACCATCAGCTAATGCACAGTCACATATTAAATCTTGAAGGGGCGCTATATAAATATCTGAAGTGAATGAATGAATGAATGAATGAATGAATATGCACACTCATACACCTGCACAATGTGTATACATATACGTGCATATTTACCGATTAATGGTGCGAACTGTTTATTCAATAGAAGACAGTTAATTTTGTCGCCATCTTCGACTTTTCCACTAGGCCTAGCATTTACCTTAAATGCAATATGATTGCTTAATTTTCCACTCAAACGTTTCACATTATCATTGTTTGCATATTGTTTATGTCAGATATGAGGTCGCTTGACATCGTGAAATAAGTTTTAAAATAATCGAACAAGCGGAAATTAATCAATTGAAATTTTTAACGATTAGACCTATAGGCCTATAGAGTCCATTTAATAATTATTAAAATGCGCAGCCCTAATAATAAGTTATTCAGATTGATAGAGGTGGATGCGTTATGGCATCTGTATGGAAAAGGGAAGAAAATCTTTGGGGACAAGTTCCTCAGCTGTTATGGCCAACCTCTGATAGTCAGCTAGAAATATCGAGAACCAATGAGAAAAATAATGACAAGCCAACAATTATACATTTTCGAACCGGAAGACTGTGCCGAAGACGACTATGTGAAGGATACATTAATGTCGCCCACGTACAAAGAGTAAATAGGGCCAAGCAGTGAGGCGTCACTCCTGAAATACTGAACAGTGGCTAACTATTGCATTTATTTTATTTCTTACAAAGTATATACCTTTACTATCAAATTCTGAAAGTTATATGCTTGTCATAATTTTTCTAAGGTACTAATGGAGACAAGTTTATAAATCTAGCGTACTATATGACCATTCCTCTCTCACTTCACATGCAGAGGCGGCAACAGACATTTTCGTAACCAGCGCAAAGCCAGGGCAGTCATACAAGTAACCAGTGCAGCGGCGATTGATGTCTCAAAATAAGTTCTCGGCAAGGCAAAAACATTCTGGGAGCCTTGTGGCAGGGCAGGACCAGGGCAAAGGCTTTTTAGCCATGGAATTTGCCCTGCTGTAGCGCCGCCACTGTTCACGTGTCTTTGTGGTTAGGTAGAAGCATAATCGGAAGCTCTGCATTTTCCAGTGCCTAGAAAAAAACAAGTGGGAAGAGCGGGCTTATTCAAAGGCACCATCACAGTGCTTGCATTGCTTCTTATTATATCCAGAGGCTGTTTTTGTTTTGCACGGTATTTCTGCTCCTCCTTCATGTGCATTCCTTTTCGTGCCTGGAGCAAACTGCCAGCTGCTTAATTACGTCCAAGATGTTGTAGCCTACGTTATGCACACCAACCGACCTTCAGGCACCATTCACACAATGCTCTCCATGAGGTCCCTACAATATGCTATATAACCAGGTAACTATCCTAGTAGGATGTCTTGCATTATATAGACTGGTGGAGTTCTTGGAGTTGTGATTGGTACCAGAAGACAATGATGATGCTTTAAAAGCAGTGATCGGGTGGAGTTGAGGTTGAGTATCAAGATCTAATTCCTGAAAGAAAGGAATCCGTATACTACTGCATGTACCAGGGCTCCACCCCGCTCATCATCTGCCAATCATTAGGCCTATCAAAGAGAATCATCTGCCAATCATTCTCAGAAGAGCATCATCTGTCAATCGTTATCGAACAGAGTGGTGTGCAAATAGGAATAAAATGACCTTATAGTTGTTATCTCCTCTTCAGGTGAAAGATGATGGCCGTGGGATAACAAAACCGCAGGGAGACAGACAGACAGATAGGCAGATATACACACACCTGTGCGTATGAAGAGATGTAGATGGACATTCCGAATCCAGTCACATACGATCGATGCGAACAATAGAGAATCCTTGAGACTTCTATCAATTCTTTTTCTTCAGCAACTGTTTATGGGAAGGTTTTAATCAGTGCAGCCTCAAAGGATGTTACCATGGATGTGCAGAACCTACTTAGTCCTACTCTTATTTGTCCTTGTCCTTTTTTTGTACTCTTCTCTGTTGCTGTGTCTCTTTCTGTGCTGCCTCTATTCGTCCTGGTGCATTTGATGTGCTTCTTGACCTCAGAGACTGATTGCGCTTCGGCTGAGTGGTTGAGCAGATAGCGAGATCACAACACCATCCACAACACAGCTTCAGAGTTTGGGGGAAAATTGATAGGCTGCTTCTGCATCCCAATTGTCTTACTACATTCTGAGATGCCTCTGGTGCCAGCCTCCTGCTGCTCCTCCTCCTGCTCTCCTCCTCCTGCTTCTCCACCTTTTCATCCTTCTCTTCCTCCTCCTCCTCTGCCTTTTCTCCTGGTACTCTTCCTCCTTCATGGGCTGCACTTCTGTTCCTCATTCTGATCTTCCTACTTTCCCTCCTCCTCTTCCTCCTTCTCCTCTGCCTTATCCTCCTTATAATCCTACGCAATCCTCGTCCTCCTCTGCCTTTTTTCTCCTGGTACTCTTCCTCTTTCTGGGGCTGCGCTTCTGTTCCTCAGTCTCCTCTTCCTTGTTCTCCTCCTCCTTCTCCTCCTCTGCCTTCTCATCCTGCTATTTTCCTTTGCCTCATGCGTCCTCTGTGCAAAAGTTCCAACAAATTATAATTATTAGTTGGAGTCAAACCTGTTCTGTCGACATGTAGCAACGTGACCATAAAGTCTGCAGCAGCAGCAACGGCCGCAGCACAGGTGCCTTACGTTCTATTGTCTTGTGATTGAAATGTCATGATGATGCAGGTCTTTGTAATCGAGGTCTCATGACAGAAGTTTTAATGACGAAGGACCGGCAATAAAGGCCTTCATGATGATCACTTATGTACACATCATAAAAGATTGACTTATTGAAATCATGATTATAAATTTGTAATCGTAATCGTAACTGTTCACTTATATGGCGCCTTTTCAAAGAAACTTCTCAGTGGTGTTCCTGACCCAATAGAGTGCATTGGTCTTCATTCGCTGACGAAATATAGGTCCAGAAAGGATTAGACGATTATGGTGGTCCAGTTGCATTTAATCTCAACTGCTCTGTAATTATCTGCGTAATGGAACATATGGAAGCCGGAACTGTGGGATAGTTTGTGGAAAGTGTCTTTATCCTGATTTGTGTGCACAGACAGGCATGTACCTGCATTGACAGCACGTGGCATGATAGTTCAAAGACCCAAAGACCAGATGTAGACCTATATATAGCCTAAGCCTTTCTTGGAGATAGTCTCTATACAGTGTGAGTGGTACATGGAGCCACAGAGGGCTAAGTTCTATTACTGTGCTATGCAGATGAATTCCTCGTTCATTTCCTAGATGTGTGATAAATTAGGGCCACTTAGTTCTTTAAGGTTTACCTAATGATGTTGGGTATTGCTGCAGAACTTCTCAATCATCTGAAAGTTAACTGCTAGCAATGGAATTCAGAAAGTTTTATCCATTTAGACATAGGACCTATTGAAAATTATTACCCAGAGTACAATCCTCTCATCATCCTTATTTCTCAACACTGAGCAGTCCTCGAAATGCAGAGTTTGATTTATGTGAATTTTTTCTCCGCTAACATGAGTCTTATAATATTATAGTCATAGAAAGGCAGAGTTTGATTTATGTGAATTTAGTTTTTTTGGCAAACATGAGTCATATAGTTAAGCCATATGAGTCAGCATTGGTGCTTCCTATAAAGCCTTCGTCTAGTTTTTTGCCTCAGTAAATAATACTGATGAATTCAACAGCCCTAGAATCATGCACATTTATAATCTAATCTAATGACTTCTATAGTGCCGTAATCATAATTTGCACAATGCACCAATGAAAGGTTCCGTCAATTGAAATTGGAATCAAGAATCATCATCCACTTGAAGAATGGTCAAGCATGGTCAAAATTCAGGTGGTCAAGAATACCAGAGAATGAGGCTAGAGTGAGTGAGTTGAAAAAGGGTGTCTTTTGACTTGAAAGACAACACAGAAACAAGGGAACACACAGAGAGGGCCATCAACAACAGATTATACAGTGAGGGCCAGCAACAAGAGAACACACAAGAAACGGCCAGCATTGTCCAAAGTTGTGGTCTAGCCATCCAGAATGTCCAAAACAAAATTTCCCTTTATTGCCGGAGTTGGGCTGGGAGTACCACATCTGAGTAGATATAGTGGAGGGTGGTCTGTAAGTGCTATGAATGAATGAATAAATTAAATACAGTTCTGGTGTGATGCACAACAGCAGCAATCACAGCATTCACAGATCGATAGTTGCTAGTACGAGGGGTAGGCAAGAGGCAGATATAGTTTAGCTCATTTTAATACAATACCTTGTGGACAATAGGACAGATTTTGGATTGGATTCGCTGCTCAGTGGACATCCAGTGTAACGAATTCAATGTTATTGTGATCTGCTGACCTTTGCTTCTCATATGAAGATTGTGATTTTTATTTCCTGCTGTTAACGACTAAATATTGTACCCAACTCAAACCCCGTTGCATCGACTCAGAACATGGTTGACGTATATGACATCGAAATGCATAGAATATAAAATATATAAGTGAAACGATTTATTAACTAGTGTAATAATGAAACGATTTATTAGTGTAATGAAACTTTTCCATTACCTACAGTGCAGACACTGCAGAACTACCAACATCCTGTAATTACCACAAACACAACAAATCACAATGAACCAAGCACCTAAACCGCCCAACTCCTTATCTGCCATCTCGTTACTCTGTCCTCTTTTGTCATTCAAGCCAAAACTTACACTCTGTTTCCACTTGTTTACGTACTATAACCGGCATTTCATTCAGTGGTCATATAAAGCGTCCCTCCAAGATAACCTACTCAGAGGCGCTCCCAGCCCAACTCCGACGATAAAGAACAGTTTTTCAGATTCTTCTAAATTGTTTATGCAGAGTCCCTAGCTAAAAGAACATGCAGGTCTGAAGGAAGGTTATTCCACGTGGTCGGCATTGTCACACTTCCCAGAGCTCGTACATAAGCTTACATTAATTTGTGCTCATGCATGTCATAATGCATGGCCATGCACTTACACTCTATACATACATACATACATATATACTACATACATACATACATACATACATACATACATACATACATACATACATGCATGCATACATACATACATACATACATACATACATACATACATACATACATACGTACTACATACATGCATACAGCATACATGCATACATACATGCAGTTACATACATGCATGCATGCATACATACATACATACAGATACATACATACATACATACAGTACATACATGCATACATGCATACATACATACATACATACATACATACATACACTACATACATACATGCATGCATACATACATACATACATACATACATACATACATACATACATACATACATACGTACATACATACATTCATACATACATACATACATACATACATACATACATACATACATACATACATACATACATACATACATACATACATACATACATACATACATGCACACACTTGTATGCATGTCTACATACATGCACAGATACGTACATCAGCATATGACCCTGACTGGAAGGTGCTGGTTTCTGCAGGATTTTCTTATCGGTGTGTTTAATGTTGACAAGTTTTGAGGTGATTTTTTATGGCAGAACCGATTTACTTACCAGACAAATAAAAATTATCTTAGTACCATTTCGTTTGCCTGACTATGACTTGATTGCTTTTCCTGTCCCACTGTCTCTGTGTCTGAGTTTGTCTTTGTGTTATCTTCTCTCTATCCTTTTAATCTGACCAGTTATTGTCACGTCGTTGCAATGTACAGAAAGGCACATGCAGTCGTCAGCTGCATTCAGGGCATATTATGTGCAGACCTATGAAGAGAATCTGAACCAGTCTGAACTGAGCTGAGATTGTTATAATTATTACAATAACAAAGAAGAAGAAAGTTGGAGAGAGATGTTGGTGCCAGCCTGCCAGGACCAAAGCTGAGGAATCAGCCAATGGCGCTTCAATGTAAGGATAAAATCGGTTCTGTTGCCAGGACCAAATCAGAAGCAGAGTGAAAAGATCTGCCTGGTTACTCGATTGAGTTAGCGTAGGAATCAGTCTGATTCAGTCACTGATATACTTCAACATGCAGCTGCATTGGAACTTCATCATATTTGCTATTTGCCTACACAAAAGGTATAATAACAAGCCCTATTGTTCTGCAACTGTAGGCCTATTATCGGGTTCCTTTGCAGTAAGGTGCATCGAATTCCACATCCATCCAAAAATCCATCCATCAATTTTTAAATATGTGAACTCATATTGGACCCATATAAAGAGTCCATATAAAACTCCATATGGGTCCCATCAATTGTTTATGGTGAGAATATGGCAGGAATGTAAAAACTTCACTTGAATTTGAGTAAGTGGAGATTTCCATGTGAACTGAGAATGATGTGATGTTGTAGTGATGAGACGATTGAAGGGATTGTTCTACTGGATCTTTCTGATCACCGTTGGTTCCCTGTTCGTCACTTATCATCGCCACTTGGCCTGGTATCTGGCTCCTCATCCTATGGCACGTGAAGACGATGCCCAGTTGGAACGGCCCTACGCGAAGGACTCGCTGGATCAGGTAGCAGAGTGGAGAATTGTTCTGGAAGGAATGGATGGACAAGCCCCTATAACCGGTGGATTTAATCTCACAGTTGCCGTAGCTGTTACAGGAAGGAACAAGGTGGTTCAGTCTGACCCCCATGAGTCCCACAAGGAAGTCTCGTCAGACTTCCCCTCTGATGATCGTGATGGATTACACAAGGTCAGTTTCACTTGAGCCACTTACATTTCCATTCATTCATTCATTCATTCATTCATTCATTCATTATTTCATTCGGAGAATTTATATCGCGCATCTTCAAGAGATATACTCAGAGACCAGCAAACCACCAGTGGTCAGCAAACCGCTTTAATCATTTCAGCAGCATGCTATTGATTGTAGTAATTGTTACTATTGTATTGTATTTGTGTTTAATCAATCAAAAGGAGCAAACAGAATGCTTCTCCTTTACATGTTATTAGGTTTTGTAATTTAAATATAGATGTTTAGTTTAAGTTTAGTTTAGTTTGTATGACTGACTGCATGTAAGAAGCAGTATTGGCCACGACCTCTACATCTGAGCGGTCTTGAGACGTTCCATGGAGGCCATGTGGTTTAACCTGCAATGCGGAAATATTTATTGTTACAATATGGCTCTTCTACACGTCTCTTTACTACCATCACCAAACTGCTATTGCGTTTACTACGAGCCTCCACCAAATCTCTTTCCTACCACCTCCACTACAACCACCCCACCACCGTACCTTTAGCACCATTCCCCAGCCAAGCTCTTTAGTACCATCTTCACTACCATCACTCCACTGACTAACTATCACCACCACCCTTTGTCCACCCCAACAGCAACATCCTATGTATGTATGTATGTATGTATGTATGTATGTATGTATCGTATGTATATATGTATGCTTATATGTATGTATGTATGTATGTATGTATACATGTATGTATGTATGCTTGTATGTATGTAATGTATGTATGTATGTATGTATGTATGTATGTATGTATGTATGTATGTATGTATGTATGTATGTATGTATGTATGTATGTATGTATGTATGTATGCGTGTATGTATGTATGTATGTATGTATGTATGTATGTATGTATCGATGTATGTATGCATGTAGGTATGTATACATGTATCTATGTATGCTTATATGTATATGCATGTATGTATGTATGTATGTATGTATACATGTATGTATGTATGCTTGTATGTATGTATGTATGTATGTATACATGTGTGTATGTATGTATGTATGTATGTATGTATGTATACATGTATGTATGTATGTATGTATGTATGTATGTATGTATGTATGTATGTATGTATGTATGTATGTATGTATGTATGTATGTATGTAGCAAGATACTTTACATAGCGCCTTTTAAGTACCTGACAAAGCACAGCTCACATCTGCTATCTGTCTAATGTTGAAGATATGGTGAGAATATGGCATTATTCCAGATTCTACCAGCGCCATCACCACCACCCACCGCCATATGACCCATATCATCACCCCTCCAATCCCACAGTCTTTCCCCCACTTCACATGAGGAGCGCTTTTAATTCCTTCTGTTGAAAAGCTAATTTGTTTGATTTGCCCAATGCTGTTTATCCAATGCAAGATATTAGCTGGCGCCGTTGCAAAGCGTCGCCAAATGGGTCGTTTGCAAAAACACGCGTTTGCTGATAGAACTTTAAATTCACTATTATCAGCATCAGTGGCATTATGTTCCAAGCAGCTGACACTGACAGAGGTGCGCCCTGGTTTTAGCCCACCGACCCTACAGCAGCCTGTAGACTACTTAGTCCTATTTTGAGTTTCCGTTAAAAAATACTTTGCGGTTATTTAAATCGTGTGTTTCTGGTACAGTGTTACTAGCCAACAAAAATAATAAAAATAAAATAATAATAATAATAATAATAATAATAATAATAATAATAATAATAATAATAATAATAATAATAATAATAATAATAACAATTAATAATAATAATAATAATAATAATAATAATAATAATAATAATAGTCTTTATTGAAACAATCCGGTTGACAAACGCAACCGGTTCCAGTGTACAGTTATGCAATTTATTGCAATATATGTATTAGGTGTGGTGTATCTCTGTAGGATTTTTTAAATCATTTCTGATAGGGGTTTACTTGATAATTTTCTTCCAATTAGACTTGTAATGCGACCTATAATAAGTTCGTGGAGTTATTTCTCTCTTTGGCCTTTGTTTCTGAGTGTTTTTCACAGTGTTTGAACTTGAAGGCTTGTTATGGAAGTCTCTTGTTTCTTTAATGGACTCGTCCACTGTAAGGGGTTTCAGGTTACTACCTGGACAGTGTCGAACTCCATTTGTGTCCTTGGGTTGGTGTTGACTGTTCCACTTTAGTGACACTGTACGATCATTAATTTTTGCCGGCTGAGAAGAATGGCGACCATGACAGGCACAGTAGAAGACAGATGCCAGGTGGCAGCTACTTCTACCTTCTGCGAGGGACCACGTGGTGGTGCTGTTCACGTTTTACGAGCTTTGTTGCCTGTCGTCACTCCTTTTCTTCCACACTACGTGATCATGGAACTCAGAGCTACTATCAGATCTGGAAGGGAGCGCTCCAGTTGGACTCTGCTCATGTGGGAGTGATAACTGTCTAGTTATCTGAATACTATTCACTTGTTGATGAAACTTTTGTTCTAAATGTCCTTAGCTTCATTTAGGCCGCGCTTTTATGAGGCATTTTTGAAGGTGTCATAGACTCATAGTAAGTATCGAGATGGACACATATACATACAGTTGTGCTACTCTTTGAGTAACATTTGTGTATAATGCAGAGTTATGTGATGTGTATGTTGTATTGTATTATATTTGTTAATTTATATAGCGCCGCTCACAGTCAGTGGCGTAGCCAGACCTCTTTTCAAGAGGAGGCACAAGAGGAGGCAAAATGTACCCATGGAGCAAACAAGAGGAGGCAAAATTTATCCATGGAGCAATAGACGAAAATCGTAGACTTTTTTTTTCCTGACGACCTTTTTTTTAGGGGTAGTATAATTCACAGCAATTACTTTTTAAGCATGTCTGAAACTAACAGTTGCTTTTTCAGCATGTCTGAAACTAACAGTTGCAAAGCTTCTGCCGCCATTATTTTAAGTATAGAGAACATCAGTATGTGAACGTAAAAATTTTACGAGCATCCTAGTCCCAGGGCAATTGAAGCAAACATACAGTCACCGTCACTGGGAACTTCACACACAGTATATTCGTCTGTAAATATACCTGTAACATAAGTTACATAACATGGCCAATTTGCAGCAAAGGAAAAGTTGGAAGTTATACACAGGGTAAGTAAGTAGCTCTTTTACTTGATGTGACAAACAGCACGCATAATCAACGGAATAGAGAAAAACAAGAATAGTTGCAGTACTTCAAATGTGAAACAATGAAAACGTGACGTAAAATTACAATGCTCAGTAATTTTAAAGACACCAGTTAAAAGAAGATTTTGTACAAATTAGTTTTACACTGTGGCAATATATTATTTATGAGCTCTATGAGAATGAAGTAAAATTACGACAGTAATTTAAAAACACCAGTTGATAAAGGAACCATAATCAGGGGCTTCTATCCCTATACACGGTGGGCTCAAGTTGAGCCCAGTGAAAAACAGGGGGGAGTGTTTCTTTTACAAGTTACAGATCTCTTCACTCACAGTAGGGGGGAAGGAGAGGGATTGAGCCCGGTTGTTTAGGGGGGATAGAAGCCCCTTACAAAGTTACCATAATTACTATTTACTAATCCTAACGGTATAACGGTTAAACCCTAGTTTACGTTGCTAAATTATTTTACATTGTTGCTTTAAAATGGAAGCTGCAGGGATTGATGAGAATGATTTCTTGCCTAAATGGAAGTTTGATTAAATAGAAGCTGGATGATGGAAATAATTGTTTCCGTAAGTATATAAAGTTGGATTGATGAAACTAGGTCTTTTCTTCAAGAGAAGCTTCGTTACTAATTATAACTAATAACCATAGGCGTTATTACTAATAACCTGTCGTTACCTGTGTATTTCTTCGCTGGCTTTTGGCTGGCAAAAGATAGCACAATCTGTCGAAGTTTCTTATTTGGCGGCCCCGCAGACATAATAATGACTATTGACGAATTGACGAATGAGTCGGAATGACGATAATACACAATAATTCGATTAGTACAATTTACTTGAAAAATACTGAAGTTAGGCGTTTGTTACCGGAAACGAAAACTGTGTCTGTGTGTCAGGAAATAGTATACGCCGTACGGTACAACATTCGCTTGAACAGTGCAGTAAGTAAGTAAATTGCATGCAGATTTGTATGGCGATGGAGTTCGGGCAAGAGGAGGCAAATACGGGAAAATCCAAGAGGAGGCAACTGCCTCCTCCTGCCTTCATGTGGCTACGCCTATGCTCACAGTCACAGCAGTGGCGATTCAGTAGTGCGCCCAGTGCAAGAACCCTAGAGAAGAAGAAGGTTTTGAGGAGGGAGAAGGCTGTAGGAAGAGACCCAGAAAGAATGGTAACACGTAGAGAGGAAGGAAGGGCATTACATAGGGAGAGCCCAATAGTGGCAAAAGATCTAGTTTGGGCCATAGTGGTCCTAACTCGTGGAACAAAAAGAGTATGCCTGACCAAGGAGCCAAGAGGTCGATGAGAAACTGAAGAGAGAGGGGAGCGAATGTGATCCCTTAAATATGCATATGTATATGTATTTTATATGTATATGCATGTATATGCATATGCATGGCTGTGTTCTAAATTGGGAATGGTATGCTCTAAATATACCACCATCAGAATGTGGTCTTTATTCTTGACAGTTCTATAGCACCATTCAAGGTCATGTCAACAGCAGCAATCTACAAGATTTACTAAGTTTTAGCTGCTCTTTCAACTTAAAATCAGTCTTGAACATATTTAGTATGCCTGAAACATATGTATTTTGGGAAATGTTTTGGTGGAGTTACAGCTTAAGGATCTTTTTAAGCATTACTGTCGAACTCTTGAGTGCTTTCTCTTTGATCCAGAAACATTTCGATCAAGTTAACAGACATTCCATTGGCAGCAAGGAGGAAGAGGAGGAGGAGGAGGAGGAGGAGGAGGAGGAGGAGATTGAAGACCAAGATGAAGGAAGAGAATTTTCAAATGACTGTGCCCTTGCTTCTTGTGTAACGACTGCCTTGGACTCGGAGGGTGGTACTCGACTTCCCTTGAACGTTGTGCGACTTCCATCTTCTCCAGACCAAAGCAATGCATCGGAATTCAGTGTAGGTGGGTGATTATTGAACTTGAAATCTCTTTGCTAAAACTAACAGACCTCAACTTCAGTACGAGTCCAAAATAAGTTCCTATAAAAAATGTCTTGGTGATATCCCACATTTAGGTTTGGTTACAAGAACGATTTCATTATTGATGCAGACGTTTGCTCAACAAACGTGATTACTGTTCTGCATTTCTGGCTTTTGTGTGTGAAATAGTAGCTGCATACTGCAAGACAGATGCGTGTGTGTGTGTGCGTGTGTGTGTGTGTGTGTGTGTGTGTGTGTGTGTGTGTGTGTGTGTGTGTGTGTGTGTGTGTGTGTGTGTGTGTGTGTGTGTGTGTGTGTGTGTGTGTGTGTGTGTGTGTGTGTGTGTGTGTGTGTGTGTGTGTGTGTGTGTGTGTGTGTGTGTGTGTGTGTGTGTGTTTGTAGGTGTGTGTATGTGTGTGTTTATATATATATATATATATATATATATATATATATATATATATGTATATTTTTATTATGTGTATATGTATTGTATAGACATTTGTATATCATCAAATTGCAGGTGTTATGAGCTGAAAATCATCGTTGCCATTGCATGCAATATGATTTTTCCTCAGGCCGCTATATTGTTGTAATCAGATCCATCAGTTGTTCTCTGCCTGCTAAGATACTTGCGTAGCTCTTGCTAGTTCAACAGGGTGCTTGGAGCATGCACCCATGCCACCTGGAATGTCACATTCCTGGCTGGCTGCTTGGCTGGGCCTTGAGTGGGCAGGATGCTAGAGTACTGAGTGACATGATTTCGTGGGCTGGCTATCTAATGATATTTCACTGACTATGTCACTGACTTGCTTCTTACCCAGATGTTTGGTGGATTGGCTGGTTGGAAAGTAAATGAAGATAAATTATAAAGTGTCAGATAAGTCCTTTTCTGGAATAAAAACTGGGAGTGAGGAGGGGAGATGGAGAGTTAGAGATAAGTGTTAAAGGGCATTCCAGCTGCCGGAAAAGAATGTCGTTTGGTTGAAACAAGAGACAGAGATAAGATTCATTTGGCTTTGCGCTTTCATTGGTCCTTTCAGGCTTAACTTAATTACAGAGTAGGCCCTATATGATCTCTAGTGTGGGCCGATTTCCGGCTTCAGTGTCAACAAGAAAGCCCTGTGACTGACATATGTTTCCTCTGCTTCAAGTGTTTCAATGATTTGCTACATGTCGTAACTCTAAGTTGCACGTTTGTTTTATTTGTAGAAAGCTCTGCTTGCGGACAAGGTAAGAAGCCATAAATCCTGCCGTTTCCAACCTCGATAAATTCACGCGTTATCACGTTGTGAAGAATGACCTTATAACTCAGAGAACAGCTGTTGCTACTAGGATCAGAGGGAGGCCGAGGCTGTTGCAGAAAGTGTCGGCAACCCTAGAAGCTCTATAGGATTTCAGTATACCAATCAACAGCAACACTAAGAGCGCGTCCTTCCTCTCCAGCTATTGCCTGTAATAACGTAATAACGCGATCTGATCTTCCTTATTCTGTCTCGGCTCAGATCACTGCAATTTCAGATGGAATGCATCCCCCACCTTTCTCGATCAACCCCCATCCCTGGTTTAGTTTCTTGCGGGCGTGTGCATATGAGTATTTTCTGTAGCATCTCTCGTAGGTCTTGCACACACTGTTTATTTGTTATATGATTAGCCTCCACAGAAAAAATAAACAGAGATATAAACATTAATCACGTAGATTGGTTATCCTGCTACTATCCCGTCACACAACCTCACCCTACCTTGTTATTTTTTGGCTCAAATGGCGTAGTAAATGATGTATCGAGTGTCCTAACAAAGATGATTTGCATAGCCCTCCTCCTTTGCCCAGGGCAGTCTAGATGATGCTAGGTTATCTGGAGATTGATTGAATTAAATTGATTGAATGAAATGATTGATTGATTGATTATTTAATTAAAATCAATATAATTATGCAAGGAAAGAAGGTTCTTTATTGTTGTTGTTGTTGGTACTGCTGTTGCTAACAATAGTGGTGACATTGTTGAAGCAATGTCTATGTTGAAATTCATTAAACGATAGTCATTACCGAACTTGGAATTTTTATTGCCTTAGCATATCTCGAAATTAAAGCTTAGCAGTTGCTGGTCAGTGAGCAATTAATATGATTTCATTTGCTGTTTGGCCTCACTGCCTGTCTGTCTAAGGCTATTATCACAAACTGCTGCTGCTGCTGCTGCTGCTGATGATGATGATGATGATGATGATGACGTCAATGAAACTTTTCACTTTAAAGATGCCTATGTCATTCATGTGGTCTATAAACAAATTAAAATTAAGTAGAATTAACTACCCCAAATGGGTCAACAACAGTGCAAGTTAAGAAAGAGGGAATTTTATAAAAAAGTAACCTCTATCCACTAGACAAGAGAATCACAATGGGTTGCCTGATGACCTAGCCTAACTTCCTTGACTTTATTAAGCCATGTCTCTGTAACCCACTTGAAAACCAAAGTATGTTACTTGTTGCATTATGACAGCAAGACAGCTTGAATAAACATACATACATACATACATACATACATACATACATACATACATACTCTGCTTTCACTTTGAACATGGGAGATTGCTTTCCTATAGGAATGTTTGCCAAACTTTCCTGTATATTTATATATCTTTTTTATTTTTACTTCATTCTTGTGTGTACAGTAGATTGTCTAATTACAACCATATATTTTGCAAATTAAATTTTTCTGTCTGGCCTATGAACTTCCTCATTTCTATTTTTCCTTAGATTTATCCACGTTGCCAGATGTGGCTGAAATCTACACAGAACCAAAGTTGAATCTGACGCCAATATTTAACGCTTCTGTTACGGAATATTATGCTACAGTAGACCACAACATCATTGTCATTCGAATCAAAGGCTATGCCGTCAACTGCCAAGCGGAAGTTCGATTGGCTGACCGATTTGGACCATCGAGGTCAGAACCGATCCCTACTCGCACCCTTTAAATGGTTTATCAACATGGGCGTCCGCACATAGGGGCAACTTGCCCCCACCCCTGGAAAATTGACACCTATTTTTTTAACTATTACTTTTTGGTGTTTAACAAATTTTTCACACTAAAGCACTAATGATACACAAAGTGAAACTGAGAAATTTGCTTTTTAAGCTCTTGCTAAAAATTTAACCGTGTTTTGCCACCTCCTGCAAAATATCTGCGAGCGCCCATGTTTATCAGTTGATGCTTGTTTCTTGGTGGTATATTACGTACTCAGTTATATGCATTGTATTTGGAAATTTTGTAAAAAAAAGCGCCTCTTACAGTATAAGTTATTCATTGTGACAGCCCGAGAGAATAAAAAAGTCTTCAAGCAGCGGGCAGATGAGGGAGAGACCCCCGCCGAAATCTTACAGCAGAAAGAGGGGGAAGGTCATTCCCAGAGAAAGAACCCACAAAAGCAAAGGCTTGATGAAGGGCCATAGCAGTCCTTGCCCGAGGGACAAAGATATCACGACGGTCTAGAGAGCGAAGAAGATGAAGAGAAACAGTAGGGGTGGGCTTGCGCATCAGATCACAAAGGTACTTGGGAGCCCATCCTTGCACACTGTTATGGAATGTTTGTAGGTACCTGTGCTTACCTTCCTGTCTCTGTGTGTGCCTGCCTCCATGTGTGTCTTTCTCTGACTGTCTGTCTTTCCTCTATCTGTGTGTCAATATGCCTGCCTGTGTGTATATGAATAAATCTTAGGCTAAGACATATCCAATGTGACCTGGAATTTGACCATGGATGTTGCTGATGGCTTCATGATCCAAGATTGAACTTGATCAACTAACGACTGGAATCAGAGGTTTATACATGTATGTAAGTAAGTAAGTATGTATTTATGCATGTACATATATGAATGAATGTCAATCAATCAATCAATCAATTTTAGTTTATTCCAAACATCATGCTAACAGAATGCAGCTTTTACATTAAGTTGTTAGCTGTATATTTATATAAATGTGTTCATTTGTATGCCACCTTATCCTGTCTGGATATCGTTTAATTTCATTTTGAATGATTTATTCATTGAATGTACATTGGAATAAAATGTTTATACATTATACATGTATGTAAGTAAGTATGTATTTATGTATTTACATGAATGTAGGATGTACATACATAGATGCATGTGTATTACCTGGATAGGTGTGTGGTACCTGTATAAGAATCTTCTGTGTGAGACAGATGTTCTGTTGGCTGTGTAGACTGTCCAATTACACGCTTGGTCTGGGTCTGAACCGAGTTCCTCTGGTCGTCGTCGATCTGATGCATTCCGAGCCTTGGATTGTCAACACCTACACCCTAAACATCTATCGCCTGAGACCTGGCATCCAAGAACAAGACTTTGACGCCAGCCAACCTCACGAGGTCTGCTACCTCGAGCAGGTAACTACCGTGAGCATACATCGTCAGTCTGGGTCTTTTAAAAGGTTCATCGAGTCTTGGAAGTGGTAGATTACTTTAGTCATGGGCATAATTTAGGGGTGGTTTTACGGGTTCAACCCCACCCCAAATAAATTGCCAACAAATTTGTATAGGTTTTTATATGTGAAATACAAAAAACTTAACTTTTGTGGCCAAGTCCAATGGAAACACCCCGCACCTCAAATTATTTCTTGGCTACGCCGCTGACTGTAGTCTTTCCTCTTTGGGATTGAAGCCTTTGCCATAGGGGCAGAATTGCATCAAATGAAATTCATAATTATTTCAAGTGGCAAGACGTCCATTTGTACGACTGTTGTTGGGTCCGTGTTCCAGCCTTAAGATCTGGCCATTTCATTACCACAGGTGCCAAGGCTAAATTTTGTTCTCTGCATAAAACACACACATACTGTTGATTAAGTAATTAAATAAATGAGCTTATTTAGCTCTAATTTGCCTTGCTTGTAAAGAGCGTCGATCTGCAGTTCAGCCGAAACTTACACGTAACCAACTGAACCGCTGATTCCTAGTGTTTGAAGTGCCAATGTTTCACTTGCAGGAAGTTTAGTGCTATGTGTTGTAGGACTGTGGCCTGCCCTTCCTGTCTAGTAAGAGATGTGGCCTTCAGTCAGACACCAGATATCTACACTGGGATTCATTCAGGGCTTTTGCCAGTAGACTCCTTCCATGCGACTCTGGCACTGCACCAGGTAATATACACAAAGGTAAATGTTAAGGTGAATGTTTGCTCTACAGAAACAATTCAAACGTGTGGCTCCGGAAAGTTTCCCGGATTATAAACTATTTGACTTAAACAAACCTTGGTTCTTATTTACCGTACCCAGGGAGATGATGGGCTGAGTTGGCCCAGATGACATGGTATTCCATGGACTATCACCCATACAAATACTGATTGTTCTCTGTATTTCTGTATTTCTCTGTTTTGCCTGAATTTTATCCATGGTACCAAGCTGCCATCTAAAGATACTCACTGGGTGTAATCTTGTCGTTATATAACCCAAGGTACACTCATGCTATATGGAACACAATGAATACATGCTGTTGGTTTGTCTTCAGCAGTGCATTAGATTGCAATCAGTTAGACAGTTGCTGTTTCAGGTGTTCTTGCTGTCTTATGATCTCAGTGATCATTATCAACAAGTTGTAATAAACACCTCTTGTTCGGATCCTGTTTCATGTTGTTCAGGTGTGCCTAAGAGTTATAAATGCCAAAATACAACACCTGGACTCCAGTCTGACGATAATAATAAGCAGTGTTCCCATATTTATACCCATGCGGAACTCCGGCCAAATCATAAGGCGTGTAACCCATCCTATCCACAACACATTGTACAACCACAGCGTCATACAACAATATATATATATATATATATATATATATATTATATATATATATATATATATATAATTTGTATACATATAACAATAGTGGTATATATAAGATATATATATATATATATATATATATATATATACCATACAACATTGCATTTTCAGTAGTAGTGGTAGGACCTGAGAACAGATGGTGGTAAGAATGATGGTGGCAATGGTTTTTAAGATGTCCTCCGATGTGTAATTGCGTATGTGTGTGTGTGTGTGCATAGGGCAGTGGGTGATGCCATGTCGTGACTGTGGTAGAAAGGAAACTTGCTTTTGGTCGATAGCCACTTGGCAGCCATTCAACTGCACCCACTTTCCACTCTCAAGGCATCGACTGAGGCGCTGCCTCCAAGGGAAAAAGGTACCAGATTACTTTGAATAGAGAATTTTTAATCCATGTCCTCTGCATTGAATGCTGTTCAGGCCAAATCTTTGAGCTAAATATGGCGGACTACCATTAGTTTTCCTGTTAAAGACAGCTATTGTTATGTTGTTATTTTTATGGTGAACCATAGTTTAATTGTTTGCCTGCCAAACTGTCACCCCAGAGGTCTGGGGTCAAACACCGCACAGCATGAAGATGTTTGAGATGTCTGATCTACTTGTGCCTCCAAGTTAACTCAGATACAAAATGAGTACACTTACTATACACTCTTGGTGTGAAGATTAAAAAGTGAGAGCCTCATATGCCGAGGCTAAAAAACATGAAAAGTCTATGCTTCATACCAGTAGTTACCTCTCGGGGTTAACTTACAGGACTACTCGTCTTCTTTCATTGGTTTAAATAGTACTCTTACAAACTCTTGTCGGTGAATGCATTGTTAAACAAATGTTAGGACTAGATTATTATTAGTCACTTGTGCTGACTGGTCATATAAGTAAGGAAGCAAGCAAATAAATATATTCTTGATTAAAACCGTTTGCAGAAGATCCACACTCCAGTGTACAAACATCATAGGATAAAAACAAAATCAATCTGTCTGGTATCTGTTAGTTAATTTATTTGTGTTTGAACTTAGAATCATGAAAGCCTTTGAATGTGATGTTGTTAAATGCTGTTGAAGATTCTGTTCATTGGAGATTCAACAAACAGAGGCATGATGCATTATACGATGGAACAGATCAATGGCTCCCTCATGGAATCGGATAAGACGCACGACTCCAAGGTCTACACGAATATCAACGACAACCAGACATCACTCTCTTTCACCTACTACCCTCAGTTCTGGCTGCCAACCAATCAGCGGCCTCTCTTTGAAGAATCACTTTACCAACTCATCCAAATGTAAGCGCTGCACTCTTGGCCACTTTTTGCCATATCAATCAGACACTTTTACAAGTTGCAACCTGTCAGCTTGATGTCGAGAATAAACTAAATTGATTGATTGATTGATTGATTGATTGGCTTAGATGCACTTCTTTCTTATTGATCTAACATTGCTTGGGCGTAGCTGCACTCCTGGGCACTTTTTTCCTTTTTAATCAAACTTAGGCTTGGCAGCACTCTTGGCACTTTTTTCATATTAATCAAACATTCAGACTCAAATCAAGCTCAGGCTTGACTGTTCCCCTTGGCACTTTTTTCTTATTAATGTAACATTGCTTAGGTTTAGCTCCACTCATGGGCCTGATTTTCTTACTAATCAAACAGTTCTTAGACTTAGCTGAACCTTTAAGCACTTTTGTCTTATTAATAAAACACCGCTTAGGCTTAGCTGGGTTCCTTGGCAATTCTTCCTTAGTAATTAACCCTTTACAGTCGAGAGGGATTGGTTTTCCATGCATTTCCGTATCCACTCATCATTAAAGTGTTAAATAGTGGTGGTGATGGTTGTGGTGATGGCTGTGGTTTGGGTCGTGGTCACAGTGGTCGTAATCATCAAACATGATGATGTTTAGGTCTCAGCCATTGGCAGATGATCCTCAGCAGACAGCGTTGGTTGTTGGTGGCGTTCATTGGTTGGCCGTTCAACATCTCAATGTCATTTCAACTCTGCTTCAGCAGTAAGAAGATCTTCCAATATATATACAGAATCTCTTTTATCTGCTCCCTTGTCATCATTTGTAAACGTTTATGCCTTCTGATTCTCATCTTCTGTTTATCTTTCTCAGTGTCGTTTATCTTTCTAGTCTCACATGCCTGTAAGTTTGGTGTCACCTAATTCAACTTTCACATGTTTCTAGCAAGTTAAACAACTCAACTGCCAACTGTGCCACAAGTTTCACTAAGAAATCAAAGAAATATTGGTAGGCCTTTAACGGCATGCCATGGCCAGATGCATTTCATTCATTCATTCATTCATAAATTTATATAGCGCCCCTTCCAGAGGGCTACTCAGAGGCGCATTTGGTTTTACCCAATCCCTCCATAAAGTTTCACAATGTATGTCTCCATAGATTGCCCCTGAAACCTATACCATAGGCCTACTGTTTAACCCCCAGGATATTGTTCAACCCTCAGTTAAGTAACTGTGTCTACTAACCAGCATAACCGATAGAATGAAAATTGGTAGCTAGCCAGTAGATTTTAGAGTGCCTCTGGTATATTACAACGCATGTGTAGTTGGTTGTACGTATGACTGTGTGCCTGTGTAGGTCTGGTCTGTCGAATATTCGAGTGATCGTGAAGACACTGGGTGCTGGATTTCATCTGCACGTGGATGGATTACATCATCTGACACTTGTAAGTTCTACCACCCAATGCATGTTTCCATTTCATTTTTCAGTTTCCTCCTCCTCCTCCTCCTCGTCATCATCATCGTCATCATCATCATCATTGTCATCATGTGCCAAATCCTGCAGTCTCACTAAATTTAAATGTTGACATTGGAATTTCATGTTTGATAAATTAGCACAATATAAATATGATCTCATTGATAATAATAAATAATTAATAATAATATTATCACAATAAAACTATTCAGCTTCTTCCCTGAGACTCCCTGTCAGGCGTTCCCTATCTGTGCTGACACTTGTGATTAGTTAAAGCCAGTAGAGACTGATGCATGATTTTGGGTGATTTTATTTTGTCTCTAGGTGGAGCAGAGGAGACTAGTGCTACATAATTCGATTCTGATCAATCATGCAAAGTCTCTTGGTTTTCATGTTGTTGATACATTCAACATGACAATGGCCAGATACAAGGACTTCCTGCAGGGAAAATGTGCATGCCATTTTCACAGGGTTAGCACTTGCTTTCAACTTCTGCTCAAGTGGTTCAGTTCCAATTATGTAATTGTAATTGTAATTACCCGGTATAACTTCTGTAGCACCAGCGTCTAATGCACCAGGCATCAACTGATGGCACACCAATACCTGGTCGTAATCAGGTCAATATCCAGAAGATCAGTCCATAAGACAGAAAGGCAGCATGTGGAAAATGAGCAAGTTTTAAAAAGTAAGTCTTGAGAACAAAATGACGTATAAAGCAACTGAGCAGAATGAACACATACAGGGAGAACGTTCTGATATCTACATGTAGGTCCAGCAACTGGAAAGGCTTGTTCATCACGACCAGGTTTAGTTTCAGATGACCTCGTTGAATAATGTAAGACTGAGGTATAAGGACTTAATTAGGTCTCAATTCTCTATGCTCTGAAAAGCAGTCAAGGGTTTCCAGCTCACACTGGACCTTTTAACGATTTCATTAACTGTTTAAACTATGAAACAAAGGCATTTTAGTTTATTGCCATTTATTGTTAAGATAAGTAAATTTTTTAAATATGTGCAAAATCCAGGGGCAAATGCTCCCTTGCCCCTTCCGGACACCCATGTCTGCAACTGTTCCTGTAACATACGTGGTATGTAAATATGAAATGCATTCAGTTTATTGGCTAACAGGATGCTTTCACCACCTTCAATTAGTACAGCTCTAAGGAAAGACTAAGGTGACTCGTGGCCAAATGAATGCCTATGCTCAGTACTGTCAAAATACATGTAATACTTCTAGGAAGTTTCTGCTGAACCTGTTTAAATGTAAAGTTTAAAGTTTAACATGATTGTTTGCATGCGTTGGTTGAAGTACTTAGTTTGAAGTGCGTTGACCTCGGATGCATTTGTTGACATGCCTCAGTTTGAGTGCTTTACATCCTAAGTTTATTCTCTTTTCCCCTTTATAGTAGCTTTTCTGTGATGTAAGTTGTGAAGTGGTGTGTCTTCCTGCTTGATGCATAATAAACGAATATATCATCATCAAGTGCCTCAGACAACTCTGATTTAAAGACACTTCAGACTTTAATTGTAGTCTTAGGATCTGAAAGATCTTTTATCTTAAGTGCAGACAGAACCACAAGCAATTCTTAAATCCATTTGTTTCTATGACATTGTGAAGAGCCCAGCACCTAACGATGGTCTATTTTCAGTTTTTGCCATGCATTTATCATCCTAGCTTTAAATACCCATATCTTTTATTTGAGTGATCTTTTGATCAGTTGGTTTGTAGGATTGAATTGACTTAGAGGCAACTATATTTTATATTTGTGTTAGTGTGATGTTCCTTCAAAAGTCACAAGTTGAGATTAACACCATATACGTTACACTGTTATAGGAACATTTTTAGCTCCAGACACTAATTATTTTTGGAATTGCTTGACTTTTCTTCACAGTTATAAAAGTCCATCTTTTGATTGATGTCTTGTATGGTGCTTGCAGTGAATTGAAATGAATTGAATTGCAGTGGCCATTGAAATAATGGTGCAATAGAAGTCATCGATTTGTTATCTTATTTTTTTGTTAGGTGAAACAGGTTCTGCCATCGTTCACAAAGTTTTTACGTCGCTCGACGCAAAACAACTTGGGGAAGTTGATGGACATGCCATTCCACTACCACGTGGAGGGTGAAGTTAATGCGGTCTATTCAGAGATATTACTCAATCGAATCTGCGATGGAGGTTGAAGAGGTAGCCAACAGTGTCCAGAATCAAACTAATCGGTGCAGTTAATGCCACTTGTGCTCGGTGTAAACAACAATACAATAACGAGAGAGAAATGAATGTAGATATCCATGGTATTTGAATTCATTGCAGCTGCCAAGTCAGCAGGTTGAAACCGGTTACCAGTTCAGCTAGTGGTTTATCGCAAAGGTTGTTGACACAGTTTTGACCGAGGGGTCATTGGCAAGTTCAGTTTGAAGGGGCCATTAAACACTTTAATGACGAGAGTGTACTAAAAGTGACTAGGAAACCAATACAGCTCATCGTTAAAGTGTCAAGGATGAATGTAGAATGTGCTTTATATTTCCAAAAACATTTTGAATATTTGTTCTTGTCATTAATGCCTTGAGATGATTGTAGACTTAATAATTACTACATGTATATGCAAGTTTTCAAAATATTTGATGGTCTGATGATGCTTTGTTTATCATGGTTTTATTGATAAGTAAATTACTTTTACTTAACATTAATCAACCGGAAATTAACCACCAAAAGAATGGGGAGGGGCATATGCATAATCTGTTTACAGCTAGTTTATTACATAATATGGAGCTACATAAATGGATGTGTTTTCAACAAATGTGCAGCATCTTGTCTACAGTGCCAAGGGCATAAATTTGATCAAGTTGCCATAGCACACAAATCTCGGTACAATTGGCTCTCATTTGTTCAGAGTGGCATTGTCAGAACAGAAAATGACTATGGCCCATTATACATGTAATTAAGATCTGGTATTCTTTACACGAGATCAAGAAGATTCCTTGCACTTCTCCAAGCCCTCTAACATCACTGTGCTCCTTGGGGATCTCTTAAATTTCAATGTACAGATTATGGATATCTTCTTTAGAGTTTTAGACACTGTTGCAGCTAGTTTTCTATTCTGGGCAGAATAGGAAACTCAACAACTATTTAAAGTTGATCTGGAGTTAAACCATTCCAACTTTGTAAACTCCCAAGTTCCTGAGGAGGTCTATAAGAACAGAAAGTAGTCCATAGCAGGTTCATAGGCAGTACACTGGCTTCCATCCACGACGACATCTTCAGAGGCAGTGGATATAAGCAGAGTAGAATAATACCTTGACAAGCTAACAAAATAAATGGTAAACTGTCACAAAAACGGCATTTAACCATTTTTATATTTACATATTTATATCTATTACCGTCTTCTATGTGGATTTCAGCACAACGCTTATTGTCAGTCCTACTGTTGACAATGCCCTGTACTGTTGGCAAATACAAATGTAAGTGATGCATCAGCAATGCAGTGTTATACCTATATTTAGATAATAATGCTAGATAAATTTTAATTCAACACTTACATATGCATATACACAACTGCCACATATGCATGTTTATTTGTCCTACCCTAAATAGGCACTATTTAGGGTAGGACAAATATACATGCATATGTGGCAGTTTAATATCTCTTAAAAGTGCTGCTTGGGTCACTACATGTTTTTTTCATTAACAAAATCAACTTTAATAAACTAGTTTTATTATCTGAATTACCTAAAAGTAACTACATGCATTCAACTTCACAAGCATTGTTCCATAAAGCTCTAGATATGAAACCCTCTAGTAAGACATCCGACACTAAATAACGCTAATCTACATTTGATACAATTTGCCTAGATAAGTTAACACTGGACAATAAGTTGTACCTAGGTCATTAAGGACAGCTAACAATTATGATCTTGGGCACCTTGAAAAACTGCATCGATAACGACATGTACCAGTATATGAACATAGATTCAAGCATTTTACGATGGCATTTATAACAAGGATATGTGCAACACCCTTGAATCACCTAATAATCACATGGACATATAGAATTCTGCCAATTGGTCACAAATGTTAGAAACAGCATCACTGCAGGGATTTTGTGGATATTAGGCTACAACAGAACAATTCAAAACACTGAAAACTAAACAGCACGTAAAACAATGCATCTTGGCGCTAAAGAAAGTGCATCCATTCTGAGTCTGATCTGTGCGTTGGAATAGCCTTGGCATAACAGATGATCTGATAATTGTCGCCAAAATTGTTATCCCAGTATGCGTCACCAATATCGAGAGCAGCAAACATCAGTGCAAATTCCAAACGACTTCCTACCGTCATCGACATTGGCAGCGTTATCGTGAAAGCAAACTTGTCTGTACCGTTGTCATTTGAATTGAGCACGTAACTGGCCGCAATGTCGTTGAACGTCACCCAGTTGTTCATTGTGTACCGAACGGTCACCACTTTGTTGAAGCAGACATCGGCCACTCGAATTGTACCAGTAACAGTCCGGTCATGATCGTCAACCAGACACTTTTCTAAAGCAACCTTCCTTGTCGTCACACGTTCCAGGAAGTCAGAGGCAAGGCCTGGATGAGTAAACAGAGCACACATGTATCGAGTGCCTTCAGTTCGGTGGGCCTCTTCCAAGCCGATCATCAAGTCCCGAAGAGCGGCTCGTGGCATGACAGGCGGCTCATCTTTATTAATGATGAGTTTTACTGAATGCAAGTCCAGGCCCATTACATCGGCAAAGCGTACAGATTTCTTTCTAGTGCTGTCCGCTGACTTTGAAGAGTTACGTGATTTCAGTGAAGAGCTTCTTCTTCGTGTTTTTCCTCTGACAATGTCCCACAGCTCACTTTCATCCATGTCCGTGCTTCCTGCACCAACGCTCAGCATATCCTCTGAATCTACCGATCCCACAGATGGAGGTAAGGATGGTGGCGTTTCAGATCCACCTAGAAAAGGTTTGATGCTGACCCTTTCAATTGAATCAAAGCTGCAGTTTTCTGTGCTGTTGCGCCGACGCAAAAGTTTATGGATTTGTGCATCGTCCAGTTGATCTGTCCCACTACCATCATTGTCACATACGTTCACTGTAGAAATAGACAAGAGATCTGGAAGACTGTCACTAGATGATAGTCCTCGGCTGAGCTCCTGACCGTAATTAAAACTGGTATTGAATGCTAGATCAATAGCTGGCCAGCCAGTTAGTGCTAGCTTCCGCTGACGAACACGATCGTACACGAGCTTAGAATAGTATATTTTCCGGTGGTAATTACCTTCATAGCTGAGATTTTTTGAAAGCATGTCCAGGTCCGGATATTTTATGCTTGCCATTAAACAACAACTTCAAAACTTTATAGGAGTAATAAAATCTCCTGATCTAAGGCTGTAGAAACAACACCACTACACAACAAATGCTGTAGCTGAAGTCTCACTCTTAATTCCCTTTTTACTGCTCTGAAGCCCATGTGCCTAACACAGTAAACTAAAAACAAGTCTCTTGAACACCATCAGTATGAGGTACTTTATGGCTAAAGTTTCCTGTGAATTGTATGAAGTAGACTTCACCCGCCTACTGATAGAGGAGACCATATGGCCTGGTATAGACATGGTACCACATTTACTGAACCTTTAAACTTTCATTTTATTTAGGCCTGAGAGCAGTCGAGGTCCAAAGGTACTAGTACTATCGCCGGTTCCAAGTTATCATCTTTCACTGAAAGAAATATCTCGCACATCGTCGGTTAAAACGGCGTTGAATTTCCGAAGGAGTTGTGTATTAATAGTCTTTGACTATCACTTGGTTGAACGATTCATGTCAACAGAATTCTTTTGATGCAGTTGGCCATAAGCAATGATTTCACGAGGAGCCGTCTTCACTTCCTTACTTACTGAAACTGATCAGTGTAAAGGACGTTTCAAGGACGAAACGAAACCGACAACAGACTTAATGTATCGATTAAAACACACTTTCTGCTGGATGTAAATACATATCCAGCTGTTGACGACTTAAGCGACATGTTTTTCGTTTCAGTCCAATCTCATTACGAGAACTTTAGTCTAAGAAAACTGCTTTTAACTACGCACGTTTCATAACAGAACCGATCTATTTATATCTTTCTGTGGGTCGCTGCCTGACCTATATACTACTGCACATGCGCCCTAGCATGACCCAATTCAAATGCCACGCAATCCTTAGCATTACCTTGTTGCGTAAGATCTCGAGGTATCAATCTACGGCGTACAAGAAGAAGTCTCCAACAAGGATATTGCCTTAGATTGTTTGCATTTTCCACGCATCAGAGCTAGGACGTATTAGTCCCAGATCAGAGTCAAGACTTCACTAACCTGTCACTTCCTATATTGCAACTAACCCGCATTAGGCCTAACCCGGTGTGGTTTTATCACGTGACTGTTAGGCCCTATAGGCCTAGGTCCTATTCAAATGACTTTATTGCTGATCTCTCTTCTTATTAATTTTCATCCTTACTCTCTCTCTCTCTCACACAGCTCCGAAGACGTCTGTTTTGTAATTGCATTCAATGATTAGGCCTATTTTTGATTGAACACTGTGATTATTCTTATCCGATGTTCACGCAGTGCATTTGCAGGCGGTTCAATAAAGTTCATACTGACTTACTTTAACTGACGTAAGCGCTGTTAGGCCTATATACCATGTCAGCTATTCAGAGGCAATCTCAGCGTCACAGCATGAGAGCACCGAGAGACAGAGGAAACCCTGTAAGCAGTTAACAGGAATAGAAGAGGTCCTGCTGGTCAATATCTTAGCACGGATAGAAGAGGGAGGTCATTCCATGAAGCAGGACCCACGTACAGTAGCGAAAGCATGATGTCCGCCGGATTGTCCAGCCATAGCTGTCCTTGTCCACAGTGGCAGCACTACACCAGGGCAAGCCAGGGCAAATGCCCTGTTAAAATGCCTTTGCCCTGGTCGTTGCCCTGCCAGAATTGTTGCCCTGCCGAGAATTTAGGCCTATTTGGGGCATAAATCGCCCATGCACTGGTTACTTATATGACTACCCTGGCTATGCCATAAAAAAATGTCTGGCGCCGCCTCTGCTTGTCCAAGGGACAAAGAGATCAAGACGATTAGCGGAGCGAAGGGCCCGGATTGGGACAGCGGAGGAAGGCTTACGCATAAGATCGCAGAGGTACTTAGGAAAGTTAGGAGTCTGCCCCAACTGGGATCAGGAAACAAATTAGAGATCTTGTATCGAAAAAAAATCGAGACGTGAACAGTATGAACTGCAGGGAGCCATTGCAGTTCATTCATCATAATATAATTTTAGGTTGACATGACTTTGTGTGAGGAAGATTAATGGAAATGAACTGCAGCGTTCAGGACGGATTGGACGGATTGGAGGGAAGACAGTCGTACCTTGGGGAGGTCAACAAAATGGGAGTTACAGTAATCAATGCGGCAGAAAATAAAGGCGTGAACAATGGCAGTAAAGACGGAGGAGCAGACTCCGAAATAGTAAGTCTGGTGGATCTCAGACGTGTCAGATACTAATAGCTCGATCGTAATGTTCGAGAGATGTTCTGAGAATGTAAGGTTATTTAGGTTAGGCCTATACTGTCCAAGATGTAACCCTATAGTCACTAACACGAATTATGGCTCACTATAGCCAAAGTTGAGCTTTTACATCAACTATGCCTACAAGCAATTATTTAAGTAAGCCTAGCATTAGGCTAATTAAGACAGCGGCTGCCAAACATTGAAAGAGAACATAATAGGCTAATTGTCCAGCGGGCCGCTAGGATTTTAATTGTGTACGCACAATCAGCATGCGACCATGCGTAGGCCGGGGCCCGGGACGAAAGTGTGTGGGGGTACGAAGAACGAGCGTCTGAACTTTTTTGAATTTCCACACTGTAATGGTAGCAGTTTAAGCAGTCATCTGAACAAAATTGCTCTATAAATTCAGTGCTGGTAGGAACCAGATGTCACTCGTAGCTAAGATGTAGTTTGAGTCGTGTTTGAGTTTCACTACAGACAATACTGGCAAACCAGACATTTATTGAAATCAATATAAAAACTAGAAAATACGTTCAATTTCCAAGAACGCCATAAGCCTTGAGGTATAAACATATTGCTGACCAGATAGAATTAGCAGAAATAGTTAACAAATGGTACACAAACCAAGCAAGAAGGATTCAACTACCGAATCGTGAAGCCATGTGGTAATGATGTATAGTTTTATTAAATGTTCAAGGAACAAAACATTTTGAAATTTGATATTTTGAAATTTGAATAGATAACACTCGAGAGAAGCCATTAATTAGGTGTACAAATACTCAATCAGATTAAAAATACTCAATCAGATTAAAAGAAGGAAACTTACATACTTTGGGCATCTAATGAGGAAACAGGGAAACTGCCTGGAAAAGGAGATTATACACTATAAGGGAACTGTACCAGGAGCAAGGACGCGGGGAAGACCGAGAATGGGATGGCTTAACAACATAAGCACGTGGATGAATATGCCTTTTCATCGATTGTTGACGGAGACGGAAGATAGAAAAAGGTGGAGAAGACTTTGTCCATGGAGCGACCAACCCTCGGATCGAGGATGGTTGAAGACAAGACAAGACAAATACAATATATCTGTACAATGTCATAATAACAGTATATTATACTCATTATAATATGATGGTATATATATTATAATTTATAATAGTAAATAATATCATTAGGCTATACCAAAGATCAGGCGAGTTACTATAGCATTAAGCAATTACGCAACTGCGTATATAGATTTTAACAGCTCTCAAAAACTACAAACCGTTTAGATTACTTATTGACATCCTAGATTACTATTATTCGTTGAATTTCTATTGTGCAGACTTTGTTATTGTGAGGTCCGCAAACATTTTCCTTCGCGGACTCTGGAAATTTCGTGGCACTTCTGAAATTTCGATCACAGACCCACAGTAGTTTCAATCATCGTAGGCTAATTTCATATGTTCCACGCAATGCCCAGTACATAAGTTCGTTGATTCAGAATGTGTGGTCAGTAAACTCGAGACAGTATTGTCGCAGAATGTCGTGTGGGCAAGTTCTACACTATATTGCTTGACATGAGCGCAGACATGATCAGTACCATAGAACAGATATCGGTCTGCTTATCAAAGTTAATGGCGGTAACAACCCCGGTTCTGAGAATGTGGTAAAAGAACAATTTACAGCTTTCCCAACTCGTGACGCCACTCAGTCTGGCGAAACTATCGCGACAATCGTCGAGCAGCAGCTATCTGAGGTCGGACTCGAAAAGAGCAAATGGAGGAAAGGGAGACAGAGAGCGAAATGGAGGAACGGGAGAGGAAGAGAAAGGAAGAAATGGAGGGAAAGGGAGGAAGAGAGCGAAATGAAGGAAAGGGAGGAAGAGAGCAGAAATGGAGGAAAGAGGAGGAAGAGAGCGAAATTGAGGAAAGGGAGGAAGAGAGCGAAATGGAGGAAAGGGAGGAAGAGAGCGAAATGGAGGAAAGGGAGGAAGAGAGCGAAATGGAGGAAAGGGAGAGGAAGAGAGCGAAATGGAGGAGAGAAAGGGAGGTAAAGAGGAGAGAGCGAAATGGAGGAGAAGAGAAAGAAAGAGAGCGAAATGGAGGAAAGGGAGGAAGAGAGTGAAATGGAGGAAAGGGAGGAAGAGAGAGAAATGGAGGAAAGGGAGGAAGAGAGCGAAATGGAGGAAAAAGAGGAGAAGAGAGAGAAATGGAGGAAAAGGGAGGAAGAGGACGAAATGGAGGAAGCAAATGGAGGGTAGGAGGAAGAGAGCGAAATGGAGGAAAAGGGAGGAAGGAAGAGAGCGAAATGGAGGAAAAAGGAAGGAAGAGTGAAATGGAGGAAAAGGGAGGAAGAGAGCGAAATGGAGGAAAGGGAGGAAGAGAGCGAAATGGAGGAAAGGGAGGGAGGAGAAGAAATGGAGGAAAGGGAGGAAGAGAGAAATGGAGGAAAAGGAGAGAAGAGAGCGAAATGGAGGAAAGGGAGGAAGAGAGCGAAATGGAGGAAAGGGAGGAAGAGAGCGAAATAGAGGAAAGGGAGGAAGAGGGTGAAATGGAGGAAAGGGAGGAAGAGAGCGAAATGGAGGAAAGGGAGGAAGAGAGCGAAATGGAGGAAAGGGAGGAAGAGACCGAAATGGAGGAAAGGGAGGAAGAGAGCGAAATGGAGGAAAGGGAGGAAGAGAGCGAAATGGAGGAAAGGGAGGAAGAGAGCGAAATGGAGAGGAAAGGGAGGAAGAGAGCGGAATGGAGGAAAGGGAGGAAGAGAGCGAAATAGAGGAAAGGGAGGAAGAGAGCAAAATGGAGGAAAGGGAGGAAGAGAGCGGAATGGAGGAAAGGGGAGGAAGAGAGCGAAATGGAGGAAAAGGAGGAGGAGAGCGAAATGGAGGAAAGGGAGGAAGAGAGCGAAATGGAGGAAAGGGAGGAAGAGAGCGAAATGGAGGAAAGGGAGGAAGAGAGCGAATTGGAGGAAAGGGAGGAGAGAGCGAATTGGAGGAAAGGGAGGAAAGAGCGAAAATGGAGGAAAGGGAGGAAGAGAGCGAAATGGAGGAAAGGGAGGAGAGAGCGAAATGGAGGAAAGGGAGGAAGAGCGAAATTGGAGGAAAGGGAGGAAGAGAGCGAAATGGAGGAAAGGGAGGAAGAGAGCGAAATGGAGGAAATGGAGGAAAGAGCGAAAATGGATGAAAGGGAGGAAGAGAGCGGAATGGAGGAAAGGGAGAGAGAGAGCGAAATGGAGGAAAGGGAGGATGAGAGCGAAATGGAGGAAAGGGAGGAAGAGAGCGAAATGGAGGAAAGGGAGGAGGAAGAGCGAAATGGAGGAAAGGGAGAAAGAGAGCGAAATGGAGGAAAGGGAGGAAGAAGAGCGAAATGGAGGAAAGGGAGGAAGAAGAGCGAAATGGAGGAAAGGGAGAAAAGAGCGAAATGGAGGAAAGGGAGGAAGAAGAAATGGAGGAATGAGGGAGGAAGAGCGAAATGGAGGAAAGGGAGGAAGAGAGCGAAATGGAGGAAAGGGAGGAAGAGAGCGAAATGGAGGGAAAGGGAGAAGAGAGCGAAATGGAGGAAAGGGAGGAAGAGAGCGAATGGAGGAAAGGGAGGAAGAGAGAAGAAATGGAGGAAAGGGAGGAAGAGGAGCGAAATGGAGGAAAGGGAGGAAGAGCGAAATGGAGGAAAGGGAGGAAGAGAGCGAAATGGAGGAAAGGGAGGAGAAGAGCGAAATGGAGGAAAGGGAGGAAGAGCGAAATGGAGGAAAGGGAGGGAAGAGCGAAATGGAGGAAAGGGAGGAAGAGCGAAATGGAGGAAAGGGAGGAAAGAGCGAAATGGAGGAAAGGGAGGAAGAGCGAAATGGAGGAAAGGGAGGAAGAGCGAATTGGAGGAAAGGAGGAGGGAGAAATGGAGGAAAGGGAGGAAGAGCGAAATGGAGGAAAGGGAGGAAGAGCGAATTGGAGGAAAGGGAGGAAGAGCGAAATGGAGGAAAGGGAGGAAGAGCGAGGTGGAGGAAAGGGAGGAAGAGCGAAATGGAGGAAAGGGAGGAAGAGCGAAATGGAGGAAAGGGAGGAAGAGCGAAATTGGAGGAAAGGGAGGAAGAGCGAATTGGAGGAAAGGGAGGAAGAGCGAAATGGAGGAAAGGGAGGAAGAGCGAATTGGAGGAAAGGGAGGAAGAGCGAAATGGAGGAAAGGGAGGAAGAGCGAATTGGAGGAAAGGGAGGAGAGCGAAATGGAGGAAAGGGAGGAAGAGCGAAATGGAGGAAAGGGAGGAAGAGCGAAATGGAGGAAAGGGAGGAAAGAGCGAATGGAGGAAAAGGGAGGAAGAGCGAAATTGGAGGAAAGGGAGGAAGAGCGAAATGGAGGAAAGGGAGGAAGAGCGAAATGGAGGAAAGGGAGGAAGAGCGAATTGGAGGAAAGGGAGGAAGAGCGAAATGGAGGAAAGGGAGGAAGAGCAGAAATGGAGGAAAAGGAGGAAGAGCGAAATGGAGGAAAGGGAGGAAGAGCGAATTGGAGGAAAGGGAGGAAGAGTGAATTGGAGGAAAGGGAGGAAGAGCGAATTGGAGGAAAGGGAGGAAGAGCGAAATGGAGGAAAGGGAGGGAAGAGCGAAATGGAGGAAAGGGAGGAAGAGCGAATTGGAGGAAGGGGGAGGAAGAGCGAATTGGAGGAAAGGGAGGAAGAGCGAATTGGAGGAAAGGGAGGAAGAGCGAAATGGAGGAAAGGAAGGAAGAGCGAATTGGAGGAAAGGGAGGAAGAGCGAATTGGAGGAAAGGGAGGAAGAGCGAAATGGAGGAAAGAGAGGAAGAGCAGAAATGGAGGAAAGGGAGGAAGAGCGAATTGGAGGAAAGGGAGGAAGAGCGAAATGGAGGAAAGGGAGGAAGAGCGAAATGGAGGAAAGGGAGGAAGAGCGAATTGGAGGAAAGGGAGGAAGAGCGAAATTGGAGGAAAGGGAGGAAGAGCGAATTGGAGGAAAGGGAGGAAGAGCGAAATGGAGGAAAGGGAGGAAGAGCGAATTGGAGGAAAGGGAGGAAGAGCGAAATGGAGGAAAGGGAGGAAGAGCGAATTGGAGGAAAGGGAGGAAGAGCGAAATGGAGGAAAGGGAGGAAGAGCGAATTGGAGGAAAGGGAGGAAGAGCGAATTGGAGGAAAGGGAGGAAGAGCGAATGGAGGAAAAGGAGGAAGAGCGAATTGGAGGAAAGGGAGGAAGAGCGAAATGGAGGAAAGGGAGGAAGAGCGAATTGGAGGAAAGGGAGGAAGAGCGAATTGGAGGAAAGGGAGGAAGAGCGAATTGGAGGAAAGGGAGGAAGAGCGAATTGGAGGAAAGGGAGGAAGAGCGAAATGGAGGAAAGGGAGGAAGAGCGAATTGGAGGAAAGGGAGGAAGAGCGAATTGGAGGAAAGGGAGGAAGAGCGAGGTGGAGGAAAGGGAGGAAGAGCGAATTGGAGGAAAGGGAGGAAGAGAGAAATGGAGGAAAGGGAGGAAGAGCGAATTGGAGGGTAAGGTCTCAGTTGTTCATTCACTTCGTTACCGATTTTGCACAAGAGTAATCATAATGGCATGCATTTATTAGGTCAATTTGGTTCGGTAAATTATTAGTAATATTACTATTGTTATTATTGTTATTATTATAATTCGTTAAGTTATTATTAATATTACTATTGCTATTATTATTATTATTATTATTATTATTATTATTATTATTATTATTATTATTATTATTATTATTATTATTTATTGCTATTATTATTTTTTAGTATTAGTATTATTATTCATTACTTTCCGCTTTGAACGCTTATCTATGGATAATTATTATTATTATCACTTTTCTAAGTTCTTACTACCATAGTACCATTATCATCGTAATTGTTGCTATCTTCATTTTACTTCTTTGTTATTAATATAATTATTACTGCTATTTTTATTATTATTTTTATTTTTCGCCCGAGGTAGAAAGGATCCCTCAGGCTCTAAGAAACTAAGCATAATTGTGTTTTACGGGTCGTCTCCAATTATTATTATTATTATTATTATTATTATTATTATTATTATTATTATTATTATTATTATTATTATTATCATCATCATCATCATTATTATTACTATAATTATTATTATTATTATGATGATCATCATCATAAAGCATCGTCGTCGTCGTCGTCGTCGTCGTTCTCATCATCATCATCATCATCATCATCATCATCATCATCATCATCATCATCATCATCATCATCATTATCATCATCATCATCATCATGAGGAATTATAAAGTGCAATTGCTTGCAACTAAAACACATGCCTATATCAGCTAGTATAGGTGCTCATTAATCCTGTAAGAAATTCTACTCGTCTGTCTTGCTACAATAAACTGGTCTCTGCCGTCAGCCATCAGCAAGTCTCCTGCCTCTGTCTCCTTGACATCTCTGCCGCATTTGACACCATCGATCACAGCCTCCTTCTTCATCGACTTTCATCTTGGTTTGGCGTCTCTGGTACTGCTCTGTGTTGGTTTCAGTCCTACTTGTCTTCCAGATCCTTCTCTGTTAAAGCATCCAGTCATTGTTCGCAACCCTCCCGCTCTGCTGTGGTGTCCCTCAAGGTTCCGTCCTGGGCCCACTGCTCTTCATTCTGTACACTACACCATTAAGCCATCTCATAAAATCCTCTTCTGTTGACCACCATCTCTACGCAGACGACACCCAACTCTACATATCCTTCTCCCCCAGCTCTTTTTCTACTTCCATTGCAAAACTACTCAATGTGGTTAACCTAGTCTCTCAATGGATGTCGTCCAACCTGCTTTGCCTCAACCCTTCCAAAACAGAATTCATCATCCTCGGCCTTCCTGACCAAATCAAGAAAATACCTGACCTTTCAATACACCTATCTACTAACTCTTCATCTCTTACCTTCACCTCTGATGCCCCTGTCCGCAATCTTGGTGTTACTTTTGATCCACATCTCTCCTTCTCTAATCACATCTCCAACCTCTCGCGCTCCTGCTTCATGCACATTCGTGACCTCCGCCGCATCCGACCCATGCTCGACTTCAAAACTGCCTCCACCATTGCTACCTCCATTGTCCACTCAAAGCTCGACTATTGCAATTCCCTCTTTCTCAACCTTGAAGCCACCCAACTAAAGCGTCTGCAGCTCATCCAAAACTCATTAGCCAGAGCCGTCACCAGAACGCCCAAGTATCATCACATCACTCCAATCCTCAAATCACTCCATTGGTTAAAAATCCCAGAGCGAATTCACTTCAAAGTCCTATCACTAACCTACAACTCCCTACAACACTCCCAGCCCAGATATCTCCGCGAACTTTTCACCATCCAGCCAACCCGTTCTACCCGATCATCCTCCGTTCTCACTCTTTCTAGACCCCGGTCACTACTCATCTCAAGTTCTCCAACCGAGCAATATCCAACACTGCGCCGCGTCTCTGGAACGATCTACCTCCTGAATTCCGCACTTTTTTCGGTTCCTCCACCATCATCGCCAATCATCCACCATCATCTGCCTCAGGCTCCTCTATCCATCACCCCCAAGGCTTTCCACTCGAAACTAAAGTCTCTGCTTTTCAAGAACTCTTATCCTGACTCATCTGATCCTGTACCTGCCAATCCTCGACCTAAAAGACACCCGCCTTAACATCTGCTGTGCCCCTCTGATCCCCTGGAAACCGGACTCGGACCTCCCTCGGACTACTCTTTTTTGGACAACCCTCTGATTAGACGCAGCGCTCGTGAATAAGCTGGTGCCCTGCGCTTGGCTTTCGAGTGGCGCTTTAGAAGTTTGGAGATTACGATTACGATTACGATTAGACTAGAGGCAAATCGGTTGTATCTTCGTCTCGTATAATTAATTATCTTTGTCTGGTTTTGTGGTCTTGGTAAATAGTAATTGGATTGCAAGGGGTGTTCAGGCACGAATGAGGAAGTTTTTCGCCTCGCATGACATAATTATGAAATTATATAATTTCCCAAAGAACTGATGTAAAATGTTATTACTTTTAACCAAAAAGATGGTCTCCAAGATGCACCACTACAAACCTCGAAATAAAATTTCCTTACAGCCTCTTCCCAGACCTCTCCCCTCAGAGAGGTTGAAATCTGCGTAATTTTTGGGAAGCTCTGCTAGATGGTGTTAGACTGTTAGTTTACCTAATATTAAAACTAGTACCTAAGTAATTATAATTTTGTAACTTAATAATATTTCACTTTTTTCATTTTGCAATTTTTCATTTCTTAGCCTTTCAGCGCTGTACGCACTTGCGTAAGTGCGTACGTCTAGCGGCGCCGCTGTACCGGTAATTGTCTGTAGGCAGAGTCGAAAATCTATACATAACTTTGCGGGACAGATTATATATGAGGGCCGGATTTGGGGGGGGGACAGAAGGGTTTAAGACTTTAAGTCAAAACCTTAGGGGACAGTTCCCTCCGTCCCACCCCCATGATTTACGCCACTGTCTGTAGGCCTATATTGTAGATACAGTTCCGTACCTCTGCCCATCACGTCGCACACCTACAATTTTTCTGTCTCAATCTACTCTTATCTATCACTCCTCAAGCTGTCCATTCTAAACTGTTTCAAAGAATCTTACCATAATCCATCCAGTATATGTCGCCTTCCCATTCTCTCAACCTAAACAGAATCCACTAACAGCTTCCATGTGTATATGTCTCTGTGTCTCTCTGTCTGTGCGTCTCTGCGTGTCTCTACAGACAGACAGACTCTGTCTGTCTGAAATCTGTCTGTCTGTCTGTCTGTCTGTCTGTCTGTCTGTCTATTTCTATTTATGGACTTATAAAGCGCCTCTCGCAGTACAACCTAATCAGAAGCGCTTCCAGTGCGAAGGGCCCCTCGTCTGTCTGTCTGTCTGTCTGTCTGTATAGTTTTGACAACACGCAGGGCGCTAGTGAATAATCTGGTGCCCTGCGCTTAGCTTTTAGGTAGACCTAGTGATTTATAAATTTTCGAGCATGACTAGTATGAATGAAGCGGAAAGAAAGGGGTTTTAGTGTCATTTCGTTAAGCATTGTCAGAAGACGCCCTGCAGGTCCTAGCCAAAAAATCTTAAATGAGATTTCTGTTTCAGGATGTAAATGTGTTTCATGATGTCATATTCGCGACTGTTTTAGATTTCGTTTGATAGGCTATAAGTTTTAATCTTGAATAAAGACTCTGGAGACAGTAGTACCTTTTAATAAACCTCTAAATGTACAAAACATACTTTAAGCTTGCAACAGCGTCTATTGTTTGACCGATTAACCAATATTCGTCTAAAAGAAATTCATAAAACACTGTTTGCAATAGTTATAATAATAAGTATAGGTTAAATGGGCCTTTTAGCTCCTTCAAGTTTTGCGATCCTCAATTGTATTTCATTAGGCCTACGAGATGTCATAAAAAGCAAGCATGCAATGCGTAGACAATTAATGCAATCATTTGTTACCGGGGTAGCTATGCAAGAGTAATAACAGTAAAAATTAAATAATTACTAACAAATAGGCTACTGCATTTTAACATAACGACTTTACATGTACATGTACTATAAGTTATAAATACAGCCAGCTGCTAAATATCACATGTAATCTAGGCTAATGCCTCGCATGGAAATCCACAATTGCCAGAAGGCGAAAGAAATTATTAATAAATGCAAACGAAAGACAATAACAACAAATGAGGCGACAGACAATCAGTGGTGCCGCCGCCCATAGGCCCCTACTTGTGAGACGACTTTTGCCGTACCACTTTTTAAGGTGGTACGGCAACAACATATTTTTGGACAGTTCTATTTATCCATTTAAACGCTTATTTAGGTCACTAAAAATGGCACGAAACACCGTCAACATTATTCAAAAAGCGTCAGCTTCTGTGGACTTCCGTCCCCCATGCAGTCCCCCATAACTTCCCATTTTTGGCCTAATACTTTTTAAATCGCGGCGACGCCATTGCAGACAATGAACGTTGACCCTAATCCAGTAAAGTGTCTGTGTGTGTCTTTGTCTGTGTGTCTGTATGGTTTCGTGTCAGTGTGATTCTCACTTCAAGTAAAGGCACAAGTTGGAATGAGATTAAAAATAATATAATAGATGTAAAATGGAGAAACCGTGGCCTACATGGACTGAACAGAGCCATCGGCAACTGATAGATGCGAATCGGCCGATCCAAGACTAGAACGAAAGCATCACAAGAACGACTGCACTCAAGTACATCGCAAGCAACATCAGCAGACGAAACTTTCTTTCTCATCACGCAATTAACATTGTGGCAAATTTATGTAGCGCCTATATCAGCAATCACCATGCACACAACACTTAATTAAATCTTCAACGTTGCCAGTCCCTATGATATTCGTCACTTCACTCAGGCATACGCTGTTATAAACCATCAAAGTAATGATCACAGACTTACAGTGATCGGCATTCTTTCGCAACCTCGGTATAATAATTATGAAGAAGCATCACAGTAGGCCTAAATTAATTGTCAATCACAATAGCATTATCGGCATATTGTTTTGTCATCGCATCAAAGCAGACACAATAGCATAAGCAGTATTGCTTGTCCATTTTGCGCTTTCTACGTAGGCCTATGCAAACAAGGAGTAGACCGAACAAAACCAAAATACGAAAATAGATGTATGACGTTAGAATAAGGAAGGATTCGGGGCGATGTTCGTGCTCCTCACGGAAAGATCTGGTTGTGAATCTCTGGGAACTGAATCTTCGGATTGTTCATCTTGACGTCTTCGATCATTCTGGCGTGCATTTCATTGACGCGAGCGCACAACGGCATCACATCCAACACGCCGTCGAACAGTTTCTCACATTCATCTATATATACATACACAGCAATATTTATATATCAAATATACTTTTTTGTGTTTACTTCTGTTCGTTTTTATTTATAACCACCATAAATACAAATTTTATTGTCTCAATTTGTAAGATAACGTCATACAGTAGGCTAAAGCAAGATATTTATAGGCTAGTCAAACCGAAAGCAAAGGGAGGTAAGTAGGCCTTATGCGAGAACAACATTACTCGTCCAGAGTAGTTAAACAGAGTCCGATCAGTAGAGGCGAACCCGCAAACGTAGTATTGCAGACCGATGCACTACCAAATAGATCAATGTGCCGCACAGTCTGCTGCATCAGGCCGCACTTGATCAGGGTTATGCTGATTTTGCTGATTCAATTAATATTGTAACCTAATTAAGTTTAATAATGTTGAAGCACTTGGCCTATTAATTATAATCATAGTCTGTCCAAGATCAGGGGCGACGCCAGGGGAATAGGGGGGGCTTAGCCCCCTAACTGCGGCTCAGCCCCCCAAAGTGGGAAATTACTGCAAATCACAGAGAGGAGGGGACAAAAGGGAAGGGCTTGGAGCTTTAGCCCCCAAACCTGAAATCCTGGCGCCTCCACTGTCCAAGATGATTTTCAAAAGAGATAATTACGATGACGTTGATGATGATGGCGATAATTGTGGTGGTGGTGGTGGTGGTGGTGGTGGTGGTGGTGGTGGTGGTGGCGGCGGCGGCGGCGGTGGTGGTGGTGGTGCTTGGTGGTGATTACCTGGGTGATTTGGTGGTGGTAGTAGGACAAACAGACATTGAAGATAGAGCTCACGCAGCTTTCGCACTTCCTCCCTATGACATAAGCCATGACGAGCTACAACCAACAAACAGATTTACCTGAATAAACAACAACGACAACAACAGCAACAACAACAACTATGAAAAGTGTCATCAGGCTGCACTTGATCAACTAGCATACTTTCTATAAGTGAAAACTTTCTAACTTCGCTCTAGATTCGGGGCTCGGTGCCCCGCAGTTGCCGACCACAAGGGCTCGCATGCAGTTACTCTGCTGTTGTTGGGTCATTGGGTTAGTGGCTGGGTCATTGTATTGGTCGACCTAGTTGTTCTGTAGTGTTACCTTCATTCATCATCATAACAGCTGTGACGAGTCCTGTCTCTGCGTCGTTCAACTGAAGTCGGTTGAAGATATCGGCGAATTTGTATTGCTCTTCAAAGAACTCTCCCAACGGCATATGGCGAACCAAGTTACTGTAGAAACAAACGGAACACGTCATCATCTTCAAACAACAACAACATCTTCATCATCATCATCATCAACTCTTGTCGAAGTCGTTCGCGAATATGACCATCATATTCGTAATATTAGTCAGGGTAGCCGACCTCACACCACACGCCGCATACTCACGAATCAGAGATGGGTAACTAATCGATTAGATTCTAATCAATTAGCTAATCGATTAGACAGACAGCTAATTGTAATTCTAATCGATTAGCAATTTAACAAATCGTGCCCATCTCTGGCACAACTGAATGCGACCTCAGCGGGTGACTGCCGTTGTTGTCAAAATGAATTTTATATAAAGGAAAACACAGCATCCTTCTAGACATCAAATGTAGGCCCCTAAATGTTCGCAAATGTTCACCCTTTTTTCTATAGCGACTGTGTGGCGCTCGATCCCGCTCATTTGTAAAGAATCGATTGGATGAGATCTATAATTCACCACCTCTGCTCGTTTTAGTGGGCATCAATCGATATAATGCTAATTAAGTACAAGAGTAATTTATTTAAGACTGGATTAGAATGGTCAGCGAACCGTGGGATTCGGATGGTCATGTCCGGCACGAACATTCCTTTGTCAGTGAAGAGCTTTGTGTAGCGAGACACGATGACCTCGAATGACCCGAACTTGAACAGAGACAGTTTATCCTCTCGATCCAGATCAGGAAAACCTTCAGTATAAACAGATCACAATGCACATACAGCATATAGCCTACATATACATACACACACAATATGCATATAAATTATACATAATTATTCATATAACTGTGTTAGATTACCGCACTTATATTGTACATACTACGATGAAATTATTTTCGATAAAATGTTCTGGCTCATCCCGATGGAATAATTTTCCAAATGATGTCAAAAGTATATCCACACCCAATCTGTTTAAGGAAACGTAGGCTACTTATAGTGAAGGAGCTGTTGTTGCCGCGAATGAAGACTCTAACGACGGTGGCTGCGGTGGTGACCGAATGGTGGAAGTGGTGATGGTGGTCGAAATGGTGGTCATGGCGATGACAATGATGCTTATTGTTATTATTACTATTATTCATTCATTCATTCATTATGATGATGATGATGATGATGATGATGATGATGATGATGATGATGATGATGATGATGAGGATGATGATGATGATGATGATGATGATGATGATGATGATGATGATGATGATGATGATGATGATGATGATGATGATGATGATGATGATGATGATGATGATGAGAATGAGGATGAGGATGAGGATGAAGATGAGGATGAGGATGGTGAGGATGATGCTGATGACGACGACGATGATGGCCAAGCAAGTGTTGATAGTCTTACCAGGGAGAAGCTTGACAAAGGCGACGACTCTTTTGATGGTGGCTGACATGTTTTCGACGAATGCCGTCCAGAGTTTCTCTGGGTCCGGTGGTCCCATCACCTTCAGCATGGCACTCACTTCACACGTCTGCTATACAACAACAACAACACACCAACCGACCTAAAATCACTGATCCCGTTCTAAACAAAAAAGGAACGGAGCGCCGTTCCTGTGCGTTCCGGTAGCCACCGATCCCTTCCTAACATCCTACAGTTAACGCACCACGTACGCATTTACTGACCAGTATCAACTTCAGAAGGACTCGAACTTGCTTACTTGGCGTTACAAGACGATCGCTCAATCACTCTGCCGCCTACTAAGCATACGCTTAGAGTCTTAGACCTATGACTCTCGAATGACATCGAGTGGTAATTTGTAAAAAAAGCAATTCAGCGTTATGTAGTTCCACAGTCCACACGCCTTAGTGTGAACATGATCGATGGAAAAGACTTCTGCAAGTGTAGCGTTTCTGTGTGTGCCTCTGTATTGTGATGTGATGATGATGATGATGATGATGATGATCATGATGATGATGATTGATGATTGATTGATTGATTGATTGATTGATTGATTGATTGATTGATTGATTGATTGATTGATTGATTGATTGATTGATTGATTGATTGATTGATTGATTGATTGATTGATTGATTGATTGATTGATTGATTGATTGATTGATTGATTGATTGATTGATTGATTGATTGATTGATTGATTGATTGATTGATTGATTGATTGATTGATTGATTGATTGATTGATTGATTGATTGATTGATTGCCGTGATTGATTGATTGATTGATTGATTGATTGATTGATTGATTGATTGATTGATTGATTGATTGATTGATTGATTGATCGATCGATCGATCGATCGATTGATTGATTGATTGATTGATTGATTGATTGAATGTGCACTGAACGTAGTCATCTGGTGGGAACATTTTCACGAACAATTCTAAAAACGCATATACTGACACAGTGCATGGGGCCATTGCGAGGTTATCAAGAAGTATTTAACAACTAATCGTAATAGTAATCTCGAGATTTCTATGGCGCCCAAAGGCGAAGTCGCGGGAACCAGCTTATTCACAGGCACGTACATTGCCCCACAAGATGTCGGTTGCCAGTCCCCTTCTCCGTTAGTTGTCGTTGCGGGAACTTGCTTCAGATCAAAATAAAGCTGTCATGCCGCAAACAAATGTTTGAACACGGGGACAAAAACTGGTGGTGACTGTCACAACCACTTTAAAAGTTGGTGTTGGTGACCAGACATCACCGTCACAATACAAAGACTTAGTGATGCCTATGCAACTAATTACGCAAACAGCGTTCATGAGTATTACTGTGTCACCTAACATTATGTATAACTTACAGAACAACATTTATATAAACGTTCGCATACCGAAATCTACACTGGCGATTGATTTAAATGAATATGCTGGCCGTGTGATTCTCGTTAACGATAACGATAACGAAAATGTATAACTATAACTATAACTAAAAATAATACTGCCTATAACTGTAACTGTAACTGAAATGAAAAGTCATTAAATATAACTGTAACTAAAATAAAATCTGTAAGGAGAATCAGTCTGTTTAATGCCGGTCAGTGGTGTACTCACGTCATCGTGTCCGATGGTCAGAGCTTCGTAGAGCAACATTCCTTGTTCGATAGTCGCCGATGTGTAGTTGGTCGTAGTGAGATGAGCACGAACGATGGCACTGATCGTCTCATCGATGACTTTCACGCGGTCGCCAGACGGACTTTTCTTGGCCTCTTCGACCTGTCTGTCCGTCGGTCGGTCTGTCCCTGCGGCGAAGGGCGACTTCTCCCCTCTGGCCTTGGAAAGGTCCTTGTGCTTGAATTGCTGCTGAAGGCTGTGTCCCTCTTCCTCGGACCGATCCTTCGCTGACTCGGCCTCGGCAGACATTACGACCTTTGACCTCGGGCGTGATGACATCTGCGCCGGGTTCGACATTCGCCTCATCTTCGCAGCCGGAGACTGCAACACAAACAACCAGAGGAACAGAACGATCAGAAGGAGCAGTCAACAGAACAACAGGACGATCGTCCAATCCTCTCCTATTGAAACTTATTTAGCGCAACTATATTAATACACAACGCCAACCGATAGGCGCCGCCTGTACCGAGTGAACTCACAATTCACAATATTATTAGTCCAGTCAAAATTTGAAGACCAAAATTAATTAAGGCGAACTACAATGGTCAATAGAAAAAAATACATACATATGCACATAGATCTATATATGTATTGTGTATATATATATATATATACTATACATGCATATATATATATATATATATTTATATTGTATTGTATTGTATACAATACAATACAATATATATATATGCATGTATAGTATATATATGTGTGTACATATATGTAACGTTTGAACTCAGACAATAAGGAATGGACTTCAACAGAGAGAGCTGACTAAACTGGACTGTGATTTCCGTATTGACTGATAATTAATTATTGTTTCGATCTTGCAGTGCGTTTGGTGCTTTTGTTTGGTCGCCTGAGGAGGTTAAGATTGCATCATTTCTATGAATCCGCCGTTCCACATTATTATTATTATTATTATCATCATCATCATCATCATCATCATCATCATTATTATTATAACGGTGACCATAACGATTCCATATTGATTAGATGTTTTAAGAACTGAAGTGGGCTAACTTACTTTGAAAGTTTTCAGCCATGATACAATTCGACAGACGACGGATCTCAACCGTACAAGATCAAACGAATAGGATCAGACGATTCTGCAAAAAACAACCGGAATCTACATTCGTATCTGAATTTGTGGTGTTAATGTGTTTATGTATGCATGTATGGATGAATACATGTATGTATTCATGCATATGTATGTATGTATGTATATATGTATGTTTGTCATGTTTGTATGTATGTATGTATGTATGTATGTATGTATGTATGTATGTATGTATGTATGTATGTATGTATGTATGTATGTATGTATGTATGTATGTATGTATGTATGTATGTATGTATGTATGTATGTATGTATGTATGTATGTATGTATGTATGTATGTATGTATGTATGTATGTATGTATGTATGTATGTATGTATGTATGTATGTATGTTTGCATGATTCGCACAATAAATAATCGGTACCCTCTAATCGCCTAATGCCTTGACATTAAAGTTTCATAGTAGTACTACTCTAAAATAATGCCAAACTATAATAATAAATAACTACAGGTGTCGTTCAGCAAATTCCGTAATACCGCAAATTATCGGTTCCTCCACCATTGTCAATAACCCTCCATTATCTGCCTCAGACTGCTCTCTCTATCACCCCTCGGACTTTCCATTCAAAACTCACGTCTTCAAGAATTCATACCTAACTCATCTGATCCTCCACCTTCCAATTCTCGACCTAAACGACACCCATCTCTGCCCCTCTGACTCTCTGGCAACCGGACTCGGACCTCCTACGGACTACCCTTTTGGACAATCTCCTCTGACTCAACGCATCGCTCGTGAATATGCTGGTGCCCTGCGCTTGGCTTTCGAGTGGCGCTTTAGAAGCTTGGAGTTTTCGATTACGATTGAACCAAGAGCCAACGACAGTCTACAACTGCGTGTCCATTCTCGTCTGAAATCTTGATCAGCCAGAAAAATGCCACCTGAAGCTGAAAGTGGATCAGCAGAGAACGAAAACCAATGCATGAGCCAGAGAAATGTGCATCCGTGAACCGAAGCTGCTGCTGCTGCTGCTGTTGCTAAGCAACTGGAAGCGAAAGTGATGAAATCGAGAAGTAGTGCATCATTGCGCCAATGGAAGATGCAATGCGCAGACAGAAAACATCTGTTCGCCCCTTATTACTGTTTATCGCGAAAATTATGCTTCTGACTTATATAGCGTCATAAATTATTTTATGGACGCTATGTAGAGAAGAAGAGAGAGAGAGAGAGAGAGAGAGAGAGAGAGAGAGAGAGAGAGAGAGAGAGAGAGAGGAAGAAGAGACACAGAGAAAAGAGAGAGAGAGGAAGTTCTCAGTTGCTTACCTGAGACGTTTCTCTATCGACTGTCAAGTTCTATCACTTCTCAGGTTCTCCTTCTGACTCAGGTCTCGTCGACGCGAGAGCTGCTGAAGAATCGTTGACGTCGGATGGTCAGGTCGTAGACTGCAGTCAAGCGACAAAGCCAACTGCTCTATATAGACGGCATCCTGTCCTCTCCCTCCATCTCCGTCGCTCAAGTCTGCCGCCTCCCCCACTCCTCATCCGGCGCCACGCAGTCTGCAGGAGGCGGAGTTCCGAGGCCCCTGAGCCATACATTTTTTACTTTAAAAAATTGTCACTGGCTGAACTCCAACTACACCCTTACGACTGCGAAAACCCCTCTCCATCACCACCACCACCCACCACCTCTTCGATCTCCATCACTACCGCCACCACCTCTCCCATCTCCTCCACCACTGCCCCACTCCTACCTCTTCGTCTTCCTCCTCCTCCTCGTCCACCTTCTCCTACTCCTCTTAAATCAGCTCTGCTTCATCCTGAAATAGGCTGCTCTGCCATAGGGTAATTCTATTGAACTATTTCTAGATAAATCGAAAGTGAGTCGGAGAAAGCTGACTGCCAATCCTCGATGCCTAACGTCCTCCCACTCTCTCCCCCCCTCTCTCCATAATTGAAACCCAGCATCTTCTGTGGCCCTAGTAAAGAAAAACTTTCACCTTGACCGTATCCGTCAACCAGAGCAACCTTGTGCCAAAAGACAACTACCGCTACAGCTATCGTGGTTACCCGTGCCAGAAGTAGCAAGGTCATTGCCTTTGAAGTATAGGGTACGCAATGCATGGTTATCTACAATTTGTTAAATGGTCTTTGAACAGCCGATCAGAACATTCATTCAGGAATCAGCAAAACAAAGACTTAGTTGGACCTTATCTGAACTCTGGGATCTAGAATTCCAGAACCGACAATCCTTTCAACAGAACCAGTTGGGAACCATGAGGTTCACAAGGACCTTTAATAACACAACATGTATTGTGGTATAAGCTTAAATCTAAATTTCTCAGCGGCCAAGCTTATTCACCGGCGTTAAACTACGAAAAACTTCGTAGTAGGCCCTATAAACATGTCCACAGTAAGAACGGAATCTGAATCAGTTTAATAAAGCTTACATTCTATATCCAGGTGAGCAATGTTAACCAATTAACGTTAACGATGTTGTTTGACTTTATGATGGAGGAGGATTACAGCAAGCTGAAGGAGAGAGCCATACAACGTGATGAATGGCTATATTGGACGTACGAACCTGCTTAGGAAGGCAGAGAACCAAAAGAAGATCCAGGTGAGCAACATTCAGCCTTTTTGAGCAGTGTGATTCAAGTTAACTGAAACTGAAACTGAAATGTCAGTTAACTGATTTATTTGATTTCAGTTAACTGGAACTGAAACTGAAACGGAAATGGCCAAGAAACTGAAACTAAATAGAAACTGGAATGGCCAAAACTTTAATAGAAACTGAAATTCAAAAACTGAAATTCAAAAACTGAAATTGATAGTTAGATGCATTAATTTACCAAGTTAAAAGGTACTTTATTTAGATCAGTGCGTAATCTTATTTATCAATATGTATATCTATAAATATTCATATATCAATGTCTTTTCTTGCCATCCTCGATGATGGTTTCATTAATATAACGTCTATGGTGATCTCTATTAATAGTTACTAATACAAATCACCGAGCGCTTTTATCGATTGGATGGAAGTTACCGAATGTTTTGTTTTTGAAATTGTGTTTCTGTAATGAACAATTTCTGTTATAGTTTAGACTGTTTAAATATATCAAAGTATTTCTCTATGAGTATTCATTATGAGTGGTAGAAATTAGAAAACAAGAGAGGTCAGTGTTACTATTTGCCAGACGTTTTGAACGACAATTCCGCATGTAGGCCTACTGTAATGGTTAACAACAAGCCATGTGGTCGTAACTGTAGGCTACTAATGCTCGAGTCCATTTGACAGCGCTACACATGGCAATAACCGTCCCGGCAATAACTACTTGGCAAAAATGGCAACAAGCTCTTGGCAAAGTGGCAAAAACCTCTTGGTAAAAATAGAAACTATTAATTATTGCGGTAATAAATATGGAATCTTCACAGTTCCTTCATTTTTACTTATCTCGCTTGCTACTTTACAGGGTTGACTGATTTAAATATATCATGATTTAAATCAATCAAGTTTTTCCTAATAAAAATCACCTGATTTAAATAACCATATAATTTCTTCCTAATAAAAAGTCATTTACAAGTTTTACATAAGTACAGTCGATATGGATTAGTGTAATTATGAATAAGAAATTTAGCCCTACCATTGGCTTCTATACACTACTAAAAAATTATATACTACCAGGCAAGTAGGCTATATACCACATAGAAAAGGCAATGACCCAGTTTACTGAACATTACTAGTGCAAGTGCAAATGGCAGTTTATTCTGGAGTAGTTGAACCATAGGTCAGATTGTTTTATCTTAATCTCTCATATTTGACTTTAACTGCATTTATGCTATGGGGTAATATAGATTTACTAACTAGTTTTAATTTCTTACAAGAAACATTTATTATAACTATGCAATTTGTGCAGTCTGTGCCTTGCCTTAACTTTGGGAAAAAACGGGCAACAATATTATATTGGCAATAACCGGTTATTGCTGGTTATTGCACCTGTCATGGCAAAAATAGGTTTTTGCCAGCATTAACCCTTTCCGGTCCACAGTCCCACCCCATGGGACATTTCAATTTTCCCATTCCGGTCCACTGGCCCACACCAGGGGCCTATGTATACTATGTATACTATGTATACTATGTATACTATGTATATGTATACTATGTATACATATGTATACATATGTATGTATACATATATATATGTATATATATATGTATATATATATATATATATATATATATGTATACATATATATATGTATATATATATGTATATATATATATATATATATATATATATATGTATATATATATATATATGTATATATGTATATATATATGTATATATGTATATATATATATATGTATACATATGTATGTATACATATATATACTATATATATGTATATATGTATATATATACATATATGTATACATGTATATATGTATATATATATACTATATATATATATATATACATATATGTATATATATATATATGTATATATGTATATATATGTATATATATATATATATGTATACATATGTATGTATATGTATACTATACTATGTATATGTATACTATGTATACTATGTATACTATGTATACTATGTATACTATACTATACTATACTATACTATGCTATACTATACTATGTATACTATGTATACTATGTATACTATGTATACTATGTATACTATGTATACTATGTATACTATGATGTATACTATGATGTATACTATGATGTATGATGTATGATGTATGATGTATACTATGATGTATACTATGATGTATGATATGTATGATATGTATGTTTTGTATACTATGATATGCCTGTTTTCGTAAAAATAAATTGGACTACTGTAGGAAGGCACAAAAATTTTATTAGACCGGAAAGGGTTAACCCAACTTGGTAGCTTGTAATATTTGTAAATCAATTTCATTGCTGACTATTCAGTAGCTGAGGCTATCTTACTTTATGATGAAAGGTTCTGTGTTCGTATAAAATTATGAATAAATAATAGCAGTTTTTCAATAAGAAGTTATATGTGTGAACATGTTCATATCACGCATTAGCTCGTAAGTTTGCTTAACAACGTCAAAAACTGAAATAGAAATTGGCTGAAAACTGAAACTACAATAGAAATTCAGTGAAAACTTGAACTGAAATAGAAACTGAAATCAGTCCGAAAAACTGTAATCGAAACTGGAATGAGGCTATTCCAGTTAACTGGAACTGAAACTGAAACTGAAATAAATCAAAAACTTTAATCACACTGTTTTTGAGGCACTTCAAATGCTTTTAATACGCGCATGCTTTGTCATACACGTCTTGATGCGAACATACATTGTACAAATAATGCATGCATGCATGCATACATACATGCATGCGTACATACATGTATCATGTATGTGTATGTATCTATACGTAAATACGTAGGCATACTTGCATACGTAGGCCCTGTATACACAAGTAGGCCTATAGTAGATGAATGCTTGCATACATACGTCCATGCAATCTTCTGATTGAATTCAATGTTCTGAAGAAAATATTCTAGAGTCTCGTATGGGCCTAAGGAATAGACCAGTTAAATAGGCCAATGAAATAGACCTAGGGAATAGGCCTATGGAATAGACCTAGGGAATAGGCCTATGGAATAGACCTAGGGAATAGACCTATGGAATAGACCTAGGGAATAGACCTAGGGAATAGGCCTATGGAATAGACTTAAGGAATAGGCCTACGTGACTTGTTCTATGGACTCCATACTCTGAACCAAATTGCTGAACTGGTTCTCCAGCGCATTAGTCATTCTCCACGCTGTAAAAATTGCTTATCATCAACACAGTGCATGTTCGTGCATTATATAATAGACGCCAGCGCCTCAAGACAGGGAGCGGGGAGTGCAGAGAGACGCAGAGGGACAGAGACGCAGAGGGACAGAGACAGATACATGCATACATACTTACATATACATATATATACATACATACATACATACATACATACATACATACATACATACATACATACATACATACATACATACATACATATATACATACATACATACATACATACATACATACATACATACATACATACATACATACATACATACATACATACATACATACATACATACATACATGCATGCATGCATGCATGCATACATACATACATACATACATTGTTGGTGAGTCTTAGGGTACTTTGACTTAAACGGATGGCCAAATCTTTTGCGTCGTCGGATTTAATATAGGCCTACACGACCGACTTACTACCACGATCAAACACAGGCCGGCCACGATATATTCAAGTTCCTTCCCATAGGCCCAGATTTCGTCTCTCTTTGGCTATTATCCTACATACTATATAGGTATATAATATAGGCCTCAAATGCAGAGCGCAGATTCTACGCCTTATGACATAGACAGCAAAAAGCGTAAGCTCGTCTGTTAAATAACCTTGAAGCCACATATGCGAAGTGGGACCCATGTAGAGCTCGTGCGAGTCCCATCGAATATTCGTGGACATTCTGGCAGGGACTTTTTTGGTATAGCCACTAAGCAGAGCATAACTGCCATTATTGTCTTAGGTATGAAGCCCGCGCCTATGACGTAGCCTATGTGGTCTCTGATCAGAGGCGGCGCTTGCATTCGTTATGATGTTTGTTAAGTTCAGTTTAATCCAGCCTGTTTATTTGAACAAAATTAATATGTTGCACCTTGGTCTCCTCCTTACCTGCGAGGGACTCTGCGATCTTCTACTCGTGGCCATATGATTGTCCCGCGCATGCGCTCTGCTACGGCCCACTCCACGTGCTTATACTTAGGTATAAAGTTTAGGCCTATAACGTATTCCAGTTCCTATCGTAAAAACACTCGAAACTTCCACAGCGCCTTAACTTGACTTTCTTGTTCGCTGACGCAGGTCGAGAACGCAGCTGATTTCTGAGCGGCGCTATATAAATGTAGGCCTACGCTACGAGTGTTTATAAAAGGAACAAAAAAGTACACGACTAGGCCTAAGTCCGAGGGCACTGCAGTGCATGTTCAGCCTGCAATCCATATTGGCTATTCCAGTGTTCCCAACCTTTTTCAGAGCAAGGCACACTTACATGTAGGCCCTATTACAAATCAGTCAAATTTAGTCAATGGTACATGGCATTAATTTAGCCTGTTCTTCCAGTTAGTTCTGTGTCGTGTTCTAATTTTTCATGTCTCACACTGTGTACGATTGAATAGGCCTAGGCCTACTTTCTTTTTCAGTATGATCAAACGTATGACTCCGGTCATCACTGCGCGACACGGTGACGAATCACCCGCGGACCGGTAGGCTACCAGGACTGAGTAGGACTGGTCTATTGCACTGTGACTCGTACCTTATAAACAACTGTTCATTCATTCATTCATTCATTCGTTCATTCATTCATTCATTCATTCATTACTTGAATTTGTATAGCGCCTCTTCAAGGGAACTACTCAGAGGCGCTCCCAACCCCAGCGCGGCCAAATAGGACCATTTTAAGTTGAGAGAGGAATGCCTGAGAAGGGGTTCTAGGAAGGAGCGGAGGACCAGAGGAGGCCATTCCAACTGTTGCTCCTATGCTGCTGTCAAGATTAACATCGACACTTTCGGAGACGGCGAGTAGCCTAAAACATAAGACATAAGACATAAGACATTTTTATTGTTCCCCAGAATGAATACATACAGTGCATGTGTTTGTTTTTAACAATGAATAAGAATAACATCAAATAGTAAATTATGACAGTAGTTTTAAGGTTCAATAGGCACACCTAAAGGGACAAGTCCCGCTGGACAGGGGCCAACTTACTAAGTGATTAGTGCAGCAAGATGACGGGTTGTGTCGAGTGGATGTAAGGGACATTGTTTACATATATGTGGACATTTAACTACAGAATATGCATTTAAAGTATTAAGTGGACGAAGACGCTAGCAGTCGGTAACTTAGCGACTGGTTTCGACTTGAGAGCTTAGCGGCGGCGGATGGCGCCAGGCAGAGGGTGGAACAGATCTCAAGTGGTGCTAAGAAGGAACGCGATTATTATGGCAACGGTGGTACGTCGTAGGAGAGAGGGAACACTCAGTTAGTATGTAGGCCATACGCAGAAATCCTGAAAAAATTTACCCTTTCCCGTCCTGTATGCACGCGGTGGTGGTGGTGGTGGTGGTGGTGGTGGTGGTGGTGGTCGTGGTCGTGGTGATGGTAGTGGTGGCAGAGCCGTTTTAAGGAGTTTGGGGGCCCTAGGCACAAACCCTAACCCTAAATGTAACCAGATTTTCGCCTCAATCTCTCAGTCTCAGATAGTATAGGCTATTGCAATAATGCATTGCATACGTCATTTTTTTAAATTTATTAATATAGTAATAAACTGCTAACACAGCAATCTTTGTAGGCTACTACAGTTATAAAATTAATGTTTACTTTAATATACGTTAAAATTCTTATGCTACATGGATTGTCATGACATTTTTTGTAAACAGCGCTTTCGTGTTTTGCTCTTAGCAAACTCTTTTATAATATCATCAAAATTCAAAGACTCCAAGTCTCCAACACCTCTGATTCTATGATCATGACAGACAGGCAGTTTAATCGTTCTTGCATCCTACGTCTGCGAAGCTCGTTCTTGATTAATTTAAGTTTTGAGAAAGAACTTTCACCGGTAATTGTAGCCTAATTGTAATTAGCAACTTCTATTGCGCCGGTGTCTAATGCACAAGGCATCAACCGATGGCACACCAAAACCAAGCCGTAATCAGGTTACCATCCAAAAGATCAGTCCGTAAGAGACAGAAAGACAGCCTACGGTGGATAAGCAATTTGGAAGAGGTAAGTTTTCAGCCGGTAGGCTACAGTTTGTCGCCATCATTGACAGGAACATTCTTATTGCAATTTCAACGTTTGGAAACGTTGATTCCAGATTGTCATTCTTTATCATGGCATAGATTATTGACATAGATGGCACTGATGCTTTGCAGATGACACTGACATTATAGTATTTTAGGTGTTCACATTCTGTAATTAGTTCTTGTGGTCAAGATCTTGAGGATACTCAGGATAGAACTTTGCAAACTTTTCAAATTATTCTGTTATTTGTTCAACATTCAAATGGATTATTAAGAATATAAATTTGCTGATGATTTCTTCATAAGTTTCTCTGCGTCTGTTTAGTTCATTGAGTCGCTGATTGGCAAATAGGTCTGAATTCTATATTTTGTGCTCGCATCCATAACAGTGTCATTTGCAGGACTATCCAGAAATGATTAGGCTACGCTTTGTTGTAATTTGAAAGTTAAAACAATTTAGAAAATGACTAGATTATATGACTGAATGAGATTTCATATTAAAAATTAATATTAATTTACTAAGACATAAAAAGTCTTACATTTTTTAGGTAGGCTAGATTATAAGAGAAAATGTAGTTCTGCTCATCTATAGCCATGCATCGACTTATAATGTACCTCGATGTCTATAGTGTTGCAAACAGCAGTGACGAGTGAAAGCAAAAAAATATACAGGAAGCTGCGTGGACAGCGTGCGCCATGCGTTAAAATTAAGTAAGACTTATTGATTTATTTCAGTCTAACTTCTACAGCGCTCTGCGCAGACTGCGCTTATCACCAATAGGCCTAATTATAGTCACAGTAGGCCTAACTAAAAATGCAGACGTTTGTTTAATACTGTTCTTACTTTGCAGAATTGTAAGAACTCGTAATATTGTTCAGTAATATTATTGTATTGTTATTACGTGGTCGCGATGTAATTTTTGTTTTTGGCGGCCGCGGGGCCCCCTATTGCGCGGGGCCCGAGGCACGTGCCTCGCGTGCCTAGGCCTTAAAACGGCACTGAGTGGTGGTCGTGGTGGTTGTCGTGGTGGTCGTGGTGGTAGTGGTGGTGGTCATAAACAATGAGGGTTACTATTATGGTTATTTGGGTCAATAGAAAGAATTTTTAGGACCTTGGTAACTCTTGTGGTTGCGAATTAGGCGCAGAATTTCTTCTGACTTGTCCTTCACTCAATTGAACCATTGATAACACGGTTCAGCTTCTTCTGTCTCGTGTCAAATAAGCTGCCAGATGTTCTGCCGACTTTTCTTCCTAATTGTGCGGCGCCTCTGTGGTTACGTGTAGGCCTAGGGTCTAAATACCGGGTGTCCAAAACTGTGTTATCTCGCACGCGCAAGACATAATAATTTATGGCGCACCCCATAACATGGCACATTAGGACGAATCCAGGACACTCGTAGCTAAAATCGATTTGCGGTTTGGCCTTTAGCCCCTTTAGGCTATAGAATAAAATTGGAGAACATGGCCGGATTTTTCTATACTCCCATAACGGAGGGTAGAAACAATTCAGCCATTCTCTCCCAGCAGACGTAGGCCTAAGCAGGCATGGCAATTAACGGGTGACCCTCATGGTACATCATCATCATCATCATCATCATCATCATCATCATCATCATCATCATCACAACCATTAACGTCATCGTCATCATCATCGTCATCTCGAAATTTCTGCAGCGCCCACGTCATTGAAAAATGACGATGGTCGAGGCCATACGTTTAGGGACCTATATTTAACATTGGATTTGTCGTCTTTTTCTTCACGGTTAGACCTATTTATGCCTATAGTTTAATTTAAACTCTGTAACAAACCAAGACTGCGATAGATTACTTATAACTTCAAGCTGCTGTAGGCCCAGTGCATATTTTAACTGTTTAACTACAGTAACTGGGACAAATGTCCCAGTAGTTTTAGGATATGTCCCAGCAGTTTAGGATATGTCCCAGTAGTTTTGGTGATTTGTCCTAGGTAATACTCTAATTTCATAACATTGGAATTACAGTAGGAGACTTTGTCCCACTAGTCAGTGGTGGTGCAATATAAGGGGGGGGAAATTGTGTCTATTATGTAGCCGTACGTAGAGAGTGAGGGTGGATTGAGGAGGAGGGGAAAATTTTTGGTGGAAAACACTCGTTACTACCCCCTCGAAAAAATTCTTCAAGCAAGAACTGTCATTACTAGCTCCCTGGAAAAATTTATGGAAAAAACTATATAGATATAACTACAGCTACCCCCGGTCGTAAACTTTTCGAGTATGTTGGGCACTTGCCTGGTGTGCGGCATGGTACAAAGCACGAACCCTACTACTTACGCCACCCACTGGTCCCAGTAGTCAAAATCCGTTAAAATATGCACTGTGTAGGCCTAGAGCCAATGCATACAGTGGTAGACCTAATTAGAGGTCTACGCTGCCACTGATCGAGAGCGGTGAGGTATTGCGATGAGGTTAATAGTTCAGACATTGTGACCCTCTAATTTTTAAATTTGTTGCACGCTTGCAAAAGCTCGTCGGTTGAATGGTTTTAACTAACAGACTGCTCGGCGGCAGCGTCACAATTGCTGCGAACGCTGCCACCTGTCATCTCTCCTCCCTATCATCTTCTACTCTCACTAAATGCGGTTTGTCACTCAGGTTTCAATAAACGAATAAAATTATATTATATCGACACAACCTG